>BSBK01009951.1:0-275365 GCA_027943335.1 Chamaecyparis obtusa
TTTAAGAGAAAGAATGCAACATTTTGTAAAAGTTTCAAAATTCAAATGTTGTTGGCAACTTCTTTGAAAAGTTTCTACTGACCTATGAAACAACCACCCAATGGTCAAAACCATTTGAAAAATGGTTGGATCCATTGAGGAAATTCTTCATATAGCCCTTTCAGGTAGGTGGAAGACAAGCAGAAAGATGGGTGACAGTAAGGAAACTCTATGTAATTTTTGCATTCAATCAATAAAAGATCCCTATTTTCTCTAAATTCTGGATTGAAACATTGTGTACAATTTTGTATGGAAGTACAAAGAAGAGATTTGATTGATCTGATACATGCTATGAACTAGGATTCTAATGCATTTGATTTGAATCCATTTGAAGATCAAAGTCAAAAGTTAAAAGAATTAGTTACCTAGGTTTTTGGGAAACCTTCCTAAACTAGGGTCTTGGCCGAAGATCCCCTAACTTGTATTTCCTTCGTGGGGTTCCCATGCGAAGTTGGGAAATGCAAGTAGGGGAAATGTACTTTAGTTCCTCAAAAGTGCAGAGGAAGGGGGATTGTTTGGAGAAATTAGTTTGCAGATTCTAGACCAAGCATCTCTATGTGCTTGGTTCAGGAAATGAAGAATTGAAGTGACGAAAGCACTTCGGGGGTGGATAAAAGCAATATGAAGATATATTGTTATCTCTTTGGGATTCCCAACACTATTGCAATTGTTAGTTAACCTAGAACAACCAACTGGTAAAGTTTTCATTCAGCTACCGAGTCAATTAGCCCTGTTAGGACTGGTAGACCAGGAAATTGTTAAGTGTTGTTCTTTTTGTTTAGGATCTTAGGATCTGGAGGTTTGTTACAAGTCCAAAAAGGGTGTTTGAATATAATTTTTTTCCATATACTTCTTGTAAGAACCCGGAAAAAGAATCTTAGAAGCTTGCTTAGAAGGCTACAAGCCCGACAAGGTCTAAACCCTTGAACTTATTATTCAAATACTATAGTGTGTGTGGAAATCACTCCAATAGTATACACTTTATTTATGTATGGAACCCTTCCATCCCCTTACCAAATTTGTAGGTTCCCATCTAAAAAGATAAGTTAGTAAGGCATTTTTCGGTAAGCATTACCGAGTGTCAAGAAATCCCTTAGTAAAGATACCAAGCCCACTCGGTTAACATAGGCCCCGAGCACCGACCAAGTATCAACTAAGCACCAGTAGAACCCGAGGGAGTACAAGCTGTTTGGAGACACTAAATACTCTAGTGAGGATAGTGTAATTGTGTTTGTTATAGGATCTTCTAAAGGTGTTGAGCACTCTCCTAAGCCCACTCTAGGTTCAGAGTAACACCGAAGGTCTCACCATTTATCGAGTTGCCTAAATAGGGAAGGGCTCTACGTCAAGTGGTATCAAAGAACCTAAGATCCTTTGGGTAAAGATATACCAGCACCATGGAAGGAGAAGATGATGGAGGATTGTCATCAAGGATGACCAATGTAGAGATAGTAAGATACCCAAAGGAGAAAAGGACACATTGTGATGATCGGAGAGACACCGCGATGCAGTAGATGAGGCAAGACATGGATAGGCTGAGGGAAGAGCTTTAGAAGAGAAGTAGTGGAAACTCTGATAATTTCAAAGTAAGGAGTGACAAAGAACCCCTTGAGTAGGAGGAAGAAGAATGTCCTATAGACTAGAGGCTATTTATGAAGACTCTAAAATCTATGGAGAGGAGAACCATGGATGCCAAGCTAGAGTTGCCTACATACAATGGGAAGATGGACCCAGATGTTGCAATGGATTGGGTGGATGCCCTAAATAGTTTATTTGATTGTGAAGACATCCCTGAGAATCAGAGGGTGAATATTGCTAAGTCAAAGCTCAAAGGCTCTGTACTCACATGGTGGAACTTCACTCAAGATGATAGGGTGAAGAATGGAAAGAATCCAATTGCCACTTGGAAGAAGATGGCGACCCTACTTAGGGAGACTTATGTCCCTAAATATTATGAAGTCAAACTTCATAAAAGGATAATGAGTCTAAGATAGAAAGAGATGGACATCTCTAGCTATATTGAAGAATTTTAGAGATTGGTGATGAAATCCAAGCTTGCTGAACCAGAATGTGTAAAGCTTGCTCAGTATATGCAAGGCCTAAGGGTCTCAGTTCAAGATGAACTTAGTTTTACAATCCCTACCATAGTGAAATAATTCTATCAATTGGCATTAAAAGTTGAAGAAAAGTTCAAAAGGAGGAATGAACAGAGTGGCAGAGGAAAAGCTAAGAATGAAAGAGGCAGAGGAAACTTTGGAGGAAGAGGACAAAACAATAGACCACAAGGAGAATCTAATAAGGAGAACACCCAAGGAGAAAGTAGTTCAAGAGGTGGATACCAAGGTAGAAGAGGAAATGGCAGGGGTAGAAATGGAGGAAGAAACAATGGACAAATCAGATTTTATAACGGCAATCAGATAGTGCACTACACCAATAGGTGTCCAGACAGAGACAAGCAGAATAACCAAGGTGAAAGAAGAGCCAACCTAGTACAAGAAGATGATGTTGACAGTGTAAGAGAATATAAAGGAGAAGATGGAGTGAGCCTCATGATGAAGAGGACTTTGATCCAAGAACCAGTACCGGTGGAACCTCCCCAAAGAAAAAGTCTTTTCAGAACCAACTGCAAGAGCCATGGAAAGGTATACAAGTTAGTAATTGATTCTGGTTCTACTGAAAGTTTTGTATCTATAGAGATGGTAGATAAATTAAAATTGGAAAAGATACCCTACCCAAACCCATCCCATGTATCTTGGTTGACAAAAGGGTAGCAGACCCTCATAAATGAAGCTTGGGTAGATTTCTCTATTAAAGACTATAAGGATCGAGTCCTTTGTGATGTTGTAGATATGGATGTATGTCACCTTTTGTTAGGATGCCCATGACAATATGATCTACAAGATAAACATGATGGAGTCACAAAATGATACCAATTTATTCAAAATGGTCACAAATATAATATTCTCCCTCTCCCTGATCCTCAACAAGAAAAACCAAAATAATAGTTAGTCATGCTTGTAGGAGAACAAGAGATGATAAGTACTATTCAAGATTCTGAGGTAGGATATGCCCTAGTCCTTAAGCCAAAGGAGAAGACAATGCACAATGAAGTACCAAAGGAAGTAGATAGTCTACTGTAGAAGTACAAATGAATAGTTGCAGGAGACACACCAGATAAACTCCCACCATTGAGGGATATCTGTCACCAAATAGATTTTATCCCAGGTGCTTCCCTACCCAACAAAGCTTCTTATAAACTCACTCCTGATCAGAATGCCGAAGTCACCAGACAAGTCGGTGAATTGTTGAAAAAAGGACTCATACAAAAGAGTCTTAGCCCTTGTGTAGTCCTGAGTGTTTTGGCCCCTAAAAAGGATGGTAAATGGAGACTATGCACTGACTCTAGGGAAATAAACAAAATTACAATCAGATACAAATTCCCTATACCCAGGATTGAAGATCTTCTAGACCAACTTGGAGGAGCATGTTACTTCTCAAAAATTGACCTTAAATTTGGTTACCATCAGATTAGGATAAGGCCCGGTGATGAGTGGAAAACTGCATTCAAAATCACTGAAGGATTGTATGAATGGCTTGTGATGTCATTTGGCTTTAGCAATGCTCCTAGAACCTTCATGAGATTAATGAATGAAGTGTTGCAATATTTCATAGGAAATTTTGTGGTGGTCTATTTAGATGACATACTAATCTTTAGTGGGACTCTAAAGGAACACATGAGACATTTGGAGAAATTTCTCCAAAGACTACATGAGAATAAACTATCTATCAACTTGGAAAAGTGTACATTCATGCAACAAGAGTTAATATTTTTGGGTTTTGTTATCTCAAAGGGCACATTGAAAATGGATCCTGAAAAGGTAGAGGCTATCATTAATTGGCCCACACCAAAGACTCCAGGAGAAGTCAGGAGCTTTCATGGATTGGCTACCTTTTATAGGAAATTTATCAAAAAATTTAGTCACATTTGTGCACCTTTACTTGATACCATCAAGGGTGGTAGAAAAATAAAGTTCTAGTGGACAACACAAGCAGATGAATCTTTTAAATACTTGAAGGAAAGAGTAGCACAATATCCCATTTTGGCACTACCGACCTTTGACCAATTGTTCACAGTAGAGACCGATGCTAGCAATCTAGCCATAGGCGCAGTCCTCAGTCAGGATGGAAGACCAGTAGCTTTCTTCTCTAAAAAAAATGAATGAAGAAAAGAAGAAATACATCACATATGACTTGGAATTGTATGTGATGGTTCAAGCCCTTAAGAAATGGAGGCACTACTTGCTTCCTAAGGAATTTATTGTCTTTACAAATAATCATGCCTTGATTTTTCTGAATAGTTAGGACAAGCTAAGCTGTAGGCACATGAAATGGGTTGAACAACTCCAAGCATTCACATTTTCCATAAAACATAAGAAAGGAACTTCAAACAAAGTAGTAGATGCTCTCAGTAGAAGAGTAATTTTGGTTGAAGAAGTGCAAGTACAAAGCATAGGGATTGATGCCCTCAAACACCTATACAAGGATGATTTAGATTTTGGTGATATCTACCAGGTTTTCTCTACTCTATTAGATGCATATAATACTACTTATTCTGAATATTTATTGCAGAATAACCTTTTTTTCAAAGGAGGTCAACTTTGTATACCTAAATTCTCCATGAGAGAAAATTTGATTAGAGAGAAACATTGTGGTACACTAGGAGGTCACTTTGGCATAGATAAGACACTTGAACTTGTAAGGAGAAACTATCATTGGCCTTGGTTACCGATGAATGTCAGGAAGTTTGTTGAATCATGCACTATTTGTCAAAGGGCTAAAGGAGTTAGGACCAATCAAGGCCTCTATCAACCACTTCCAATTCCAACAAAACCATGGGACAGTGTGAGTATGGATTTTGTCTTAGGACTTCTAAGAACTAAACAAGGATTTGATAGTATCTTTGTTATAGTTGATACATTTAGCAAAATGGCACACTTTGTTCCTTGTAAAGTTTCTAATGATGCTTCACATATTGCTAACTTATTTTTTAAAGAAGTGGTCATAATTCATGGATTACCAACATCCATTATCTCTGACAGAGATGTGAAATTCCAAGGGCACTTTTGGAGAACCCTTTGGAAAAAGTTGGGGACAAATTTATCATTTAGTTCTGCTTACCATCCACAAATCGATGGGCAGACTGAAGTTGTAAATAGATCATTAGGAAACCTTATGAAGTTTCTAACAAAACAATATGGACAAACTTGGGATGCTATCCTTCCTCAAGAAGAATTCTCTTTCAATGATTCAGTAAACTGATCAACAAGGAAGACACCATTCTAAGTGAATTATGGACTCCATCCAAGAGGAGTTATGGAACTAAGAGAGTTACCGACTGACTTTAAAGTCAATGAACAGGGCGAATAACTATCTGCATGGATCAAATAGATTCATGATCAAGTCTGAGATACATTGATTCAGAATACTGCAAAGTACAAAGAATAGGTAGATAAGAAGAAGAGACAGGTTACTTTCAAAGTAGGAGATCAAGTATGGGCATACCTAAATAAGGAAAGGCTACCTAGGGGACATACCAAACTATAGATGAGGAAGATTGGTCCTTGTCAAATACTTCATAAATTTGGGGATAATGCTTATGAAATTTCTTTACCCCCTATTATTTCTACTTCTCCTATCTTTAACATTTGTGATCTCACTCCTTTTAAAGGTGATGCAGGATCTAATGACACTTTGTAGGGTAGTGAAGATAAAGAGGTTGAATGGATAAAGGACTTGCCACCGAGCCAACCTTTACAGTTGGAAAATATTATGGACTCTAAAGTTGTCAAAAAAACTAGGAAGAAGACCTACAAAGATTATTTGGTCAAATGGCAGGGGTTTCTAGACATTGATGCTACCTGGATGAGTGAAGAGTGTATCAACAAGCATGGAACTTTGATTTAGAAACTTCTCTCAAGTGGGACTTGAGTTTTTAAAACATGAGAGTATGGTGCAAGAGCACATAAGGAGCACTCCCCACTCTTCACAACTTTTAGATTGCTGGGATTTTTAATAAGCCTACTTGTAAGACCTAGTCACCCTAGGTGTGGTTATAAACCATGGGTTTTTTACTATGGTCGAAAGGAACATTTAGGATGTTAGGTTTCCTAGGTGTCTTTTCAAGTTATTTCAATAATGTTTAGGATCACTAGGATCCAAGGCTTAGGCCTATAGGCTCAATTAAGAGAAAGAATGCAACATTTTGTAAAAGTTGCAAAATTCAAATGTTGTCGGCAACTTCTTTGAAAAGTTGCTACTGACCTCTGAAACAATAGCCCAACAGTCACAACCATTTTTAAAATGGTTGGATCCATTGAGGAAATTCTTCATATAGCCCTTTCAGGTGGGTGGAAGAAAAGTGGAAATATGGGTGTGGAACAGTAAGGAAACTCTGTGTAATTTTTGCATTCAATCAATAAAAGATCCCTATTTTCTCTAAATTTTGGATTGAAACATTGCATGTACATTTTTGTATGGAAGTAAGAAGAAAAGCTTTGATTGATCTGATACATCCTATGAAATAGGATTCTGATGGGTTTGATTTGAATCCATTTGAAGATCGAAGTCAAAAGTTAAAAGAATCAATTACCCAAGTTTTCGAGAAACCTTCCTAAACCAGGGTCTTGGCCGAAGATGCCCTAACTTGTATTTCCTTCGTGGGGTTCCCATGCAAATTTGGGAAATGAAAGTAGGGGAAATGTACTTTAGTTCCTCAAAATCATGGAGGAAGGGGGATTGTTTGGAGAAATCTATTTGCAAATTCTAGACCAAGCATCTCTATGTGTTTGGTTCAGGAAATGAAGAACTGAAGTGATGGAAGCACTTTGGGGGTGGATAAAAGCAATTTGAAGACAGATTGTTGTCTCTTTGTTATTCCCAACACCTTTTAAATTGGCATTTAACCTAGAACAACCAACTGGTAAATTTTTCATTCGGCTACCGAGTCAATTAGCCCTATTAGGACTAGTAGACCAAGAAATTTTTAAGTGTTGTTCTTTGTGATTGGGATCTTAGGATCTGGAGGTTTGTTAAAAGTCCAAAAAGGGTGTCTGAATATACTTTGTTTCCATATACTTCTTGTAAGAACCTGGAATGAGAATCTTAGAAGCTTGCTCGGAAGGCTATAAGCCCAACAAGGTCTAAACCATTGAACTTGTTATTCAAATCCTATAGTGTGTGTGGAAATCGCTCCCATACTAGACACTTTATTTGTGTATGGAACCCTTCCATCCCCTTACCAAATTTGTAGGTTCCCATCTAAAAATATAAATTAGTAAGGCATTTTGCGGTAATAATTACCAAGCGTCAGGAAATCACTTGGTAAAGCTACCGAGTCCACTCAGTTAACATAGGCCCCAAGCACCGACCAAGTATCAATCAAGCACTAGTAGAACTAGAGGGAGTAAAAGCTAGTTGGAGACACTAAATCCTCTAGTGACGATAGTGTAATTTTGTTTGTTATAGGATCTTCTAAAGGTGTAGAGCACTCTCCTAAGCCCACTTTGGATTCAGAGTAACACCGAAGGTCTCACCATGCATTTACCGAGCTGCCTAAATAGGGGAGGGCTCTACATCAAAGACTATGAAGTAAAAATATAAGAGAGCTGCTTGGAGGGTTATTGCAACCTCCTTAGTAAGTCATCATTTGAGAAAGACTCATTTGATGAGACAAACTTGTGTTGACTTGAATCTAAATCATAAAACTTTGGATAGACCACTTGCAAGAAGAGAAAGACTTGATGATCCTCTTCAAAATGATACATGGGCTTATGGTGGGAGACTTTCACATTGCTATAAGAAGATTATTGATGTTGTGAAGGATCAAATTCAACAATTTTGGCAATCTAACTCAAGAGTGTTACCAAATGTGAAGGGTGTCTTGAAGTTGAGAATTGGCATTCGAGACCGCACTCCGCATCCCAAACATTATTTGGAGGTGAGTCAAACAATTTTGTTCAAAAAAATTTGTGATACATGTATCCAACATTACAAATATCACAAAGATCTTTTGAAGCCCTGAAGCCTTTTTTGTGTGTGCCTCTTAAGATTTGAAATACTTGTTACAAATATTATGTGGAGTTTTCAATGCTCCATGAATTGTTACGATCCATTCATTCTACTTTGCATACTAGTGAAATGTTGGAGGAGTGTGGTGCAAGTGCTCTTCCAAAATCATCAAGAGACTTGCTAGATCATTTTTTATGTCCTAGAGATGATGGATGTTTCTTTTATAGAAAAGATTGCTTAAATGAAAAATGCTCAGAGTGCGGTGGGCTACTGAAGTTTGTTGAATGTTTTCATGAGGGCTGAAAACACAATTTTGGAAAGACAATTGTCCACAACAAGGTATATGAAACTGTTAAATATATATTAAAAAGTGGAGGTGAAGGCTCTAGATGTGAGTTGGTTACAAAAGAATGCAATGTAGCTGATTTTATTTCAGATTTTAGGAAGAATCTTTTTTACAAGTATGCAAGGCATAGTCACAGGTCTCAATGGTTGGATCAAAAATTCAGGATGTGTAAGGACACTTTCCTGATTGCCACTATTATATCAGTTGTTGACTTTGCAGAGAACTATACTTTGCAGCCCCAAAATGGGTTGCAAGTTAAATATTAAAATTCTATTCAGGTTGTTATTTTTGTGCACATAACATAGAGACATTCCCCTAATAGTATAGAATATGATGGGAAGATAATTATAGAGTACCATTTTTATATGAGTGATGATAGATCGCACTCATCTAAGTTTTTCCAACATTGCTTTGAGAATTATTTTGAGTGGGTGGGAGAAAATAATATTGTTATGGATAGACATATCATTTGGTCAGATAATTGCACAGGTCAATTAAAAAATGCTCATATGTTTTAGAGGTTATGTAGAATGCATGTAGAGAGAGGTGTACCTCATAGTTGGAGTTTTTTTAAGGCCAGTCATGGAAAAGGGGAGCATGATGGAGCAAGTGCATGCGTAAAGAGAGCTCTAGTTAAGGAGCAAGTGAGGATTTCAAGTGCAAAAATCATTGATGCTCATTCTATTATTGATTGGTGTACTTCATCATTGTCATAGGGGGGGACTCTTGATTTAGAGGTGTGTAGATTCTTTTGGTTGGTTGAGTTGGGCACAATAGGAGATAGATTGGATTGTCAAATTGTGAAAGATTCTTCAAAAATGCATTCATTTCGAAGCTCAGATGCTAGTACATGGACCATTTGGACATGAGAGTTGGCTTTTTATTGTTCGAGTTGTCTTCAGTGTGATTGGGATCATTGTGATTCAAGTGAGTGGGTTGATAAATGGGTTCCACATTATCTTACTCCTTTACCTCTTACAGTCTCTATAATAAATGATGACATGGATTATTCTCTTGACTACGACCATCTTTCAGATCTTCTACAGCCAAGACATTTTTTTGCATTGGTTGCACCACAAGGGAATGATGAGATATCAAATTACTGGTTAGCACGTTGTGTACAAGGAAAGCAAAAACTTGCACAACCAACGATAGATGATGATATGTTCACATATCCAACAAGATCACATGTTGTTGCGGGAACATGATTACGCACATATATGATTATAAATAATGGCATTCCTACATTTGAAGACTATGAGAAGCACAAAACCATTCTCATATATTCACACCTTTTTATAGCAGCCAATGTTAAGTTGTTGAAACATCAAGAAAAACCAAAGACAAAGGAACTTTGGACTATTAGTACTATTGATCATGAAGTAGTATGGAATACCCTCAAGCAGAGAGATGACCCTTCAAGTACACTTCAATAGGTAAGTTCAACTCAAGTTGTAAGGTTTTCCATGTTTATTATGATTACGTTCAATAAATTAATTGTAGTTTTTTATTTTATTTGTTTGAGCCAATAAACTTGGTTTTGTATGTGGATTATAAATGCAGTTGGATATTGTATCATCTTAAAATGGAAGCACTTCCATGTTAAGAGCATTTAGCCCTCTGAGTAAGTGGTTTGGGGTCATGTTAAGCACCTTGATTAGGTCTTTTCATGTATGTTGGCTTTCTCCCTACTTTCCACTTCTTCTCCGCACTTGATTTCTTCATTCTAGGTGAAATTAGGGTTAAGGTCTTAAGGAATTTTCTGATTTTCCTTCTTCTATGGATCTATTTTCTAGGTAGGGTTCAGAAATGTGACCTCCTAGTCCTTCATCATATCATTCAAAGGATTTTCTATTTGTTCCTAACACTAGGTCCTGCTCAGACATCAAATTCTACATTTTTGGCACCCCTGGAACTCTTTTTGTAGAATCTGGCAAAGTTAGGGTTTGAGGTCAAATTCGACCTCGACCCTGACTAGGTCAGGGTCAACCTCAACCTTGACCTCTTCCTGCCAAAATTTCAATGTTTCATTTGCTGATAATTTAGCTTTCGAGAAAGTTATTTCCCGCTTCCGGGTCGACTGTTTCAGGCTCTGAAATGGTAAATCCTTTAATGACATTTAATCAAGGTATATTTTCTAAAGGTGAGGACCTAATTGGGATTTAATTCTTCAAGGTGGTCCATCTAGAGGAGTGTGCCCTAGATCACTATAAAAGGAGGCCTCCCTCTCTCATTTTCATATCAAGTTCATATCTCATCTCAAACATCCACACTCAAGAAATCAAGCATCTAGAGCTCTCAAGTGCAAGCAAGTCTTCAAGCATTCAAGTGTTCAAGCATTCATCCATCAAGGACTTCCATTGTTAGCTATTGAAGGATTCAATCTCCTTGGAGCCCCCTTGAAGATCCCTCCTTCTCCATTCATTTAAACCTTCTCATATGCAAAGATCAAATCAAGATTGGTGTTGAAGATCAAAATACCATTGATTGGAGACATCCTACATCCATTGAAGCATTCCTACTTGTAGATTTGAGGATTTGAATCCTCTACAAAGACATCAACATAAGCGAGGTGATTTGTTTCAATTACTTTGTTTATGCACCATATATTTCAATTCAATTTCAAGGTTAATTCCTAAATTAGGGTTTGACTAAGGCAAACCCCCCATATAACCAAAAACTCCCATTTTCTTATAGGTACAGGTGTGAAATCTCATATCTGAGAGCAACTTTGGATACCCTTTTCAGCAATCTTTTAGGATTTGCGAACAGAATCAACATCAGACTTCAAATAAATAATGTGGTCTTTGACCTTTTAAAAGGTCAAAGTTGACCTATGTGAATTTGGAGAAAAGATTTTTGGGTTTTGTCTGCCTCGGCATTTCCAGTCAAGAACAGGTGACGGAATCTTCAGAAAGTTCATACAAAAGCCAGAATTTAGTATTTTCCAGATCTGCCCTAATTCAAGGTTAGTATTTGCACTTCAATTATTTCAGATTTCAAGCTTAATCCAACTATAGGGAAGTATAGGGTTTCTCTCTCTTTTTCATATTCTTCATAGATTGATTCGATTATGTATTAACCTCTTGGTTGATCAAATTGGATCTCTCTTTTGGGAATTTGGATTTAGGAGTGAATCTTCCATTTTCCCCACACACATACATAAATAATGGTGATTCCAAATTACTATTATTCATTTTGGTGAACCCGACATACTTACTCTCCTTTCTTTTGTGGAATTGGATGCTTTATTGTGCTTTCCTTTTATCTTGTTAGTATTAGATTTGTCCTTCGTGATTAATCTTGCATGCTAATTAGATTTCATATTCATGCTTTATGTGTTCTTAGTTTAGTTCATTTGCATTATATTGGTTTATGAGCTTTACTACCACTAGTCCTACTTAAAACATTTTGGTTAGAAGAAGTCGTAGACTCATGGGTGCCTTTGAGCCTGAATCTTCTCCTTTCCTTAGGATCCCGGATGATAACTTGATTCTTCATGATTCTAATCCTACTATGAAGAAAAACTCTTCTCACTCATCTCATGATGAGGATGATGCTTTAAGAGTTCCTCCTGAACAAGTCCAAAAACTTTCCACTGAACTTGATAAAATGGGTAATTGGCTTCTTCAAGAAAACTGTGGTCAAGATTCTATTCAAGCTATAGAGGCTCTTAAGAAAGTTCTTTGTGATAGTGATCAAGGTGTTAACCTCTTGCATGGTATTACTCATCTTGTGCATTCCAATGTTAAACCTTTAACTCAAGAGGCTCAAGATTTAGGTTTCACTGCTCCTATCACTAGTGTTGAACCTTCTTCTAATCCTTTACCTAGTATTCCTATCTATACTCCTCCTTTGGTGACTGTGACGGTTCCCTCTATTCCTATGAGTGTTCCTCCTATGTCCCTTCCTACATCACAACCTTCATATCATAGTGTTCCTTTCACTTATTCCACTCTGCTTCCAATTGTAGTTCCTAGTGTTCCTCCAGTTGTGTCTTATATTCCTGCAGCTTCTTACACTTTACCTAGTGTGTCTAATGTTGCTACTCCTCCTATTTCCTCTAATGATTCCACCATCATTAGTTTGGCTCAAACCGTATCATCCTTACAACAACAACTTGCTTCCTTAACTCAAAACAAGTTTAGTATTCCTACATGTGACATGGGAAGCCCTTTGTCTAGGGATATTATCCAAACTCCTGTTCCTTAGCAAGTCGATATGCCTCATCTTGAGAATTATAATGGAAAGGGAGATCCTATTCATCATGTTAAAACATTCCAAATCCTTTGCAGTGATTATACTCATGACCATAGGATTTTAGCCAAATGGTTTTCTTGAACCTTTCATGACGAGGCCTTACAGTGGTATTGTTCCTTGCCTCCTTATTCAATTGATTCCTTTCCACAGCTTGCTAATGCCTTTATTCAACAATTTCAAAACAATATTGGCCTGCAAGTGTCTTTGACAGATTTAATGCATTGTAAACAAAGTCCTAAAGAAAAGTTGACTGAATTTATTGGTAGATTTAAGCATTTGCATGCTCAGATTTCTTATCCTCTTCTTGATATTGATATTCAATGTACGCTTATTTCAAATTTGCAAAAGGATATTAGAGATAAGATTTTGCTTACTGAATTTACCTCTTTTCAACAACTTTGTGCAGTGCTTCATCATTATCAATTACAAGTGAGTTAATTTGAGAGCAACACTCCAATGGCTCCTATTCCCATTGATAAGAGTGATGTTGCTTCTAATCCAAATAAGTTTCAAAAATTCAATAATTATGTCAAGATAAACAAACAAGCAAATGCAGTTGTTGATCAGGTTGTTGTTGCATCTCATAATGCCACTTCTGCATCCACTGCTTTTCAATTAAATCATATGTTTACTCCTCTTTCTAAAACTTTACATGCTATTATGAATAGGTTGTTAGCTGCTAATATGATTACTTTACCTCCTATTCAACCTCTTTTACCTACTACGATTGCATCTAAATCTTTTGATCAAATTTTTTTTTGTCAATATCATCGTTAGAATGGTCATGATATTGAGAGATGTTATTCTTTAAAACATAAGGTCCAAGATCTCATTGATACTAAAGCTTTATCTATTGATAATCTGGATAGTAGTGGGAATCAATCTATCTCTCCTCCTAATCAGAACCTTCAAATCTATATGAATCCCTTACCTACACATGATACTAATACTATTGCTCAACCATCTACTATGGAAATTGTATATGATTCAAAAATGGATGATCTTAATCATGTCATTAATCAAGTGGAGCATGTTGCTAAGTCTATATCTCCACCCCAACCTTCACCTCAAGTTCAATCTCAATCTCTAGTTAAACCTAAACCTAAAGTGAAACCTCAACCTAAACCTCAACAAAAATTTAAGGATAAAAGACCTCGGGAACTTTTGATTACCTTTGATGACTCTGAGATTATTAAGGATCTTGATGGTGCCCTTTACATTACTGCTAGGGTTTCTCAGATACCTACTCATGGTTGTCTTGTTGATCCTACCTCCTTAGTCAATGTTATCACTGAAGAAAATCTTTTTATGAAAAGCTTACAATGTGACTTCTATGATACATCAGATGTGTGGATTCAAACTTGTAATGGTTTTCTTTATCCCTCATTTGGTTCTATTACTTTACTAGTTGAACTTTTTGGAAAACTTGTGAACACTACCTTTGTTGTGGTTCCTACTTCTAATCAATTTCAAGTTAAGCTAGGTTTGCCTTGGTTAACTTCCATGCATGTTGTTGCTTCACCTATACATAAGTGTCTTAATTTCATTCATGATGGTGAAGTGAAGATGATCAATCATATTCTATATCGACCTTCTAGGCCTAGAGATTGTGCTACTCTAGATTTCTTTTGGCCTTCCTTACCTAATTCATGTCCTCCTCGCCCTGATAATCTTTTTCAATCATATCAAACCTATAAGCATCGTAAGATTCTTCAATTAAGCATACCTCCTATGGATCTTAATCGTGGTCTTTTACCTACACCTTTGATACCTCCTTCAATTATGGCTTCTAGTTCTGTTAATCAATTTCCTCCTACCAACCCTATCAAAGATCTTGTGATTGCTCCTCCTATGGTTGATAATCCTATTGATCTTCCTACAGAACTTGTGATGGATCCTGTGATTGTTCCTCCTAGTTCTCATCCTATTTCAAATAAATCAAAACGTAACCAATCTGCTAAGGAACATCATAAAAAGCGTCATGCTCATGCTAAAGCTAAAAGATCTCTACTTTCTGCAGATACACCTATGCATAATGTTGTTACTAATAATGATGTTCACATGCATGATTATGATGATTCTATTTGTATCTTAGATCCTATTTTGATTAATTTGGATGATGAAGATACTCTTGATGATACTGATAATGTTAATGATGAATATGAGACTATTGACATTGACATTGACTTGCCAATTATGCTTTCATCTCAATTAAATCTTACACCTAGTATCGAACATAGTGATTCTCAAGAGGATCCTTGTTTGGAACTGGCTATCATTCCTACTATATTGGATATAGTCCCTCTTGCGAGTTACCCACCTACCCTAAATGATATACAATGAGATGGGGAAAGTAGGCGGCACACTTGATCAATTTGTCCTTTATGGTAGCTTTGTTGTGTGTTTGTCTATTGTATTGTGCTTCTCCCATAATGTGATTGCTAAATGTTGTTAGATTCTTTTATACGATTCTTGTTACTCAGTTGGTACAAGGTGATGAAGGAATCAAAACTGTTGTTCAAATTCCTCTATATGTATCTCTATTCTTCTATGCATTGTTTAATGCTATGTTGTAAATGTGCTATTGTTCGTAAATGTTTCCTTGTGAAATCTGCTTGGATTCAAGATATGGTAGCACTAAATATTTTTGGTCTCCATGTCATGGTCCTAAAAGATTCTTCTTTGTATATCTTATGTGATCTTTCCTCCTTTGTGATTGTAGTTCTACTTCCTTTGGGGAATGAAGTCAATTCATTTGCAATAATATCATATATATTTTATCATATGATCATACTGACCCCATGGTAGGTAGATCCCTTCCGTGTTCTCTATATGTTTCCATGATATTTCCCTTGATTTGTCTTTGTTTGGGGGCATCTCAACATGGAAACGTAATCAGTGAAGTTGTTTATGTTTCTATTAAAGCCATTGCTCCTGTTAAAGTGTTAGCAATGACTTTAACATGGGGGCATACGCTCTGCTCACTTTTTACACACACGCACTTATGAAAAATTCAAAACATGCTAAATCTTCTAAAGGTAATGCACATAAGTTTTTAAATCCTAAGGAAGACATGCACTTTAAATTTACTTTTGAATCTTTCTTTTTGGATTAGGAACTAATCCTTAAAGTATGGATTTATATTAGGATCTCTTGATCCCTCTAGTTTCAAATACACATATATTGTGATCCCTTAAGGTTGGAAGTGTCCTTAAGACTAGATCTCTTTTGTTTGTTATTTATTCTTATGGAATAGAATATTCCTAAGGATAAATCCTTGATGGGTTGGCTAGTGAGTAGCCACATTCACTAGGTAGTTCAATTCCATCTTTCCAGTTACACCTTTTTCCTGTGTGGTTCACAATGGGACATAAGTTCTCATTGGGTGAGGTAATCACACTCTTTCTTTCTCTCTTTAGAGATGTCTCTCTTATCTGTGATCTAAGATTCAATGAAGACTTGAGTCCCTGGGGCTTGGGATTTCTCTTTGTACCTTAGATTATGATAAGATTATCTTGTTATTTTTATCTCCTTTACCAACAGTTTGCATCGAGTCCATACTCTTGCTAAAGTGGGGGCTTAATGTATCATCTTAAAATGGAAGCACTTTCATGTTAAGAGTGTTTATCCCTCCGAGTAAGTGGTTTGGGGTTATGTTAAGCACCTTGATTAGGTCTTTGCATGTATTTTTGCTTTCTCCCTGCTTTCCACTTCTTCTCCGCACTTGATTTCTTCATTCTAGGTGAAATTAGGGTTAAGGTATTAAGGACTTTCCTGATTTTCCTTGTTCTATGGCTCTATTTTCTAGGTAGGGTTCAGAAATAAGACCTCCTAGTCCTTCATCATATCATTCAAAGGATTTTTTGTCTGTTCCTGACACTGGGTCCTGCTCAGACATCAAATTCTATATTTCTGGCACCCCTAGAACTCCTGTTGTAGAATCTAGCAAAGTTAGGGTTTGAGGTCAACGTCAACCTCAACCCTGACCAAGTTAGGGTCGACCTCGACCTTGACCTCTTGCTGCTAGAATTTCAAAATTTTATTTGCCATTAATTTAGCTTTTGGGAAAGTTATTTCCTACTTCCGGGTCAGCTGTTTCAGGCTCTGAAATGGTAAATCTTTTAATGGTATTTAATCAAGGTATATTTTCTAAAGGTGAGGACCTAATTGGGATTTAATTCTTCAAGGTGGCCCATCTAGAGGAGTGTGCCCTAGATCACTATAAAAGGAGGCCTCCCTCTCTCATTTTTATATCAAGTTCATATCTCATCCCAAACATCCACACTCAAGCAATCAAGCATCTAGAGCTCTCAAGTGCAAGCAAGTCTTCAAGAATTCAAGTGTTCAAACATTCATCCATCAAGGACTTCCATTGTTAGCTATTGAAGGATTCAATCTCCTTGGAGCCCCCTTGAAGATCCCTCCTTCTCCATTCATTCAAACCTTCTCATATGCAAAGATAAAATCAAGATTGGTGTTGAAGATCAAAATACCATTGATTGGAGACATCCTACATCCATTGAAGCATTCCTACTTGTGGATTTGAGGATTCGAATCCTCTACAAAGACATCAACATAAGTGAGGTTATTTGTTTCAATTACTTTGTTTATGCACCATTTATTTTAATTCAATTTCAAGGTTAATTCCTAAATTGGGGTTTGACTAAGGCAAACCCCCCATACAACCAAAAACCCCCATTTTCTTGTAGGTACAGGTGTGAAATCTCAGATCTGAGAGCAAATTTGGATACCCTTTTCAGCAATCTTTCAGGATCTACAAACAAACTCGACATCTGACTTCAAATAAATAATGTGGTCTTTGACCTTTTAAAAGGTTAAAGTCAACCTGTGTGAATTTGGAGAAAATATTTATGGGTTTTGTCCACCTTGGCATTTCTAGTCCAAAACAAGTGACAAAATCTGTAGAAAGTTCATACAGAAGCCATAATTCAGCATTTTCTAGATCTGCCCTAATTCAAGGTTAGTATTTGCACTTCAATTATTTTAGATTTCAAGCTTAATCCAACTATAGGGAAGTATAGGGTTTCTCTCTCTTTTTCATATTCTTCATAGATTGATTCGATTATGTATTAACCTCTTGGTTGATCAAATTGGATCTCTCTTTTGGGAATTTGGATTTAGGAGTGAATCTTACATTTTCCCCACACACATACACAAATAATGGTGATTCCAAATTACTATTCTTCAGATGCATATATGATAGATATAGAAGATCAAGGTGTGCATTTGATTAGCCCATCTTTTATGATGGTAAACTTCACTATGCATTGTGTAGTCATGTTCTTTGGCTCATTTAGTTAAGTTTATACTTGTTCATAATCTTTTTCTTAACCTATATAAACTTCTTATATTCTCTATTAACTTTTCTTCTGCCTTCCAAATGTATGGATTGGAATTTAGATGTCATTGAGTACCATGTGTTAAACTTATACACTTTAGGAGTGAAAAGGACACTTATTTTTTATATATATTTGTGTAATTTGCATATTTAGATATCAAATTTTGTATATAAAAACAACAATCAAATGTAATGTGCATAGTTAGATGTCAAATTTTGTATATAAAAACAAAAATCAAATGTAATGTGCATATTTAGATGCCAAATTTTGTATATAAAAAATTAGATGCAAAATTTGAAATATAAAAGAGCCCATGGGGTTGATTTGCAAATATTAAAATCCCACATTTGTATTGTCTTAATGTCATGTAAAGTGCAAAAAATGTGTTTCCTTACTATGAATGTTGTATCTTTATATAATTTGTATCATCTTAATTTTGTATCCTTATATTGTATTTTCTTAATTCCATGTATATTTGAATCGTCAAATGATGTAATAGTTGGAGTCATTGAGTCAAAATTGGCCAAATATGTCCATAGTAAAATGATGATTCCCTGGGGTGAATGGATAGTGTTCAAGGATTCCATCCTGGCACCAAATGGACAACACCATTAGCTCTAGTTGGATGGGTAAACACTAGGGACAACCCCATTTTGACCACTGAGTCACTAAAATATTCTAGACCATGCAGGACCAAAGTGTCCCCAAGGTGCACTAAGAATGATTGGGCAGCAATCTTTCGAGGCTCGTATCTCAAACCTTGTGAGAGGTATTGACAATTTGTGAGATGCTAAGGACCACATTTTTTAGGCCTACAATAACCTCTCTTTATTTTGGGAGATTTGAATTTATTTTAATTTAGCACACCAGTCTCGCTTGATGCCAAATCTTGCAGTGAGGGTCAGTTGAAAGTTGCACCACTGGGTTTCTTCCAAACCGTTCATCCCAGCACCAAATGGACTACACCATTATCTCTGGTTGGGCAGGTAAATGCTAGGGAAAACCCTGTTTCAACCACTAAGTCACTAGAATGTTCCACACCATGCATCACCAAAGTGTCCCCAAGGTGCACTAAGCATGATTTGGTAGCAATCTTTCGAGGCTTGTATCTCGGACCCTGTGAGAGGTATCAGCGATCTGTGAGATGCTACAGGACCATGGTTTTGAGGCCTATAATAAATTCTCTCCATTCTGGGAGATTCAATTTTTTTTTGAATTTGGCACATCAGTCTCGCTTGATGTCAAAACTTGTAGTGAGGGTTAGTTGAAAGTTGCACCACTGGGTTTCTTCCAAACCATTCATCCTGACACCGAATGGGTTGTGCCATTATCTCTGATTGGGTGAGTAAATGCTAGGGACAACCTCATTTCAACCACTGAGTCACTAGAACATTCTAGACCATGCAGGACAAAAGTGTCCCCAAGGTGCACTAAGCACGATTTGGCATTGATCTTTCAAGGCTTGTATCTCAGACCCCGTGAGAGGTATCGGAAATCCATGAGATGCTACAAGACCACATTTCTAAAGCCTACAATAACCTCTCTCTATTATAGGAGATTCAATTTTTTTTAAATTTGGCATGCCAGTCTCACTTGATGCCAAAACTTACAGTGAGGGTCAATTAAAAGTTGCACCACTGGGTTTCTTCCAAACCATTTATCTAGCACCAAATGGAATCCATCATTAGCTCTCTTTGGGTGGGTAAACTCTAGGGACAACTCTATTTCGACCACTAAGTCACTAGAACGTTCTGGACCATGCAAGACCAAAGTGTCCCCAAAGTGCACTAAGCACGATTGGATAGTGAAATTTCAAGGCTCATATCTTGAACCCCATGAGAGGTATCTAAGATCCATGAGATGCTACATGACCACATTTTTTATTCCTACAATAACCTCTCTCCGTTCTAGGAGATTTGAATTTTTTTGAATTTTGCACGCCAATCTCGCTTGATGCCAAAACTTGTAGTGAGGGTCAGTTGAAAATTGCACCACTGGGTTTCTTCCAAACCGTTCATCCTGGCTCCAAATGGATTGTGCCATTAGCTTCGGTTGGGTGGGTAAATTCTAGGGACAACCTCATTTTGACCATTGAGTCACTAGAACGTTCTAGACCATGCAGGACCAAAGTGTCCCCAAGGTGCACTAAGCATGATTGGGCAGTGATCTTTCGAGGCTCATATCTTGGACCTCGTGAGAGGTATTAGCAATCTATGAGATTCTATAGGACTGTGTTTCTAAGGCCTACAATAACCTCTCTCTATTCTGGGAGATTTGAATTTTTTTTAATTTGGCACGCCAATATTGCTTGATGCCAAAACTTATAGTGAGGGTTAGTTAAAAGTTGCACCACTGAGTTTCTTCCAAACCATTCGTCCCAAAACCGAATGGATTGCACCATTAGCTCTAGTTGGGTAGGTAAATGCTAGGGACAACCCTGTTTTGACCACTAAGTCACTAGAATGTTCTAGACCATGCAGGACCAAAGTGTCCCCAAGGTGCACTAAGCACGATTGGGCAGCGATCTTTCGAGGCTCGTATCTCAGACCCCGTGAGAGGTACCATTAATCCATGAGATGCTACAGGACCACATTTTTTAGGCCTACAACAACCTCTCTCCATTCTGGGATATTTGAATTTTTTTAAATTTGGTACGCCAGTCTCGTTTGATGTCAAAACTTGTTGTGAGGGTCAGTTGAAAGTTGCACCACTGGGTTTCTTCCAAACTGTTCATCCTGGCACCGAATGGACTATGCCATTAGCTCCAATTGGAAAACCTCATTTCAATTTTTTGAGTCCTGGAGATAAGCGGGGATAGAAGTTTCTTCTTTGAGCAAGGGATAATTAGGCCTAGATGGAGAGCTAGAGGGTGGAGAAAGTCTTCACCAATAAAATGATGAAGGACTGAGATTGAGATGAATTTAGTAACTCTAAAAAGGGTATTAGAAAATGTAAATACCTTGTCAGGTTGTTTGGATAGTTTGAGAGTAATTTTCTGATTTTAGTGTTTGTAGGGCTACTAGACAGGCCTAGAAAAGCTATATAAGAGAAATGGTTGAAGTTGAGGTGATTGGAGTGAATGGGAAGTTGGAACATGGTAAATAAACCATGATAAGATGATCTATGTTTTTGGGATCAAGGTGAGACGTCTCATTGGAGTTTTGGTATGGTGGAGGCACTAGGTGCACTAGGTAGCCTAGGATGGTGTTGGTACTTGGAGAGATTGGTGTAAGGAAATGAGATAGTGAACTCATGAGCGTGGTTGTGGGATTGATCAATAAATCAGAGAACTCTACTAGATCCTTGAGAGAGGTTAACTCTTTGAGTAGATTCCAAGTTGTTTGTAGAATCCTTGAGTTGAGTTAGTCTCCTTAGGGTGATAGTGGAGGGCTCTGCATCAGTAAGCCTTTAAATGGATCCAAAAGTGGTGCAGGGGCACCTAGAAACTACAATACAACCATGAAGACTATGAAAAAGCCCATGAAGACATTGAAGTCACTTAATGCAAATCAGAGGTTCAAGAAGGTCAAAGGCATCATCAATGGTGGAAATCACATAAATTATGATGTATTGGCTTCTATAAAATTTGAGATATGTTTTGATATGGCCAAAAGGGTATTTGATTATGTAATTTGTTCTTCTTTTTTTTTGGGAAAGTAAGGAGTTTGAAGACCAAAAAGGTCACTGCAGGGGTACAAGGAAAACCATTAGGCCTCTAGGCCAGTTTGAAGTCTTTTAGCCATTGGGAGTAAAGGGTAAGTCTAGAAACCTTGAAACCACTTTAATCTATCCTTACATACCTCAAATGATGAATTACACATGTGAACACATGTAGCACATAAAGCATACACATAAATTTTCTTAAGTCATGAAGCATACATGTAGCACATAGATTATAAAGCATAACACATGAATTCACTTAAGTCATGCAAGTAGCCCATACACATGAATTTAGGTTATGAAGAATGTACTTGAATATACATGAATATACTTAAGGCATAAATCGTACACATGAGTACATACACACAAGCATATTTACATACTAACAATGAATAAATGAACACATGTAATTGACAAATTGGATCGAATATCAAGTTTCATATATAACAAAATGAACAATAATTATGTACATATTTACATGTCAAGATATCTAGATACAATGTGGCATACACCATCTCAAAATGTGTCATATGACATCTCAAAATAAGAAGTTCAACTACAAATGTTTCTAGGACATCCTATTCTACTGGTGGATCATCAAAATGCAGCCTCTTTGAAGTACTCTTTGGCTCTGATGGATCTTGAATTCAAACACAAAAGTGAAACCCCATGTAATGTCCCCGCCAGGGAACCCATAAGGAATCAAGTCTTATGACCAAAAATTGCAACTAACAAATTTTTTCATTACATTACATCATTACTACTTCACATTTACATTCCTTAAGGTTCCCTTAATGAATTTATTCACTAACATCTTTACATTACTTATCCAGATTGAATTTCATTTCCTTTCTTTACTTTCACATTTTAGAACTAAGAGATAGGGTAAGAAAATAGCATTTCAGTTACAATCATATTCCATACTTTATATACTAAGTTCATTTCTCCTTCCTACACATTGAATAGTTATTCATTACAAATTTCATTTTAACCTCAGCATAATAAACATTTTCTTTCATTGCAACATAGGAGAGATAGGAAGGATCATTCAACATGACATTATACATTTACAACTTTAATCTTCCAAATAACAACCTTGAAACAAGCCTAGAACTATCCCTCCCAATTACATTGCTTTTCTTTTCAATTACATCTTTCTGATAATAGATCTCATAATAACAGGTACATGAATGGCCCAAAGGCATTACAACATATCTTTTCATCTTCCCTTTCAAAAATACATAATACAAATATCTGCATCAATACATAAATTTGAACGTATCCAAGTCACGAACCACGAACAGGACCTCGAAATATTTTTGCCACCCAACCATGTGGAACTGATGAGGTTCCATCCCCCGTGCTAGGAGATAGAACCAAGATGCTAACAAGGCCCTAAGAAATCTAAGGCTCAGAAGATAAAGAAATCCAAGACTCAAAAGAACATAAAATATCAACATACTATAATATAGAGGTGAAGGTTCTAGGATACCACCTAAGTGAGTGTCATCACACAACCTATGTATTGGGATCCACCCTGGCAACCATGTAACCCCAGTCCCCCCTTTATGAATAGGGAGTCACCCTGGTAGTTATCCCTGGTCCCAGTACTCCAATCAGGTCTATGTGGCCATTATTATATTCTCTTTCATTATCTTTTGAATCCCCCCATCCCAGGTTAATTTTTAAGGTTATCACTTTTACAAACCTACCCATAGGAACATCTGGCAACCGCTTTAGGATTCCAACACCTATGGTGAGCCACTCACTTAAGGTTCCTATCCCCTTACCCCACACACACACAAAGCCATGAAAACCTTAATTAATCTCAAAATGATCCATCTCATAGGTCTAGGGAACTCTCTGGTGCACTCAAGCTACCCGAACAAGTCTTGACCTTTCATTATGGATTCTACCATAAGAACAAGTATGAACAAAAGCTTATAATCAAAACCAAGTATAGAAATTCACAAGGTACAACATAAAACTTCCCACATGCATTGCCACAACATCCATCTATGGAAATCTCATGAACCTAAAATTTGGTTAAGTCTAAATTTTTGGGAAATCTCAAAATTAGAAATTGCAACTTAACTCCCATGAATCTAAAACCTATCCCAATCATCTCAGAAGGTACCTAAACCCTTTATACAAGTATAACTTAAAGTATAAGAAATTAAAGTACATAAACTTATACTATAATTGTATAAAGCTTATTTTTCCTCGGCTAACACTAATCTGCTCGATTCATACAGTCTACTCAGTCACCACTAACTTTCTCAGTCATCACTAAACTAACTCAGTCATCACTAGACTGACTCAATCATCACTAAACTGACTCGGTCATCACTAAACCGACTGCCAGAAATGATGAAATACGATTGTCAACTTTGACTTGCGGGTAAAACTGGGCATTATGGGAACTATGGTTGCCTAATCTGAGCACGACCCATTTGAGATCTCCCAATTTCCCTTCAGAAATAGCTCATCAATCCATCCTATCTATCTAATAAATTTATTCTAGATCTGGGCAAATAAAAGCGTTGCAAAAATAAATATGAAACTGTAGGTTTGAAATAGAAGTTTTAAAGCCTCAAAGAACTCATGGACATTCTAGATAAGAAAGGAGATACAAGGGAAATGTTAAGGACCCTACAACCTCCTACAAATGTAGAAATAATCATATACATACAATCATGGAAAAATATTTAAACACAATCCCAAACTCCAAATCACTAATACAGGCACAACATATATATATGTAGAACATAATCATTATAAAATTTACATAGATATCACAACACACAGAGGACACATCCATACACAAAGAGGAAGAATGGAGATTCTTCCCAGTTTATACCCTACCTTGGGTCCTACGGAGAATCCTCTTCCCTTGGCTAGAGAATCTCTGCGAAACTTCAATCCTTGAGTAGATGTCCCTCTGGAAATCTTCCTCTGCAAATCAACTCCAAGCAATCCTCACACAGATGATTTCACCAACCAGAGACTCTCAAACTCCCATAAACTCTCACCAGAACTTTTCGGGGAAAACAATTACAGACCACTCAAAAAGAAACAAATCTTCCAAAAATTAACATCCTCCCGCACACAAAAATCTTCAAATATTTATCTTCCAACTATGTGGTTGGAGGAGTTGCTTTACGAGAAGCAACTTCTCCAACTTTCATAGTTGGTTGAAAGAGAAACCAAATATTTCCCGTAAGGACTTAATCAAGTTTTTAATAAATTTAATTAAAATATCTTTTACATGAAAGCATAACAAGAATAATAGACAAATACCTTTCAAGAAAAACACATAGCACAATAGGAAAACAAGTGGCCTAACTTCTAGGAGGTCTTGAGTTCAACTCCCTCCTAGATAACCAATTTTACTACAAAGGCCATTTTCCTTCTTTTATTATTATTTTTACTTTTTATTTAATACATTCACTAAATATACTTTATTTAATTCACTTTATTTATTTATTATAAACAACATATCATTTACACAAATAATGAAAACATACAATTATTATTATTTATATAAGCATGGATATATGTGTGTGCACCCACATATACACATACCTATATAAAATACAAACAATTATAACATATTTATAATTATTATACATACAAAACAGATTAATTCTAACTTATAACATAAACTCAGACCAACATCAAATCAAGTCCATAACATAAACTGCATTCCACTTCCCAACTAGGATCACTTCCTAAACAGAATTCTAGGTCCATGGGTAACCTCAGGAGTAACTTGGTTAAATCTCCACACATCAAAAATTTGAGGATTTTGAAGGCATGCTCAAACCTATGTAGCCAGGTGGAGATGATGCCTGGTACCTACATCCTGCATCACCAACTGATATGCATATACAAATATATAAATATAAACAGACAGTGGCAAACAAGGAGGGAGAGTGCGACATCATGTGGATCTCCCATGGGAGTGACTATGACTGCCCCTCCTCATCCTACACTCACATCAACCAGTGAACATTAAACCATAATAGGGTCAGTAGGGTTAGATCATAGTAAAACATCATAACATAAATCAATGTAAAACATTTTACTGATAGTTCATTTCTAGCCATTCATCATTAAATTATAACTCATTTAATATTTCCAAATAAACTATAGTAACCAAATATATATGCTCAAATGTCTCATAAAATGCTAACTAAATAATGATCATAGTCCATCATAAAATCCAAAGTGTCAAAGAAACAGTCATGTCAGTCTAACATAGGAAGATGCTAGGGTGGGCATTACACTCCAAGTTAGATTAAAATTTAGAATCATAGTAAAAAATAATAAATAAAATTTAAACTAAAATTGAACTCTCATATACCTCACCTCTATGTCTCCTCTCGCGGATAGGAGACCTAATATATGTCCTTGGTAGCGTAGGAATAGTGCCACCAATGTCAACTCCCACCTATATATGTTTGCAAACATGAGATTGATCTACGAGTTATACTATTTAATGTTAAATACTTGGTAGAAAATATATGTTTACAAAATAACAGAATTAACATTAAAATTTACCTATGTTGAACTTTCTTCAGGAAATGTTGGTTGAGTCATCAGCGATACAAACCCTTGTCGTTCTGCCTCCCTCAAACTAGGAGTGACCTACAAAATTCAAACAGATACTTCATACTATCATAACTTGATCATATTATATATACTTGATAGTAAAATACACACAAATAACTTTAGAAATTTACATACCATGGGGCTATCACTGTGAATGGATATGCATGTGACTCTATCGTGATGATAGGGTCTCACGACATCATCATATGCCACTCTTTGTCAAATAGACCATGTAAATTAAAAATTAGTAAACACAACTGACAAGTATACATGTATGCATAAATAAATTAAATTACTTAATTACCTTTCAATGGCTGACACCTACACCCCCTCACATTGCCCCCCGATGGCAACTAGTGACACCTGCATCAATATGTAAAAGATGATCATAAAAATTAGAAAATAATGTACATATACTATTATCATAATTTAAAAGGAAATCAATGAGTACATTAAAACATATGTACCATGGAAGTGTCAAGACCAAATGATATGGCCGAAAGCATGGACCCCTCCACCTGTGCCATCTCCTCCTCTGTCATCAACTGAACATAAATGTGACACATAAAAAAACATAAGTGGGAAATTATTATAAGAAAATTTTACTAAAAATACGAACAATAAAATTTAAATACAATGTAAAAAGTGAACTATTTACCCTTACCGTAACAGTGGGAGTCCATGGCTCTGTAGGCCCTTGATGCACATCTCCATGAGTTGCTTTAGTGCCTATAGTGTGCTATGTAGAATTGTCCACCTTGAAAGAGTAATTAAATGCATCACTATCAATCAGGGGACCTAAGAACATATTCTTTCATATAATGAAAGTGTGGGGCACACAAAAATGTGAGCTTGTGGAGGATGTGGAAGGGCCAGAAGCATCAGTATGAGGAGGCAACAATGTCGTGCTTTGCGTAACCAGTAGATCGCTCAAGGTGTGAATGGCTCGAATAGTCTATGAGCCGGCCTTAGCAATAATGTCAAGATGTTGCATTGTGGGAGGTGGTGAGATCTCGGGAGGGGGGACATATGTGCGGGATTTCACCTGTTGTGCCCATGGCTTGTCCTAAGGAGCACCTAAACCTACACCCTAGTTCGGTCTCTTACTCCAATAATTAGCCTTGTGACCGAGCACAAATTTAGCATACAATTTTTTAATAAAATAAAATGGGACATCCAAATTGTTGTGAGGTGGTCTATCAAAAACCATCCACTAGCGGTCCCAAAAGTTGTCACGTATTGCACTATTTGTGCACCATTTAATTGACAACTTAGTTTTTTTATGGTCTACTTTTAGACTAGTTTTAGGATCTACAAAAATATTACATATGTCTTGTTTTGTTATGTTTAGGTTCATGACTTGATCATAGTCAAGCCCATCATCAAACTGGTCATGCATGGAATCGCGCCAAAGAAGTGCAACACTATGTTGCTCGGTAAGTTTCTCTATGTTTTCAATAATGGACTTCAATTTCATAACCATGGGGCCCAATGTGGGGATATTGGCATAGGTGGTTTGAAATCCTCTAAGTTCATTTAAATTGTCTCCTATTAGGTCCTCTAAATGGTGAGGGTTTGTGACATGTACATCTTTTGGAAGTGGGGGATTGTTGGGAGGTGGTTCTGGATTGTTTGCAGGATCGTTAGGAGGGTTTTTTGATTCCATATTTGATTAAAATTAAAAAACAAATAGATAATTACAATGAATTTTAAAAAACAATATAAAAACTCATTTAAATGGCTAATTTTTATATAAAAACTATAAATTTCTATTAAAAAACAATAAAAATAATAAAAATTTGAAGATTGGACTTACCTTAGATTCAAAAAAAATTGGATAGGCGATTCCAAAGTGGATATTTGAAACCCCTAGCCATGTTCACATTTTCACAGTGAAAATGTTGAATGCGACTGGGGTATACAAATTTATATTTACTAGCAAATATTGGATATCCAATTTAGCCTTTGCTTTGGCTTTTGGCTTGGCCAGATGTACTGACACCCAGGCCTACTAAAAATTCAACAAATCCATTTGTGCACTTTTGGACAATTGAAAATAGGTTTTTTTCACATCGCCACTTTTTGGCATACCATGATCCTGCACATACCCATTATTATATTTTGTATTGTATTTGGAAGCTGACTAGATGATAGAATACATATAAATGAAGAATGTTTTGTGAAACCGATGTATGTATGAGATATGGATGCAAATTTGGGATATCAGTGATGGTTGATAGAAGATGCGAAATCAAAGATTGACAGAGGCTATTGAGAACTATTATTGGAACTATCAAAGCATAGAAGATGCTTTTATTCTTCACTCTTGAGAACACTTTTTGTAACTAAATTATTGATTGTAAAAGCTATAAGCTCACTATACCTTTAACAGGGTTTATATTCCTCTAACAAGGAATGTACTATGTAATACTCAGCTCCTAACAGGGCTAGATCTCCTAACAGAGATATTATAGTTTAATGCATAGTTGTGGGTACCATCCCCACCAGGGTTTTCCATTGGCTAGGGTTTCCTCAAAAATAAATAATGGTGTTATGAGTTATGTGTTATTTATTTATGTTCTTTTCATTTCTACAATCATATAGTTTATAAGGAATTGGTTTAATTTGAATAAGTGTTTTAATACCGATTCACCCCCCCTCTTAGTATTACTCAATCTTAAAAATTGGTATCAAAGCTATTGGTCCTTGGAGAGAAAGTCTAATAGCTTAAGGGAGATCAGAATGGATTTAGAAAGTTTGCAAGAGAACTTTGAAGCAACACTTGATGACCTGGACAAAGAAAAGGCTAAGAATGGCAAATTGAAATTCAAATTAAGAAGAGCAGAAGGTTTTATCAAGAAACTAAAGGAACAGCTTGAACTTTCAAGAAATCAGAGACAAGACCTTATGAAAAAGATCGAGGAGGATTCAGACAATGATACATCAGACTAGTTAAAGAAGCTTGAGCAAGGAAAAGAACAAATTAATCTTCTGATGATTAAAGAGATTCAACATGAAAAGGATGCAAGATACAAAGTTGAAGAGAGTCTAAAAGGAGTGAACATGCAGATAGGAGAAATGCATATTGAACTTGATCACTACAAAGACAAATGCCTAGAATTAGAGAAGTATAATCAGATGATTAAAGGTGAACTCACTCAAGCCAAGTTACACATTGAGAAATTACATATGAGCAATGATAAGATTGATGAACAAAGAGAAAGATAGAAACCTAAAGGAGATATGACTGGAGTTGAATACAATGAAGGAGAATGTTCTAAAAATCATGAAGAATCACATGAAGAAAAGGTTTAAGAAAGACCTACTCTTGAGAGACGTAGAGATCAGACTAGACCTTTCAGAGGCAGATGTTATGGATGCAACAAATTTGGACAAATGAAATGAGATTGTAGAGGTAAAGGCCCTTTTAGACCCTTTACTGGTTATTGTTATAACTATTATGCATATGGACACAAGAAAACAAAATGTAGGAAACCTGATCAGACAAGAAATAGACAAGATCACATCAGAGAAGAATCATCAGCCAAGATCACATGCTACAAATGCAATAACTTTGGGCATATTGCAAAGTTTTGTAAACTATAGGTTAATCAGGATAGAAGACTACCTACATGTTATAAATGCAAAAACTTAGGACATATATCAAATTTTTGTAGGTATAATGGAATGGACAAAAGAAGAGGACCACCTCCTATGGTTATAAAGAAGAATATGGTGACAGTGGTAAAAGTCTTGGTGAATACATGGATGAATTCAAGAAATATTTCAGGAAACCAGCAGATGAAGATGATGGTAAGACATGGAAGGTAAAATATTTTAATAAGACATTGGTTTAGGGAGAGACAGTAGATGCTAATGTGTCTTCTCATGATGTTAGCATTTCTACATCAACCTAGAAGGTTGAGCATGACCTTAGGGGGAGCACTGGATGAAGAAAACAGATTATATCCAGCCCCTAATTACATGGAATGAGCTCATGCAAGCTTAGATATGATGAATACAGACACTATGGAGTTTATATCTATGATCGTAACACTTGGAGATTCATATCCTATGAGCGTGAGATTTGTGTTTGACTAGACAATGTGTGAAGTTGAGATAACTGTGATAAATGCATTTACTCACTTGGCAATGGATAAAAAGACCTCAAAGAATCTCATTTCTTAACTTTTGATAAGCAATGACCAAGGAGAGCAGAGTTAAGAAGCATATCAATCACCTAGCAGCTACAATGCATGATTGATTGAAGTAGAAGTTCCAGAATTTAGTTTATTCAAGGTATTTAGATAATTTACTCTATCAAGAAGCTATGGATGCACCTGTGATATATGATGTTATGGATAGGCCTAGCGTACAAGTTCAAAAGACACCCCTTTAAGTCTTTTGATGATGACCCTGAAAGAGCATTTTTGCCAATGCCATAGGACATCTTGCACGTAGAAGACATTAGGGCTTACATACATTGCAAGTATGAAACTATAGGAGATGCAGAGATTTATAGGTAAATAGATGAGATGATAGAATCTGATGGGAAAATTAGGGAATAATTAAAGCACCTAAATGACCAATCTATCATAAAGCTAACCCTCCTGAATGAATTTAGCGAGACATAATAGTTTAAGATTATACTAAGCAGAGTGTGTGATCAGTTTATTTGGATAGGAGAGCAGCCTGTGAAGATATGTAGTCAGCTAATTGATGATATAACTGGATTGGACAACACTGGAGCCATCTTTGTGGTAGAGAAAAACATTAAGAAGAAAGTTTAAACCTTGACTCATTCTAAATGGGATAAGTGAGCTATGACAGTAAATGACATATTTCAGCAAGATGTGAGACTAGTAGCAATGCTTCTAGGTTACAAGCCATACTATAGAAGAAGACCTAATTCAATATCAGTAGGAGTAATAATGATGTCTTACAGAATGGTAAAGGAAAACACCAAGTATAACCTATGTGAGATTATGGCACAATAATTCTTGGAGAATGTAAATATTGTTAAGAAGGACAAGTCAAAAGCATTCAGATTTGGTTCACTTTTGATTCATATGTATATTCACATTGAACACAAGTTTCCCGAAATGTACCCTAGAGAATGGAAGGATAGAATACCTACTGGTATTCAAATATCAGAGAGCTACCAAAGACAAAATAGTACATGGGTAGATAGAGAGTTAATTGCCATGATCAAGATCCTACGAAGGAAAATGAAGGAAAGGTATAGAATCCCTAAGGAATTAGTTGAAAGATATAAGGATACAATCTATTTCATGGTTGAAATTGATTGTGTATGCTTTGAAGCAATTTAACCCATGAAGAAATGGTGTTATCATATGGGATATGAAGTTAGTTCTGAAGTTCTTGTGATGCAGATAGAGCATGTACTGGCATCATAAGTTGACACATCTAAGGAAAGATGGGGAACCTATGAAGAAAAGTCAGCAAAAGTAGAGAAGAGCATGATAAAGGGACAAGGAAGAGGAAGATAGAAAATATGGTTGATTATGTGGCATCAAAGGCTGGAATAACAAAAAGGTATAAGGACTAAGATAATAGAAGGATCTTCTAGCATGACAATTGAAGCCCCTCCACCTTCTGAAGAAGAAAACATAGTAAGTACCACTTCTAATATAATTGATTTATCAATCACCCCTGAGAAGATAGCACAAGAGGATGTACCTATGGACACTCCTAGGAGATCTACAAGATCATATAGACCTAACAGCCCTAAGAAGCAAAAATTTGAAGTAGAAGAAAAGAGAAAAGAAGATAAGGTGATAGAGAAGAAAGAAGAGAAAGTAGAACAAAAGAAAGTAGAGAACCTATGAAAACTAGACATCAAAATATTATAGAAAAGAATAATAAGAGATGGAAATTTGAAGACATTGAATAGATACTATGAAAGGTATGATTCTGATAATCAATCAGTGATTGAAGATATAGTGATTGAGCACTTACTAGTTTACAAAAATAACTTATTAGAGATTGAAGGCAATATTCCAAAATATTTGTATGGGAAGTTGGAAATCAAAAAACAATTAGCACATAATGAAGATGAGGCAATTAGAAACAAAGCCATTGAAGATATGTTTCATGTAGTTTCTATACTGGAAAGGGAGAAAATAATTAAGGATCTCAAACCCCTACTAAGAACAAAAGCCACACTTATAAAAATAATGGCTAGGAAATATGATGAGTAATTGAGGATACACAAAAGGTATTGGATCAAATACTAATGAGCGACATGCCTGAGAAGACTTCACCTCCTAAATCTACCAAGCCTACACCTCTAGGAATGGGAGAAATCTCTAAGTCAGTTGAGGACACCATGGAAGGAAGCAAAGTAAAAGTTGACAAGAAACCAAACTTCTTTGTTGTTGGTGTGCCTATGACCCTTGACACTACACTGGATGAGAATGATCATTTTCAAGGAAACATGGATAGTGTAGTGACAAAAGAAGAAGAAGGACATGACAAGGAAGGATAAGAGGAAGAACAAAGAGAAGAAATAGGGATAGATAAAGGAGAAGAGATAAGAGTAAAGGTCAACCAAGAACCTGATACTTCCCCCACCTTATTGTTGGCAAGTATGGAGAAGCCTGTCAAAAATGATGTGGAGAATATGGATGAGGATGAATTAATGAGATTATCCTTCATAGAATTTGCTAAGGCAAAAGAGAGGTCAGAACAAAAAGGAGGTAAGAAGGTTAAGGTGATTTCTAAGGCAGTAGATAAAGTGAATAAAATATTCCCTATACATCTTGTATTTCAAGGAAAAGTTGATGTAGAGAACCTGAACATGGCATTAGACAACTTTGACAGCCACTATGAGTCACTTGTGAAGATCGCAGAGGAAAAGGCAGAGAATAAATACCTAGAGAAAAAGTTGAAGGAAGTATGCTAGTCTATCTCATGGGACTTGGGCACTCTGAAAGAAACTACAACTAAGGCCAAAAGTTGTGTTGCACAAGGAATAAATGTGTATAGTTATTGCATCAATCCTATCAAACACATCAAGAACATTGAGAACATAATAGCTAAGGACAGGGCTACATTGGATAGTATGATGGACAATTGTGAGACCTCCTCACAAAATGTATTGGAGATGGACAAACAGACATCAAAAATCTTGGATAAGGTGAATTTCTTGGATATAGAGAAAGGGATATTAATGACAAGATTTGGTTTGCTAAAGAGTTTAATCACTCCTAAAGTATTAATTCTTGAAGCTCATCCCACTGAGATGAAGAAGATTGGGGGTTCAATGACCAAATCTGTACCCACTGAGTTGAGGCAGAAGAGATTGCATCCTATGCACTAAATGGACTGATTCATGTTAGTGAACTATTGATTAATTCTTGGAATGATGAAGTCAAGACCTTGGAAGATTCCTTCCAAGATATTCTGAAACTAGTGAGTAAGCACTAAGTCCTGCATTTTTTTAATTTTGCAATTTTGTGTGTACCTTTTCCATTGATGTCAAAGGGGGAGAAGAAGAGAAAAATGAAAAGAAGAAAAGGAAAAAGAAAAAGAAAATTTTAAATTAAAAAAAAATGAACAAAAGAGAAAGAATAAAATAAGAAGGAAGAGTACAGTTAGTGTTTTGGACACTTAGTCATTTTTCACTAAATGTTCCCATCAATGCCAAAGGGAGAGATTGTTGGCAAGTGATGTTTTGAGAGACTATGGATCACTTGAGGGTTTTCATTTATGGAAACACATATGTTATAGTGATCCCATAAAGTAAGTATGATTGTTGGAGACACTATCATGAAAATGACTAAGTACAAAATTAGATTTACAGAGTACTACAATATTGTTTTGGTTAGCGAAGATAGTATATGCTATATGATGACTTGCGAGCTTAGAGGAAGACATTTTGGGATATGTATTATCTTCAGTTAAGTTTGCATGTGTTTTGGTATTGGTATGAGTAAGTTAGAGTGATATGAAGGCATGTGAAGACAGAGGAACAATGAAATAGGTTATATGAACAGTCGTGATGATTAAGGGAATGCTAGATGAAATGGTAACGTGCTAAGTTTGGTAAAGATTGTATATTGTTGACACTTTGGTAATACAAGATCATTGACTTAGTATTTATTGTTTTCATTATTTATTATTATGTTTTGTATTGCATTTGGAAGTCGTCTGGATGACAGAATACATATAAATGAAGAATGTTTTGTGAAAGTGATGTAAGTATGAGATATGGATGTGAATTTGGGATACCAATTATGGTTGATAGTAGATGTAAGGTCAGAGATTGACAAAGGCTATGGAGAACTATAACTAGAACTATCAAACCATAGCAAATGCTTGTATTGTTCACTCTTGAGAACATTTTTTGTAATTGAATTATTGATTGTAAGAGTTGTAAGCTAACTATACCTTTAAAAAAGGTTTTGTATACCTTTAACATGGTTTATATTCCTCTAACAAGGAAATGTACTATGTAATACTCAGCTCCTAATAGGGATATTATATTTTAGTGCATAGTTGTGGGGACCATCCCCACCGAGGTTTTCCCTTGGCCAGGGTTTCCTCAAAAACAAATAATGGTGTTATGAATTATGTGTTATTTTTTTATGTTCTTTTCATTTCTGCAATCATATGGTTTATAAGGAATTGATTTAATTTGAATAATTATTGTAATATTGATTCATCCCCCCTCTCAGTATTACTCAATCCTATCAAAGATGACCTTTGTTGCCTTGAGCTTTACCTCTTCATTCTCTTGCAATGAGGTTGATATAAAAAAATTTCCCATCCTTCCTAAATAGTGTAGGTATTCTCCCTACCATCATAAAGTGATTGTCTATCAAATTTCCACAACCTTCCTAGAAGAAGATTCCAACAATCCATAGGTAAAATGTTACAAAGAACCCTATCTCTATATTCAACAATCTAAAACTCAACAAATTCTTGTTCACTTACCAATATTGACTAATTATAATACCCAAGAGGCTCTATATGGTGTTTCATGAGGAATTTTTTTAGTTTTAATTTTTCTACCATTTCACTAGACACCATATTGTCAGTTGAACCAGAATAAATCACTACCTTGAATACCTTACCTTTACACATGCATTTGATCTTGCATAGTTCTCTTCTTTGTATCATCTCCTTCTCTTTGGATGTATTCAAGAGTGGTATTCTTAGCATCAATACTTCTCCAACTTCTGAACCACAAATGTGACTAGGAGATTTTACATTTGTTACAAATGTGAGAAAGATTGATTGGTCCCTTGGTCTCCTTCATGTTTCCATCGCAATGTTGGTTCATGACATGGTTTAACAACCTACTAGATATCTTCTATAATTCTATTGGTTGTATCAGGCATTAACAGGTCGATATTTTGGTGCAACGACAACTTTTAGTGGTAACAAGTTGTATTAGAGCCTGGTCACAAGTTCGAACCTCGTTCGTGTGCTTGGGGGATTGTTAGAATGGTGAGAAAGACTAATTGCATTGTTGGTCTCCTTGGTGTTGCTAGTGCAGTGGTGGTTTGTGACCAAGTTTAATATCCTCTCGTGTCTTCTATAATTCTAGTGGTTGTATTGGGCATTAATAGGTTGATCTTTTGGTGCAACAATAACCGCTAGTTGTAACAACACTTTTATTTCCTTCTTCCACTATTTGAGCCCTCCTTTAACTTCTCCTTTCACCTCCACTTGATGTAGATACTTGCTTCTTGGATAATAAAATTTTGGGTGCCCAAACTCATTATAATCATAACAGCCATCTAAAAGTGAATTTGAACTTCTACCTCCACCAAATCTACGTCTAGTACCTCTAAATCCTCCTTTAGAATCTGAAAAAAATTCTTGGCCTTTGTTTACATCTTATTGGATTTCACTTGTTTTTCTTAAAGTAGGAAATGATCCTCTCCATCAAGAGGTGCTTCATCTTCCTCTACTTTTCTTTTCTTTCCTTATTTCCACCTGTACTTCCACCCTTATTTCCAATTGATAGCACTCCTCAATAGTTCTTAGATTTTCCAATGTTAGTTCATCTTGAATGTTAAACCTCAATCCACCAAGGTACCTAGAAACCTTTTCCACTTCATTATCATTGTGACTAGACCTTATTTTCAACTTATAAAATTCCTCAGTATAATTTTTTAAATCTATTTCTTTTTTGTTCAAACTTTGAAGTTTCTTAAACATTTGAATTTCGTAATACTTAGGCAAGAACTTACCTTTCATTTTTTATAGCATCTTATCCCATGAAACAATATTGGACTTACCTTTCTTTATCCTCTCTAATTTATCATAATCCCACCACAAAAGTACATTAACTTTAAACTTGTTCTTTACAATCTTCGCCCTTTTCTCTTTAGGAACATCTTCACACTCGAAGTAGCCATCCAAAGTTACAACCCAATCTAGCAACTCCTCATCATTCAAAGTACCTTTATACTTTGGCACATCAATATTCACATTTTTTTCATCACCCTTGACTAATTTTATTATCTTGACCATCCTCTGATCATCAAGATCCAATTCCTCTTTCACTTCTTGGAACTCATCCCCATCCTCTTATTCCTTAGATTCAGTCTCATCTTCCAAAACCGCTCCTCTTCTTTGATTAGATTCCAGGGTAGAAATCCTTTCCAACACAACATTATGGTACTCCAAAAACTTGGCATATTTCTCCTTTAACTACTGCAATTCCCTAGTAATGTCACTTTCTTAGGATGAATCTTATCTTCAACCTCTCAACCTTTCTTCTCTCTAATGAACTACAACTGATTGAGAACATGATTGATGAACTACAAGTGATTAGAGATCATAGAGTACTATATTGATATGTAAGATAATTGAATTAGTCAGTATGTTGTCATTGATGTCAACTAGTCTTGATAGTACTTATCATGATAGTTGCAACTATCTACACATCTGAAAGAGGAGAGAAAAGGTGAAGAACTGAGATATCTATATGGAGGAAGATGGATATGACAGATGAGGACAAGGAATACTTTGGGTAACTTATTTATGAGTCTTTGACTTCATATTGTTGACTTGATTATGTTGCATTAATTGGTTATGAAGATGCAAGAAAAACTTGACAAAATGGTGTGGTCGGTAAATGAAGCACTTCAGTATACACTGAGCTAGTATAGTGTATACCAAGCGATAGTATCAACCGAGCTTGCATTCACCAATGCATTTCTTCGTTAACCGAGTATGGATGAAAAAACTAAATGCTTAGTTTAGCCGACAGAAATTGATGAGCTGTAAAGTCTATGATTTCAAGGTTGGAGATAAATTTTTTTGGAAGATCTACAGATAACAAAATTCGAAGATGATCTAAAGGATGGAATTGAAATGAGCTATTGACACATCTGCCGAGGAAGGTTTAAGCGGCAAAATCAATGAAGGAGATTAAGTGGTAAAATATGATGGATGAAAAGAAAATGGTTTACTCATCTTTATAAGAGACATTGGTTTCATTGTTGAAATGATGTTAGAAGAAGGAGACTGCAGAGATATCACATGAACAGAGCTTCACACATGCCTGATCAGACTGGTTGAAGAAGAACCAAACTGTAGAGTTAACCAAGTGTAAGAGAGCTATTATCGAGAGACAGTAGGTTATTGAGTATTGAAGAACTGAATTGAAATATTGATCAGAGGATTGTTATGGGCTTATAATAGATCTGAACATCTTCAAAATCAAGTTGTATTATAATCAAATCACCTGTTGTTTTTGTTTAACCATTGTAGTATAAAAATCTCTTAACCGAGTGGACTTGAAAGTCTTTTTATGTCATTCATAGAATGTACATTGTTATCCTGTCAACCCCATAGTGAATGCTGGTTCAACAATAACTGTTAGTCTTAAATCCTCTAACAAGGTCGCACCTTACAGTGTGTTTTGTAACCTTTAACAGGGTTCGCTCTTCACCGAGCTCACTTTAGAAGAGTAAAATTTTTTTGGGTTACCGGTCCTAGGTGGTTTTTCCCTTAACAGGGTGTCCATGTTAAATCTTTGTGCTATGTGTTTATGTGGTGATTGTTTGGTTATCATACTTTTCATGTTGCATATTTTATTTGGTCAGTAATCACTATGAGCAATTAACTAGTAATCGGTAAAGACACAGACAGTTTAGTATTTTTGTTTACCAAGATCTAGAATTAGCTGATTTTTTTTTAAGAGATACATTTTGTAATTTGGGACTATGGATAACTGATTCACCCCCCTCTCAGTTATTCTAAAAATTGGTATCAAAGCATATTGGTTGCTTGGAACATAGTTTTAAGGAGTTCAGCAGAAAGGTCACAAAATGTATAAGAGGGAAGTGCCAAAGCTGAAAAAGGACAACTTTACAATATGGAAAAGCTGAATGAGACTTCATATATCTAGAATTGGGAATTCTGCCCTCTCTGTATTGGATAATGGCTAGTTAGCACCACCTATAGGACCTTTGACTTTTGATCAATTGAGAGATAGACATGAGCATAATGTTACTATGATGGAGATTGTTGTTGCTCTATTTTATGTCAAGTTTGAAGATGTCAAGGATTTCCTTACTTCAAAAGAAATGTGGGATAAACTTGCTCAATTTTATAGTGGTGATGCTAATGTCAAGAGAGCCAGAGCTGAAAGTTTAAGAGGAAGATTCAATGATATGAAAATGAAAGAAGGAGAAAATATAGTGCAGTATACAAACTGAATAAAGGAGGTAGTTAATGCTATCAGAGGATCTAGTACTGTAATTGAAGAAGATATAGTGGTAAGTAAAATTATAAGGACTTTATTGCCTATTTATGAAATCAAAATATCTGCAATACATGAAATGAGGTATGCACCTGGCAGTACTCTCTCTCTTGATAATCTGATTGGTAAGCTAACAACTTTTGAGTTGAACAACTTTGATAATAGTGTTATATCATCTATTGAGTCTGCTTTCATGACTTCTCTGAATATCGATAAGTCTAGCAATAGAAATAATAGAGATGATAATGATAGTAATACTGATGATGAGCTTGACGAACTTGAAGCTCTTATGTCCCAGAGATTACCTAAAGGTAAAGGTAGATATAGGGGTAAGTTACCTTTAGCATGTTTTAATTGCAAAGAAGTTGGTCATATTGCTGCTAGATGCCCAAATAGGAAAGAAGATGATAGAAACAAAGATCAAAATGGTGAAGGAAGCTATGGAAGAAGAAGCAATAGAAGTTACTAAAACTACAACAGGGATAACCGATACAACAATGATAAGGGCAAAAAGGTATGTTACATCACAGAAGAGAATGATACTGAAACTGACACATATGATGATGATGTTGAAGTAATATTTGTTGCGATGAAGGATGACTCTGAGGAAGATGAAAGGTATGTAGAGACAAAACTCATTTCTAAAGTTAATAAAAATGATACATGGATTATTGATAGTGGCTATACACACCACATGACTAGTGATGAAGAAAATTTTGATCATCTTGAGCAATATAATGGAGGATTTGTAAAAATGGGTAATGATACACCATGTATGGTTAGAGGAAAAGGATCTTTACTAATAACTAATAAAATCAAATGTGGTAATGCTTATTGGGTAGAAGGACTAAATTACAATTTGCTAAGTGTGGCACAACTTAAAAACTCAGGTCATCAAGTAGCTTTTGAGAGCAAGAAGGTAAAAATATTTAATGATGGAGGAAAACTTGTTGGAATAGGAGCACAATCCAAAGGTAACTTGTTTATCTTGACAATGTTGAGTCTTCCTATTTAATGATGACAAATGAGAATGCATGTTTATGGCATAAAAGGTTATGTCATGTAAATTTTGATAACATGATTAAAATCAGTAGAAAGACAAAGGTTAGAGGTCTGCCTAGCCTAACAAAGTGGGATCATGTTATGTGTCATGAATGACAAAAGGGTAAAATGACAAAATCTAGTTTTAAGAGTAGACTATTCAACAAAGAGAATTTTGGAGCTAGTTCACATTGACCTATGTGGTCCCATGACAACACATAGCTATTATGGAGATAGATATTTTATACTGTTTGTTGATTATTACACTAGATTGATGATTGTAATGTTCTTAAAAGAGAAATCTGAGGCATTTAAGATGTTTAAATGGTACAAAGCTAAAGTAGAGAAAGAAACCGGTAAGGAACTAAAATGCTTGAGATCTAACAGAGGTGGTGAATTCATTTTTGATGAATTCACTAACTATTATAATGAGCATGGTATAAAAAGACAGGTGTATGCACCAAGTACACCTCAGCAGAATGGGATTGCTGAAAGAAGGAATAGATCAATTGTTTATTGCGCAAGGACACTGATGCTAGAAAAGAATGTTGCTCAGACATACTGGAGAGAAGCAGTTAGCACAACTATTTATGTTTTGAACTGAGTAAAATTGAAGAAGGACACAAACAAAACACCCTATGAGTTATGGTTTGGTCACAAACCGACTGTAAGTTACTTCAAAAATTTTGGTAGCAAATGTTTTATTCTAAAAGATGATAGAAATGGAAAGTTTGACTCTAAAGGTGATAAAGGAATATTTCTTGGATATTCTACTAAAAGAAAAGCTTACACGTGTTTGAATAAAGTTATTAATAAAATGATTGAAAGTGCAAATGTCAGAGTTGATGAATTTGATGATAGGAATGGTGAAGAAAGAAATAAAGAGCTGGAAGACTATGGTAGATTCACTTACATTGAACAACCAAAGAACCTACTGAAGCCACAGGTTCAATTGACTAAACACTAGGAAAACAACACCAAGGAACAGGAAAGGGAATCCGACGATCAGGAAGGAGCTACCGAGAAAGGAAATGAACCTGAACAGGATGAACAACAAAGAAGGGATCAAGTGCTGGCAAGATTTGTCAGAAGGCATCATCCTGAGAACCAAATCATTAGAGACAAGCAAGCTGACATGCTAACAAGAAGTAAGTTAAGACAAGGTACATGCTTAGTTTGTGAGTTTGAACTGAAAAATGTTAAGGTTGCATTGGAGAATGAAGAATGGATAAATGCAATGAATGAAGAGATAGAACAAATTGAGAAAAATAAGACATTGACTTTGGTACCTAGGCCTAAAGATAAGAATGTTATCGGTACTAAATGAATTTTTCAAAAATAAGATGAATGAGAATGGAGAGGTTACAAAGAACAAAGCTAGAGTTGTATGCAAGGGATATGCACAGGAGGAAGGTATAGATTATGGTGAAACTTTTTCACCTATTGCTAGACTGGAAGGAGTCTGAATGTTACTTGCATATGCAGAACATAAGAAGTTTAAAGTCTAACAAATGGATGTTAAGTCTACTTTTCTAAATGGGATACTAAAAGAGGAGGTCTACATCAAACAACTAGAAGGGTTAGTTGATCCAGATAAAAGAGACATGGTATGTAGATTGCATAAAGCTTTATATGGTTTAAAGAAAGCACCTAGAGCTTGGTATGAAAGGTTGCATACTTATTTTTTAAGTATTGGTTCTGTTAGAACTAGTGAGAACATCAATTTGTATATGAAAGGAGAGTTTGATGATACTATTTTAATTGCTGAAATATTTGTGGATGATATAATTTTTGGAAGATAAGATCATATCTGTAAATCATTTTCTAATGAGATGAGAAAAGAATTTGAAATGTCTATGTTTGGAGAGATTAAGTTCTTTTTAGGCTTGCAGGTTATTTAGCAGAGTGATGGAATTTTCATCACACAATCAAAGTACATAAAGGAAGTATTGAGAATATTTGGCATGGAAGATGCTAAACTAGTTGGAACACCGATGGTCACAAGCTGCAAACTGACTAAAGATGATGAATCCATAGAGGTAAACCAGACATTGTACCAATCTATGACTGGCAAATTGATGTATATAGTACATAGTAGACCAGATATTGCACATGCAGTGCGGATTGTTGCTAGATTTTATACCAATCCAAAGGATTCACACATGGTTGCAGTAAAGAGAATCTTAAGATACCCAAAGAAAATAGAGGAATATGGATTATGGTATCCTAAGGAAAGTAAGTTTGAACTAAGAGTCTACACTGACACAGATTGGGCTAGAAATATAGATGGCAGAAAAAGTACAACTGTAGGAGCATTTTTCTTTGGTGAAAGACTTGTTACTTGGACAAGTAAGAAACGGCCTTGTATTTCTCAGTCTATTGCCGAAGCAAAATACGTTGCTATTGCTACAAACTGTTCAAACATTGCTTACATCAAACAAGTGTTGGAAGGGATAAATGAGGTAATCATTGAGCCGGTGATTATATATTGTGACAATGCTAGTGCAATAAATATCTCTAAGAATCCTGTAATGCACTCAAAGACCAAGCATATTTCTATTAAGTATCACTACTTAAGATAACAGGTACAAGAGAAGCAAGTCAAACTGGAATATGTTACATAAAAAGAGCAACTTGCTGATATTTTCACAATGCCTCTACTAAAGGATACTTTTGAATACTTAAGGACTAGACTTGGGGTCTGTCCCCTATCTACTAGTCACTAATGTGATCTAGAGGTTGCATCATCCTAATCTTATCAGAAGATCATTCATGTTGATGCAGCATAGTTCACACTTTGGATTTTGTCTAAAGTTATGAAAGATTTGAGGAACTGGAATAGAGATTTGCATATCAGTATACCGAGATATAGTGTATGCACCAAACAATAGAGATTCACTTGGCTAATGTAGAGCTGAATGGTTTATGTATTTTTTTGGCATTGTTGTCAAAGGGAGAGATATATAATATGATAAATAGAGAAATCACTGGAACATCTATCTAAGGGAGAGATAATCTGAGAAAGTCAGGGAAATTTTTTTGAAGATTTGTTGCTGAGAACATAAAGGAATTTGAAAGCTAAAAAGATCATATCTACAAAGGAAATTCTGCACTTGCAATGCTATCATGTAACATAGTGATTAAACATATTAAGCTAGGGAGAGCTTACCGAGTTACAACATTTTCCTATAGAGTTGTAGAATACATGTTTGGTATCTGTATGGTATATTTCATATTGCTTGAGTTGCCATTAATGCCAAAAGGAGAGATTGATGAACTACAACTGATTGAGAACTTGATTGATGAACTACAAGTGATTAGAGATCACTGAGTACTGGATTGATATGTAAGACAATTGAATCAGTCAATATGTTGTCAAGGATGTCAACTAGTCTTGACAATACTTATCATGATAGTTGCAAATATCTACACATCTGAAAGAGGAGAGAAAAGGTGAAGAACTGAGATATCTACACGGAGCAAGATGGATATGACAGATGAGGACAAGGAATACTTTGGGTAACTTATTGATGAGTCTATGACTTCATATTTTTGACTTGATTATGTTGCATTAATCGGTTATGAAGATGGAAGCAAAACTTGACAAAATAGTGTGGTCGGTAAATGAAGCACTTTAGTATACACTGAGCCAGTATAGTGTATACCAAGCGATAGTATCAACCGATCTTGTGTTCACTGACAAATTTCTTCGTTAACTGAGCATGGATGAAAGAACTAAATGCTTAGTTTAGCTGACAGAAATTGATGAGCTGTAAAGTGTATGATTTCAAGGTTGGAGATAAAGTTTGTTGGAAGATCTACAGCTAACAAAATTTAAAGAAGATCTAAAGGATGGAATTGAAATGAGCTATTGACACATCTGCTAAGGAAGGTTTAAGCGGAAAAATCAATGAAGGAGATTAAGCGGAAAAATCTGATGGATGAAAAGAAAATGGTTTACTCGTCTTTATAAGAGACATTGGTTTCATTGTTGAAACAATGCCAAAATAAGGAGACTACAGAGATATCGCGTGAATAGAGCTTCAGGCATGCCTGATCAGACTGGTTGAAGAAGAACCGAACTGTAGAGTTAACTGAGTGTCAGAGAGCTATTATCGAGAGATAGTAAGTTATTGAGTATTGAAGAACCGAATTGAAATATTGATCAGAGGATTGTTATGGGATTAGAATAGATCTGAACATCTACAAAATCAAGTTGTATTGTAATCAAATCACCTACTATTTCAGTTTAACCATTGTATCAGAAAAATTTCTTAACTGAGTGGACTTGAAAGTCTTGTTATGTCATTCATATAATGTACATTGTTATCCTGGCAACCCCATAGTGAATGTTGGTTGGACGATAACTGTTAGTCTTAAATCCTCTAACAAGGTCACACCTTACAATGTGTTTTGTAACCTTTAATAGGGTTGGCTCTTCACCGAGCTCACTTCGGAAGAGTGAAAAGTTTTTGGGTTATCGGTCCCAGGTGGTTTTTCCCTTAACAGGGTTTCCATGTTAAATCTTTGTGTTATGTGTTTATGTGGTGATTGTTTGGTTATCATACTTTTCATGTTGTATATTTTATTTGGTCAATAATCACTATGAGAAATTAATTGGTAATCGGTAAAGACACAGACAGTTTAGTATTTTCATTTACCGAGCTGCAGAATTAGCTGAAATTGTTTTAGGAGATACATTTTGTAATTTGGGACTATGGATAACTGATTCACCCCCCTCTCAGATATTCTAACACTCTCAACTTTCAACTTCTACCTTCAAGGAATCTACTTCCCAAGCTATAATACCACTTTTATGTAGATCAAGGTGGTAGGACGCTACCAAAAAAAACTCAACCAAACTAATTTATGAGTTTGAATTACAATGGGAGTTTGTTCCCCGAACTCATCTTAGCACCTTGGAGACAACCCTTCATGGTTTCATGGGCTCTTAGCATGAGATATGTTCACCCATAATGTAACAACTACTCTAATGACCTTTTGTACTCTAGGAAACTCTAGACAAACCCTTTACAACTACCCATAATGAAATTCAATCAGACTTCCTTCACAATGAGGGTTTTCTCCTAGCAGCCCTCAACACTAGGTTTTTGACACAATACTTGTGGTGTAAGTGGTTCTAATTTTACACAAAAAATTTTCACTTTGAGATACCCATTTGGGAGTTACATGAAACACTAAAATTCCACCCTATGATTTTGTTAGGATTTTGTAACACTGAGAGGGGGTTGAATCAGTGTTACAGTGCTTAGTTAAATTCTTTAAATTTTTGAATCAACAGATAAAGATATAAAACAAAATGAATAACCATGCAACAAGGATAAACATAGAAGAACTCATAATACCATATTTGTTTTTGAGGATACCCTATTAAGGGAAAAACCTCGGTAGGGATGGTACCCACTAAATTCAGCACTATGAATCTTGAAACCCTATTAGGAGTTGTAGCCATGTTAGGAGTTGATTATTACAATATAGGCAAATCCATTTTAGGGGATGTATAAAATAAGATCCATGTTGAGGAATCAACCATGTTAAAGAACCTAGCCCTATTAAAGGAAAACAAACCCTGTTAGGGGTGTACAATAGGTGCAATAGCACTTACAACAAATTTGTTGTCCTGAATACAAAGGGTTAACAAAGTATTCCTAGAAGAACTCCTCTTGTTCTCCTTCTTGATTTCTTCTTTTCCTTTTATATGCCTTCACAATTCACATCTAGCATCCATCAATTATCATCATGTCCTTATCGCACACTTATACAAAAGTATTTGTATACTTATACCTTGTTAGAAGTATAATTACAAAATCTAATCAGCATTACTCTAGCTAAACATCATATTAATTAAAGCACACTTGCACACTTCATTAACATCCCTAGCCAGCCTTAGATCCAAGATAGCATCCAAAAATAACTTTCCAACAGTTCACAAGGTTAGCCTCGATGATCGCTAACATGTTATGCTTTGTTTATTGTCTTTGCATCTATCCAACTAAGCATATCTCTTTGATCCTTCAATATGAACATGTGTGACCTCACACGTGTCCATTAGTGTCATGAAAGCATGTCTTAAAGATCAAAATCCTTAATACAACTTATGTGAAGCTTGCTAATCTTTTCTGTTAGATTGGATTACTAGAATAGTATGTGGACTTAGATATTTTTCCTTTCATCAGCTGCATTCAAATATATTCATCATATCTAATATGTGCGACCATAAAACTGATAAGTGTTTCCATAAATGACAACATTTCATATGTGTGCATGTGCATACATGTGCATATCTGTGCATGTGTTGACCACTTTCCAACAATCTCCCCCTTTGGTATTGATGACAACACTTAGTGAAAAAATAATGCATCATCAAAGAAAAAATGTAAAAGGAAATATACTGACAAAAATGCAACACAAAAATTCAACACATAGCCTTTAGAAGAAACTTTCTTTTATTTATGTTTTCTGTATTTTTATTTTACACACACTTGCTCTCTTTCGCTCATTAAATTTTTCCTTCTATCTCTCCCCCTTTGACATCAATGGAAAACGGTTCCAAAATGTCATAATCAGTTACCAAAACAACAAAATTGAAGTACACAAAATTACAGCTTAACTGTCTGCAGTACATCTCTGTAGTTTTTCTTCAAAATCTGCATGTCAACATCCCAAGCTACATTGATTTCCTTTGCTACCTGAATCATTCCATTAAGACCAAATGCGGCCTTGTCTTCTTCCTCTACATCAATAGGTACTAATCCTTGAAATGTCTTGAGGCCAAGCTGAAGGTCCTCATGGGTACTCTCCAAGACATTGATCTTTGGAGTAAAAAAGTTCCGTAATTCGATGAATCTTCTCTAAACTCTGTCCTTTTCCAACTATAGGGTATGGATTTTATCCATGATCCTTTTTTCTTCATTATTTATGTCCAGAATTTTCTTACTTTAAAAATCCTTAGAGAGGTTTTTCAAAGCCTCTTCATCCTAAGCTATAATATATGATATGCTCTTTGCATTCTTATGTGAAGTCATGCATAGTCTATATAGGTCTTGTCCATCCTTAGGACAAGATTTGATTGTCTTTTCAATGGCATTCAATGTGTTAAGATCACTCTTGATCCCATCAAGAGTATCTTTCATTCTTAACCTCTTAAAGTGGTCTACCACTTTTATTCTTGCTGCTTCTTCTAGTGTATCAAAACTTTGTTCTACTATAGTTAGAACATTATCTAAATTTCTTATAGGATCTTCAATGTCTACAAGAGGTGTAGTCAAAAACTTACTTATCACTTGTGTGTCTCACTGTATTGTCTTTGCAGTCTTATCAAACTTCTTCTATGATTTATCCTTTTCTTTAGCAAAAGAAAGTACTGACCACCGTATTAGATTTGTGACATCCATATCCTCTAACTTAGTTGAAAGTGATTGGGATCCACTTTCCAACAAACTTGGTTTAGACAAAGGGGTGATAGGTAGTAGTTTGTTTGCCTTTTCCTCTACCTTTTCCTATGCCTTCTCCTTTTCTTTTTCTTTTTTTTCATCTTTTTCTTTTATTACCTTCTCTTTCCCAAGTGTTTTCTCCTTTTCTTTCTCCTTCTTAGCTGATTCTTCTTGAGATATCTTGGGAGGCTAAAGATTCTTTACTATTGCATCAATGTTGGCCAAAGTTTCAGTTATCTAAAATGGATCAGATGTATCCTTCTCTGTGTCTAGTGAAATTCCAACATTGTCTATGTAGAAATCAAGTAAGGTAGTATCAACTACCTCTGTCTCCTTTGGAACTTCAACCTCTTCTGCAATTTTAGCAATAGTAGGCTATGTGGAGATGATTACAGGGTTTGGGGTCCTTGTAGACTTGCCAAGATCAGGTTTCTCCTCAAGGAGTAGTTGTCCAACCTTGTCATGTGTTTCCTTTTCAACCTCTTCATACTTTCTAGCCATAAACTTAATGATTCTAGTTTTGGTCCTTAGCTTTGGCCTTAACTTTTCAATCCATTCTCCCATCTCACTCCCTATCATGGTAGGAATATTCTGTAAAAGAACACCCTATCTCATCTTGGTGTCCTCATCTTCTTGTTCCTCCTTCTTTTTTTCCTTGGTCTTCTTTGTATCTATTGCATGAATTTCCTATTCTTGTTCCTATTCTGCAATCTTTTGTTGTTTTTCCTTCCCATGCGAAGATGGAGGGGTATCAAGTGTTTTCCTCTTCCTTCCTGGTCCACTAGCCATGGCCTTTGTTCTAGCTCTAGGAGGTATTTGAATTTTTGTAGCTTCTTTAGCAGCCTGTCTGTGCGATGTTCTCCTATTAAATGTAGGAGTGTCATCTTTGTCCTTTTCTCCTTCTTCTTCAACCTCCACCACTTGAGGTGCCTCAATATTGAGTTGAGGAGGGGGAATATTATATTTCTCCCAATTTTCTTCCATCTTTTCTCTAACATACTTCATTTCTTCTATTTTTATACCATGCATCCCTGCTATTTTTTCAACAAGGGACCCAACTTTATTCTCCCTTCTCCCCTTTACCAGCTCTTCCTTTACTGTTGTGTATTTCTCTTCATATGTGCCCCATCTAGGAACATTGCGGTCTTTAGGGGATTGTAGGACATTTTGGATGTGAAGCTCTAGAATGGTGTAATCAACTTCATAGCCCATAGGAGTAGCACATGAAGCTCTAGGTTCCACTGCTTTAAAACATATGTTGTCAGTTTCTACCATGAAACATATATAATTTTTATACTTATCATAGAAAATTAACAGTTGGAGATCTAGTGCATTCTTCAACACATTCAGCCTTACAGAGGCATATTTCAAGCACCTAATGACTATTTGGTTTAAATTATTTGGTTAATTTTGATGGTATGTACTCAATTCTTTATTTTAAGTTGACCTTTCCCTCTTGTTTAAAATATCATTTGTAGGCCTTTTTCCTATCCTATGCTTTAATATGGAGGGATATTATGGACAATGGTTGTTTCCCCCTCCTTTTTATGAAAATTATAACACTCCACCTTCCTACCAACAATATAAACCTCAAAATTCTCCCAGTTTTCTTGTATGTTCCCCTGCTACAACAAGTTATGGATAGTTTCACTATGCTAGCCTCTCACCCACCTCTACAAGTTTAAAACCTCATGCCATAACCATGACCCTGTCTCTGCAAGTCGAGTTCATCATGAATTCTCAAAATCTGATCCTTACAGATATTTGAGTTTTGAAGTACAAAAGGCCACAGGTGGCACCAACCTTTTAATGCTTCTTCGGCGCAAGAACACAGACATGGTACCTGAGAAATCAACAAGCAATGGCCACCAGATCCTCTTCATCATCCTTTCCAATTGCAACTATCTTGAGAACATAAATTTTGAGCTACCCCTTTGTCGCTCACAGCCTGCTAGATCAAATGTTGGCAAAACCCCTGTAGAAATATTCAAATTTGAAAAACAACGGCTAGCAGGCTCAGTTTTAAAACTCGACCGTCGATATCCTCATTTCCTAGCAAATCAAACAGCTCAGACCAACCCTCAAAATAGTCTTAAGCCCTTTCTAAAAATTCAAAAGCCACATCACCAGTCGGAACCAATGAGAAGCAAACACTTCAGCATGACTGGCACCTCACTAGGTAGAAGAATCTTGTCTTTGCATCGGACGGTGGTCGCATGATCGCAAAGGGGAAGAAGATTCCTTGTGATTATGTGACAATCGTAGACCTTCATCAATTGCCACCTTACTTAAGAAATCCGGACCCACTGACAAATGCCAACTATTCCACCCATCAACCAATAAGAATTGAGCATGTCAGTGCCTCTTGGAAACATGGACCCATGGCATCCTTAACCTTTCATCGGACGGTTGTCATTATAATGCAGCCTTAAACTTCATTCATTTTACTTCAATAGTATAATGACAATCGTAGATTATGTCTGAGCTTTAACCCGCCTCATAAGCCAAAGACCTCGAGCCCACTAACAAATCCTTGTCACCATCTGGCTGGCCAATCAGACGCAAACACCTCAGACTATGTGGCAATGGACCCATTGACAATTGAAGCACTGCGTTGGAATGAAGATCAAAAACCATCGTTATACCACGCTACTAACCCCCGAGCACATTTCCTCAGTGGTATAGCAATAGCCATAGATCATGTCTAAACTTTAACTGCTCCAGAACTGAGACTGCCAAATGTAACAGTAACTGCTTGCAAGATTGCTGGATGTTAAGAACTTAACCACTGGGAATAAGAGATATTGCGACTAGCCTTAGCATGGAAAAGTGCACATGGGAAATGTAGAGACTTAAGTGGCCAAAAAAGTAACGGTGAAATAGAATAGGCCATAGGGCTTTTAGGGTTTTTGGCACCAACGGTCATATTTTCAAATTAAAAGGCCTTCAAACTAGGGAGTTAAATAATTGTAGAGACCAGAGGAAAAGATGCAAGCCTATAAAAAATTCTCAAGGTGCTCAATAGGGTTTAAAAAAAATGCAGACTTTGGATGGAGTCCAGCCTATGGCCAAAATTGAATAGATAGGAAATTTTGGGCAACATTTTGGCGATTTCTGCTAGATGTCAGCCTGCTAGACATTGATCAGTGGCCTTAAAATGATCCATTGGGCATATGAGTCATCATTTGAATAAAAATAATTTATGACAGAGAGATAGACCTGGAACTGGGAGGAACAAAAAATGTGCACGAGCACTTCTTGAAAAGCAAGAAAAACTAACCTAGAAAGCAGGGATAGAAAGAAAGGAAACATATTTACAGAGATTTACAAGGAAGGATTGGCCTCAAAGCAAGGCTTTAGGTGGAATCCATTAACTGATATGGGAAATTCATCTCCTCCAAGAGTTGATAGTTGAAAAGCATTAGGCCCCTTGCATTCTGTAATAACAAATGGTCCACCCCAAAAAGAATCAAACTTTGTATGTCTGTCAGGCTTTGATTTGAATTCATCCCACTTGAGGACTACATCTCCAATTTTGAAATTTCTGGCCCTAGCTCTTTTATCAAAACTTTTCTTTGTTTGTATCTAATGGAACTCCATATCTTTCATGAACTTATCTCTGAATTCTTCTAACTCTATGAGCTGAGTATACCTGATTTGTAAGGGATCTCCTTCTTCAAACAAGACATATTGAGCGGCCAAGTCCAGAGCTGGCAATTCAGTTGAAATGGACAACTTAGCCTCTCTACCATATACTAACACATAAGGAGAATTCCCAATGATCTTCTTTGGGGTAATCTTGTCTAACCATAAGGTAGATTTCAATTTAGTATGCCAATCCCTTTGGTTATCCTGTAGAGTTTTCTTGATTATCCTAATCAAGTTCTTGTTAGTTGATTCTACCAAACCATTACCCTAAGGGTAGTAATTTGAACTTGTATTTAGATAAATGTCATTTCTGATTGCCCATTCTGAGACTTTAAGGCCTGTGAATGCCAATGCATTATCTGATATTATGGAGTCTGGAGTGCCAAATCTATGAATTATATCATCATAAAAACTCAAGACAGGGTAAAAGTACAAAGCTGTGTCACACTTTTATAAAGGAAAAGGTCAACAACACACAAAAATTTTAACTTTAATGACATAAAAATGGCATTTATGTTTAAAATTTGGAGATGATGTAAACTAATGAAATGTGTAAAAGTGGATGAAGTTTATGGCTATAATTTTTTTAATTTTTTTTTAACAAGAATTCACATAGTTTTTAAATTTTTTAAGTCCATTTTTTACTTGCTGAAAAATGAGGGTCCTATCCGCACCAAAAAAGTATATGCAAATAATCTCTTTTTCCTTTGATTTCAAAATATGTCATAGATAAAATGTATAGCTAGTGCAAAAAAGAAGAAAAATTAGCTTTCAATGTATATTTTCTCTGTTATAACTACTCAAAGTCGAACATACTTGAAATCGACAGTTTTCATCTCGCGTCAAATTTCCCCTATCAAATCTACACCATTCAGAAAATAAATTACACACTCTTGAAGATAACTCTCTCCTCTAGTGTTAAATATAAATTTTCAATTTTTTTGATAAGCTTTACTATTTTTTTTATTTTTGAAGCATCTTGTTCTCGAATGTTAAAATACCTACTTGTAGTATTTTGAAATTATAATATATTAGATCTAATTAAAATACTATAAAAATTATATGATGATAATCTTGACTCTATGCTCTAAAAAAGGGTATTTTTATATTTGTAAAAAAATATCATTAAAAAGAGTAAGAGCTATTGAAACGTCGCTTTTCTGAAATAATTTTATTTCTTTAGTAATTGTTATAAAACATGCATTTAATAGATATTTCCAACTGGTAAAGGTGATGAACTTATCTAACTTAGCTAGAATGAATCTAGCTAGACCATATGTTTGACAAAAAATAATTTTAGTTAGAAATACTCAAATTCAGCTGTGCTGATAAGTTGTCCTGAAACGTGACACAACTTTGTGCTTTTACCCGACAACACTCTCATTTGATTCTTTCAAGGCAACTACCTTTGTCCATCTAGTGAAATAATCTGTTGCAGTGATTATCCACTTGTGACCTGCACTAGATGGAGGATTAATCATGCCAATAAAGTCTATGCCCCATCTCATCAAAGGTTTCTCTATTTTGATTAGCTGAAGGGGCAGAGCTGCAAGCCTTTCTTTTCCTGCAAACATGGCACATTTGATGCATTTTCTCACATAATCATGACTATCCTTGAAGATAGATGGCCAATAGTATCCAGCCCTCATGATTTTAAAAGTAGTAGTCCTAGGAGAAAAGTGACCTCCAGAAGGTCCATCATGAAATTCAAATAGGACATCAGCTATCTTTTCTGAATCAATATATCTTAAAAGGACACCATTGTGATCCTTTTTGAAAAGAACCTCATTTATCAGCACAAAGGGAATAGATTGTAACCTATAATATCTTCTTTTTGTTGAATCTAGGCCTATAGAACATTGTCCTGTCTTCAAGTAATGAATCATGTTAGGCAACCAACCTGATGCCTTGGCATGTTCTTCTGTAGAATGCACAACCAGAGATGAATTTTTTTGCTCTAATTTCTTTGAACTTTCATCCCCTGCCAAATGCTCACAAAGACCTCTTCCTCTAACCAGCTTGGTGGTTTGGATATCAATGTCATACTCCATCACTTTGGTAATCCAACCAACTCTTTTCTCATTTAGGTCCTTGGAAAGAAAAAATTCTTTGACACTTGGATGAGTAACCTTCAAGTGTACCTTGTTATGGGTTAATAAATATCTAAACTTCTTAAGACTTTTTACCACAGCAAGTACATGTTTTTCCACAAAAGAGTATCTTTATTCATACTCTTCTAAACCTTTGCTGAAGAAGGCAATCGGCTGCTCCAACCCATCTGAATTTTCTTGAGTCAACATAGCGGATATAGCATCATGACCTCCATAGGCATAAAGGATAAAGTCCTTACTGAAATTTGGGTTTAATAGAGCAGGAGCCTCAGTCAAGGCCTCCTTGATGGCTTGGAAATTGGCCTTCCCTTCTTTAGTCCAGTTGAAGGCTGAACCCTTCTTTAACATGGTTGTCAAATGCTTCAATAAATTTGCAATATTAGGCAAGAAATGCCTAAAAAAATTAATCTTTCCTATAAAATATTGAAGGCTTTTCTTATGATGTGGCAATGGTAGCTCTAAGATGGCTGCAATCCTTTCAGGGTCTACTGTGATTCCTTTCTTGGATACTATATATCCTAGAAATTTTCCTTCATGAACTGCAAACACACATTTCTTGGGATTAAGAGATATCCCAAACTCTCTACATCTTTCAAAGATTTTCCTTAAATGTTTGATATGATCTATTGCATGTTTAGAATAGACAGTTATTTCATCTAAGTAGACTAGTACAAATTTGTACATGAGGCTTTTAAATGCCATATCCATTACCTTTTGAAAAGTAGCACCTGCATTTGACAAATCAAAGGGCATCTTTTGATAAGCCATGGTTCCCCACTTGGTTGTAAATGTAGTCTTGTATTGATCCTCTTCATTAACTAGGATCTCATTATATCTTGAATAGCCATCCAATAATGAAAATCTCTTGGATCCAGAGACACGTTGTAAGATTTGTTCCATAGAGGGTAATGGATGGAGGTCTTTTAGAGAGGCCCTGTTAAGATCCTTGAAGTCAACACATCACCTCAACTCCCCATTCTTCTTCCTTATAGGAACAAGGTTGGAAACCCAACTAGTATGTTTGATGGGGCAGATGATACCACTTTCTATCAATTTGAGCACTTCTTTATGCATAAGTGGCTCAAGTTTGGGATTAACAGGTTTTTGTTTTTGTCTCACTGGTTTGGCATTAGGCTTTAGTTCAATAGTGTGTTGAGAAAGGGCTGGACTAAAACCTTTGAGTTCTTCATATTGCCATGCAAAAACATCATTGAATTCCTTGAATAATTGGGTGTAAGCCTTCTTTTCTAAATCAATATTTATTTTTCCAAATTGTAAGCCTTTACCTGGTTCCAACTATAATTCAACACAATGTTCTTGTTGAACTACCAGGCCAACTTTGTTTTTCTTAACTTGATCATCCTTGTTAAAGACAGCTTCTAAGGTGACAAGACCTCTAGGCATCTTATTAGACTTAAGTTGTATTACTTGGTCACCATAATTTTGCAATAGTCTATCTTGGTTATGCTCTGAGAAGACATCTTCTTCAAACAAGAATTGCAGAATTTGCTCATCATTGTCAAACACTTGCCAATTAGTATCATTATCAGGTATAGAAGGTCTGACAATCACTTTGATATGCTATTGGGTCTCCTACTTTGAAATACTATTAGGAATGTCGTACTGAGATCCAACAACAGCTAATCTATTTGCATTTTGATTTAGCTTCCTAGGGATGGCAACAATATTGAAAGCACAAAAGTCTTCAATTTCATCCCAAACTCTATGGTTGTATGCTCTCAAGGTGTCATTTTTGGTTGCACTTATCCCTCTCACTTGGCTGACTACTAGCTCATTGTCACCATAGACTTTTAGGGCTTTGAGCCCTCTTTTTCGAGCCCACTCCAGTCCATTCACTAGACTTTCATATTCTCCAGTGTTGCTAGTGTAGGAGAAACTAAATCTGAAAGCTGTATAATATCTTTATCCTTTTGGGGACACTAGCATAGCACCACCACTAGAACCATGTCTTCTTCTAGCTCCATTAAAAAACATTTCCCAAACCTGATTGCTCTGATCCTCTGAATCAGTGTCCTCTTTGAGGAGGTTTGGCTCTATGGATCCACTTTCTTGTATCAAATAACTTCCCAAACCAGCATCCCAAATGACATTCTCTTGGGCCTCAAAATCCTTTTTTAATTCTAGTTCATCTAATAAAATATCAGGGATACTTTCTATCTTAGTGTTTGCTTCTCTGATAATTGGAAAGTCATTGCTATCAAATACAGGGCAGCTTGCATTGATGGTATTGGACATATATGGTTCTATATGGTGTGTTGCTAATGATTCAGATTTAATGGTGACCTTGGTACCATATCTTGTGTGAAAGAGCATGTGAGATGAATCAGAAGAAAGGTAGCCTCCTATTTTGGCTATAAACTCCCTTGATAGACATATGGAAAATAAAGCAGGGAGATCTATGATATATATATCAAGTACGATGGAGAAATTAGGACTTGCATGAAGGATTAGACTGGTATCCTTAGCCACACCTCTAGTGTTAATTGAGGATGCATCAAGTTGTGTAACCTTCTTTTGGAGGGGTTCATATTTAAGTCCTAATTGGTCAGCCACCTTTTTGGGCATTACAGTACTAGTAGCCCCACTATCTACCATACAATTATGTACTAAGGATTTTCCAATAATTAAAGACACATAAAAGGGAGGGGGTTTCAAATTCCTACCTTGAATGGTGTTGACTTTAGAGTTACAACTTGGAGCCTCCTTTTCTTGATCAGTTTTGACCAACACTGGCTTTGCAGCTTCTTTTGTATGCTGAGGAGTTGTCATTTCAGTCATAGCTTTCTTCAAAATCTTAGGTTGTCCTGGAATAGCCAAAGAATCCCACATAGATATAGTAATATTCACCTTCTTCATGTTGTCCACAATGTTGAAAGGTGTCACAATGTGTACCTTTTGTTGTGCTTTTACTATGATGGGCTCCACCTCTTTGAGAGTCTGGCCTTCTTTGCTTGTAATGACAGGAACCTTCTTAAATATGATGGGAGTAGCTGGCTGTAGTGGTTCTACAGATGTAGTAGCTTTAGTCCTAGAATTTTCTCGCTCCATGTCTTGAGCTCTTCTCTTTGACCTTGTGTTGGCAGCAATGGAAAATTCACCATTGACCCCATTGAAGTCTTGCTGCTCCCAATTGAAAAGAGCAGTCTCATTATCTTGTGATTCTTGTTGAGGAACTGATCCACTGGACAAAGCTTCTGATTGAGCATGTGAGGCATTCTGAACCATTAGAGCTTGGTTCATCCATCCATTTGAACATGTAGGCTGATTATAAGGGAAACACCATTCATTGTCCATAACCATATTATTTTGACTAGGGACCATGTCCCTAACTAGATTCACAGAATTGAGAGGTGCAGGGTTGTATGGTTGGAATGGCCTTTGATTAAAATTATGTCTTTGTCCTTGATAACCTCCTTGATATGGTGGCCTATTTTGCTGATAAGGCTGTCCCTAATTCTGATATTGTTGATTAGGACTTTGGCCTTGTGGCTGAAAGGGTGGTTTAGATTCCTTGCCCTTGCCTCTTTAGGTTTGTGACCTCTTTAGTCAAAGTTTGCAGCAAATTTGTCATTTCTTGCTGACTAGTTTGTTGACTATTCTTCATCTCTTGTAGCTCTTGAGAGAAACTTGCCTTTAGCTCCTCACTACTTGCACTAGCCTAAGGTGCTAATATGCTGGGAATAGGGGTAAATGGGGGTACTTGTAAGGGTGTAACAGGTTGAAGGCTAGGAAAGATGGGCATGGGTGGCCTTCTAGCTATCATACCTGCTTGGATTAAATAATTTTCAACCCTGACAGCTATGTCAAAATCTTGGGGTAAAGAGGTACCACCCATAGATTGGATCATGATAGAAATTTGACTATTCTAACTCTGCAAGAAATATAAGAAAGCATGATCAGCTGATGGCCTCACCGAGATTGGAATCTATTGTTATAATCTGTCATTTATTCTTGAAGGTCTCTTTTAATGGTTGTTAACTGCTCAACCAAAGACAAGTCTGATTTATCCTCAAAATGTTTACTCAATACATCTCCTAACCCATCCCATGAATTAATGGAACCAACAGTTAAAGTTCTAAACCATTCAAGAGCTTTACCCTTGAGGGAGGCTACTAATAACTTGGTGGCCACATCCTCTTGAGTTATATTATGTATGCTGCAGATAGTGGTCACATCTCTAATGTGTTCAAACGCTATAGTTTGTCCTTCACCTGTGAAATTAGGTAGACTCTTTAATGCCACCAAGGGCACATCATGATGTTGAATAAAGTTCAATGGACTCCCTTGGTTGAAAGGTGCAAAAGTAAATTGTCTAGCCATTGTAGAAGCTGAAATTTGTTGAATAGCAACTGTGTGAGTTGTAGTTGACATTGGGTTTGAATCTTCCTCTAGATCTCTGGTTAGAGATCTTCCTCTACTTCTGAGATGAAAGGGAAAAAGTCTCCTTTTTGAAGTATCAGGTGGTGTAGACTTTACTCTCCTTATAGGAGATGTTCTCTGGGTTGATCTACCTTTGTAGCCTCTTTTTAAGGGCAACTCTAAAAATTCAGTGGACTTTGAGCTCCTAGTCTCAATCTTTCTCATAAACTTTGAACAAGTTTAGCCTGAATCTGTGAAATTAGTGGAGTTGCTAGATATACCTAATAGAAAACTTCTAAAGGTCTCTATTATGCAATCAGTATATCAGAGATAACATAATCTTTCAAAGATAAACTTCTTTTGTAGTCCCACCGGGCGTGCCATAATTGTTATACACTAAGTTTTCACCCTTGTTTCAAGCTCTCTTGGTCTTGATAACTTAGTATAACATTGGAATCATCTCCAGGTTGTGGGACCTATGCTAATTGAGATGAGACCTCTAGGTTCTAGGCTAGTTCCTCTTGGATAATCACCTTAATTTGCTCTTTGATAGGAAAGTAAATTCTTAAGCGGTGTTGGTTTTCTTTTCTTTCTACTTGCAGGTTTACACTATGATTGACAAACTAATGTCACTGACTCTATCACCACTCCAAAGTATGCAAGGAAAAGGGCCAATTAACAAGGATCAACAAGGATCCTCCTACACTTTGAGCTTAGATGCTCAGGGGGGTGTACCCTTGATTCACTTCTTGAAAGGAATCACTAAATATTATGAATTTATACCATTTACAAATTGGTTTTAAAGATTTTATCATTTAAATGTGTGGTGGATGATGATGAACTGCTTCTAGAGAATGGATCGGGGCCTTAACCTAGGGCATAGAGTCACCCAATAACATATATCAACTGAGAACCCTAACTCAAACACTCTCAAATTCAGAATAAGTGCTTTGCCTATTATCCCTCTCACTCCCAAACCTGATCATCAAATTCTTATTCAACCATGAACTCACTGAAATCACCTTAAAGACTTTAATCCTAACTTTGTTAGGAACTCAAAGATAATTCCACAATACTCTTTGTTTACCATATACTAACTCACTTTGTGACATTAACATATAGGAGCCCAAGATCAAAATAAGAAGACAAACATGAATCTAAGATTGGAATTCAAGTGTATTCTCATTAAAATATACATAATCAATACATTACCAAAACAACAAAATGCTAGGAAACAAACCCAAAATCTAGGCTCTCCTTGTTCAGTCTTTTACATTGATTTTCAACATAATATCAACCCCAACAAAAATCAAAACTACTGCAATATATACCACTAGTCATCTTGGAATCCCAAAAATTAGGATGCAACAAGCTACGGATGACTAGGGTAAAGGTTTCAACCACCAAACCAATCAGATCCAACCAAAATTCAATTCATTGGAGGGAAAACCAAGCAACCTGGAGCAAACAAATCCCAGAATGATCTCCATTTATGATAACTTCTGACTTGTACCAAGCACCATGAATTTACCAAGCTTATCAATCTGATTGTCAACCTGCAACATGCCTCGAGCAACTCCTTCATGGTACAAACCCTCTGCAATCAATTATCCAACCTCCCTAGACCACTCTGCAACAGTCGATGAAATCACATTCTACCAAATCCAGCTACCCCAACATTAAAAACCAGTCCTTAGTCGCTGAAAACCCTTAAAATATTCAAATCTAGAAGAAATGGCTATGTTATGGCACCAGTCAACATATCGATGGTCAACATTCAAATATGAATCAACTTTATATCATCACCGTCAGATCATTCTACTTTTCCTGGGTTTCATTTTCGTTTAATCACGAGATTTCCAAACATCTTCTTTAACCTTATCGATACTTGGCGATTCAGTGACTGCAGTCTCATAGTCGTGTAGTTATCTCCTTAACCACTACATTTTCCTGCGACCACGTGACTAAAGAAACTCACTGCCATGAAACTTTTTGACTTTCTTTCTAGCGATCTGGTGATAGAGGACCCAACACAGCAAGCATTTAAATCGAACGGTGGTTGCATGATCGCATGGCCTGGAAAGATTCCATGCGATCAAGTGACAACCATAGATCTTCCTTTTCTTCTTGAAAGATTCAAGCCCATTGACACATCCCTATCACCATCCACGTCAACCAATGAAATATGAGCACCTAAGCACCATGTAGCATATCGGACCCACTAAGCCCTTCTATCCTCTGGAGAATCGGATGGCTATCGTATGATCGCATAGCATGGAAAGATTCCATGCGATCATACACCAGCCATAGATCTTGAATCTGAGTTGATTCTCTAAAACTTGGCCCCACTATGCCTTATCAGCCACTTCACCAAATCATGAACTGCCACATTGCACAAAGCAGGCCCATTGCCTTCCCTTATGGTCTGATACCAAATCAATGGTTGGCATATGATCGCATGGATGAAGAATATTCCATGCGCTTTTACGCCAACTATTAGATCTTAAGTCTTCTAAATGTCAGGCCCCGCTAAATCATCTGACTCACCATCTAGCGCTACCATTGAAAAGTCACCATTCGTGCACACCTGGCAGTGGACCCACTAAGAAATGTCGTATTACCTGGAAGATCTGACGGTCGTCGCATGATCTCATAGCCTACTAAGATTTCGTGAGATCATGTGCCTACCATAGGATTAAAGATAGACTAAGACGCTGGGCCTACCGGGACAGGTGTCCACTCATCGCTATACCACATGTCAGAAACTTTGAAAATAGGAAACCTTATGGAATAACAATAGCCACACAATTTAAAAGGCCAACACCTAGGAAAATAAATCTCAGGAGACTTAGGCTTGGATAGAAAAATTAAAAGGGGGCCCTGACATAATAACCTAATGATATAACATGCAAAAGTGGTCATCAATGAATGGGGGCAATTTAACACATGGGTAATTGGGGCTTTAGTGACTGTAAAAGTAAGGCTCAATTAGAATAGGGTCAATACAGTCTAGGGTTTCTTTTCACCAACGGCTAGAAATTTTGACTTTATGAACTAGGGTTTGAGGCCAGGGGCAAGGAAAAACATTGTAGAGGCCAGAGAAAAATTCCATAGCCATGAAAATTATTGTAGGTGCTAACAAGGGGAAAACAGATAAAAGGAATGCATGAAACAGAAATAACTGAAAGCAAACTATCCTACTAGGTGATACACCGAAAATATGGTATGAATTACAGTATAGAGAAATGAAATCAGTGCACAAACTCGGGTCTAGGAGGTCACAACTCACTGAATAGGCTTGCATCAATATTTCATAGAAGGGTCTACAATAGAAAGAGGCTATTTAGGGAAAGAGAGAATTTCACAAACAATAGCATTCCTAAGGATTTAGACACAATTTATAACCTGCAAACAAACATTCACCTCTGCAACTAGGTATAGGAATGAGAAAAATTGTCAAGGGGTTGAAGTATACCCACAAGATCATTCAAATCAAATCATCCACAGGAATACACATGAATTGCAGAAAGAAAGAAGGATTAGGAACCCTAAGATATCACTGAAAACATACATATACTTAATTCATTAAGAGAAAATTTAGACAAGAAGGCTTAGGGACAGAAAGAATGTCACAAAATACCTTTGCAATATCTAAACATCAATGAAAGGTTACAAACTGCAGAAAGTCAGAGGGTAGAAAGAATGCCACAGATAACTCCTCAGAAAGAAAATCTCTCTTTTAAAATTGTAAACTCTGAGCTCTAAAAGCTCCAAAAAACTAATATATACATCTCCCTTTGCACACAGGCTGGAGAAAAATATCTAATTAGGGTTACACAGATTTTCATAGAATAATGGAAACCCTAACTCTGTCATGTCTGATCATAAATGCATCTCTGAAAGTATCATGGCCAATCAGATATCATGCATGTCCACCTTTGCAAGTTTAAAACCTCATTCCATAACCATGACCCTATCTCTGCAAGTCGGGTTCATCATCAATGCTCAAAATCTGATCCTTACAGATATTTGAGTTTTGAAGTACAGAAGGCCACAGGTGGTGCCAACCTTTTAATGCTTCTTCGGCACAACAACATAGACATGGTACCTGAGAAATCAACAAGCAATGGCCACTAGATCCTCTTCATCATCCTTTCCAACTGCAACTATCCTGAGAACATAAATTTTGAGCTACCCCTTTGTCACTCATGACCTGCTGGATCAAACGCTAGCAAAACCCCTGTAGAAATATTCAAATTTGAAAAACAACGGCTAGCAGGCTCAGTTTTAAAACTCGACCGTCGATATCCTCATTTCCTGGCAAATCAAACAGCTCAGACCAACCCTCAAAATAGTCGTAAGCCCTTTCTAAAAATTCAAAAGCCACATCACCAGTCGGAACCAATGAGAAGCAAACACTTCAGCATGACTGGCACCTCACTAGGTAGAAGAATCTTGTCTTTGCATCGGACGGTGGTCGCATGATCGCAAAGGGGAAGAAGATTCTTTGTGATTATGTGACAATCGTAGACCTTCATCAATTGCCACCTTACTTAAGAAATCCGGACCCACTGACAAATGCCAACTATTCCACCCATCAACCAATAAGAATTGAGCATGTCAGTGCCTCTTGGAAACATGGACCCATGGCATCCTTAACCTTTCATCGGACGGTTGTCATTATAATGCAGCCTTAAACTTCATTCATTTTACTTCAATAGTATAATGACAATCGTAGATTATGTCTGAGCTTTAACCCGCCTCATAAGCCAAAGACCTCGAGCCCACTAACAAATCCTTGTCACCATCTGGCTGGCCAATCAGACGCAAACACCTCAGACTATGTGGCAATGGACCCACTGACAACTGAAGCACTGTGTTAGAATGAAGAACAATGGCCGTTGTTATACCACGCTACTAACCCCCAAGCACATTTCCTCAGTGGTATAGCGATAGTCATAGATCATGTTTGAACTTTAACTACTCCAGAACTGAGACTGCCAAATGTAACAGTAATTGCTCACCAGATCGTTGGATGTTAAGAACTTAACCGCTGGGAATAATAGATCTTGTGACTAGCCTTAGCATGGAAAAGTGCACATGGGAAATGTAGAGACTTAAGTGGCCGAAAAAGTAACGGCGAAATAGAACAGGCCATAGGTCTTTTAGCATTTTTGGCACCAATGGTCATATTTTCAAATTAAAAGACCTTCAGACTAGGGAGTTAAATAATTGCAAAGACTAGAGGAAAAGATGCAAGCCTACAAAAAATTCGCAAGGTGCTCAACAGGGTTTAAAAAAAATGTAGACCTCTGGATGGAGTCCAGCCTATGGCCAAAATTGAATAGATAGAAAATTTTGGGTAACATTAACTCATTTAAATGTTAATCTACGTACATAGTAGGTTAGAAGTTTTTTTGTTTCTAAGAAGTGTTGTTTCACATGTTGCATTCTCCTTAAGGGAATGCATGTTTTACTTTTTATTTTTCCTCCAAGTGCATGGTTGCATAGGTTTTTGTGTCCCTTCTTATTTTTGAGGTAGTTATGTTTGTTGTGGCTGCCCTTTTCATGAATTTTTGCCCAATGGATAAGCATGTTGGTCTACATGCCAAAGATATTGAGGCTCTTTCTCAATAGTTTTAGATCCCTTGTGAGTCACCAAAAATAGATTTTATCTACCGCAACCTTTGTCCATAGAACTCTAAAGGCAACTGTGGGTAGTGAATAAGTGACAAAGTGAGTAAAAATGAGAAAAAACAAAAATATATTTTTTGGTATTTTTCTATGTTTCATAAATATGCATTTTTGGAGGCCTTCAAAGAAAAATTGGGGTCGAAATTGTTGTTTGTCCCTTAGCACAATTTTCCAAAGGCATATGTTAATGGACTGAATTTAAATCTCCTGAAGACCATTCCAATGGTGTATGTTGTTCTTAATTTTGAGAAATGGTCAAAAATTTATGGCCCCTCGAAGTTGAGGTGACCAAATGCCAAAATGGTACATTTTCTACCAAGTTTGTGAGCCTTTTTCTTCAAATATTTTACTTTTAGGGAATGCTCACTATGTGGGTACCCTGTGTCAGCACTGCAAAGACTCTAAAGGTTGAAAGGAAGGCTAAAACTCAAAAAATATTATCATTGCAATAGGTGTCTGGTCTGCGGTCGAGCTAGTCAATGGATCTGTGGGGCCCACATCCTTCAAAAAATTGTACCACAATCTAATGGAGAATTTTAAGGTAGATTTGATCTAAAAATGCAACTGTCATGCACATATCAAAAAGGATTGATCATTGCAAGTGAAGTTGGAAATTTATTCTCTCACAATGGTAAGGAATTTGAAAAAAGTCATAGGTGATGCCCATGTTGCGTGTGAGGAAGGAGAGTAATGATGAAAATATTGACACACTTAAGGTAGTTGTAACAACTACCATGATGATGTTTCCACATGGCAAAATTGTAGAGCTCCTTTTCGGTTGTATTTTACAGGTTTAGTTCAAGGAATTATTTCTATATAAGCATGCAAACACTTTGTAATAAGGGGATTCTAGGTTTTTTGTTCACCATCCTTAAAATAAAATTGAAATAGGTATAGTCTCATTTCTCATACATTAGACTTGTATTTCACTCAATAAATAGAAGAAGACATATCAGAATTTTCCTAGTTTGCCTCTATTGTGTGTTTACTTCTGTTTTGGATGATTTTAAAGCTCTGTGTCAATTATGGATGAACACAGCTATCATTTGTTGTGGTTTTTGGCTTTAATAATGAAAAAATAAATGTGTAGGTCTTTGAATCATGCCTTGTACTCCTTCAATAATCTATAAATATAGTTTGTGGTTTGGATTTATACTATGTCATTTTGGTGAGAAATATTCTCATAGAATAGTTGTTTTAGTAAGATAATAGGAACATTTCCTTTGATCCTTAGTGGATACTTCTCATGAGAGGATCAAAAAAACAATCTCTATGTCTGTTTGACTTTAGTATGCTTTTATATTTCTAATAATGAAGAGTTTGTGGTGTTCTATGCTCATATTTTAGGGTCTTATGTTCTTGTTATTTCTAAAGTAAAATTCAAAGGGTTTCAAAATATTTGGTGCATCACTTTATTTTTTGTGTTTAATCTCTCTTCCCCTTTTCCAAAAGTAATAGAATGAAAAGTCATCTTCTAAAATCCTAGAGGTAGTTTCATAGGGTGTAATTTGTCCAACTCTTGTGAAGCTTCCCAACTACCTTATTTATGTGTGAGCCTCTTAGGGATCAACATAGAGTAATTACAACTTCAACTCTCCTAACTAGTGATAAGAAAAAAGTTTACATCTTCTTCTTCTTAAAGAATTGAAAGATCAAAGTTTTGTATACTAAAAATACCTATAAAAGATGCCCTGGTTTGAATCATATGCCTAAAATCATCAACAACTCTTGAACAAGAGATTGGATTTGTGCATAGATTCACCAAGTGCTTGAATAAAAACCTCTTTAAGGTTAGGATGCTAAGTGAAATAACACTTTCCTAGCATGAAGAGATGGAAACTTGAGCTAGTACAATCTAACCAATAGGTATGATGAAATAAATTTGATGTAGTCCCACCAGGCATGCCAAAAAAAATTGTCACGTGAAATTTCACCCTTCTAGATTTGATCCAACATTCTAATGACACATGGAAAATACCTCAAAGTGTAGGACCTTGCACAAGGAGGTCTAATCTCCGAAGAAGGTTGACTTCCTTTCTGATCTAGGTACAAAGTTTCAAACCAAATCAACACTTTTATACCTACTCTAAACCTACCCTATCAACTTGTGGAAGGAAAAGGATGAGAAGCAATGCAAAAAGAAAAGGTTGGTTGTACATAAAGATGATAATTTTGTTATGTCTTGCCTATAATAGCACAAAACATCAATCAAATAATTAAGGGACATACCAAATTATCTATTTATTAGTTCGCAGAGGCACACATGAAGTTTAGGGTTTGATAAGATTCTAGAACAAAAAAATATTCACAACCAATAGCTACAAATATGGTTAATACAACATACATATGTAGAAAAAATAAAAGAAAATGTACAATCAAATGTAGAGGCCAAATAAATTTTACGTAGAATATCTGAATGAGGAAATAGGTGAGTGATACTTTTATTTATATAAAGGAATAGGCTAAATAAAAAAGATAGAAGTGTAAATACAAATATTTGTAAAGAACTAAGGAGAAGAACCCTTAAAAAGGATTATATTCCTTTATAGATCAAGTATAATTGAGGTATTACAATTTGAATTCAAACCCTAAACCTAATAGGGTTATCCATTAGGATGATCTAGTAGAAATCATATCAAAGATTTGATGTTGTCTTGTGTGGTCTAGTCCTTTTGAAGAAAATGATGAGAAGAAGTTTAAGAAAACATGGTCAAAGAAGGAAATCTTACAAAATTTGGGTCACTCTGGGTTCTGAAGATATATTTTTGTTAGACAAAGGAGCACCTACAATGTGATAACTTAACATCTAGTGCAATCCAATCTTTCTTCTATAGGAAATGATGGTAGTAATGGTGTTGTGTTGGAGATTTTCCAATAGGCCAGTACTGACTATATGTTTGTCATTGATGACAACATATGAAAATTAGCATGCGTGGAAGTCTTATGCGGTAAGCTTTCAGTATATGTAGCATGGACATGATATCAGCATGATATCATGGGAGCAAAGATTAACTATTAGTACAAACAGTTATATAGCAGTTGGTTTCAGCAGTGTTCCTGACAGAGTAACAGACAGTGTTCTGTGTATGGTTGTTCGTACAGTTATCATGGAGCCTTGCACGCTTGGATATATGTTGAAGACATGTTAGTGATGTTAAGTTCATGGACGCATGGTCTGATGATGATAGCAAGTGAAGTTATGCAGTCGTTATTCACCAGTAGCATTTTCCTGTGTTTGTTTAGCAGAGCCAATAGAGATTTTATTGTATATTGAGTTGCGCCTATCTTGAGGGTATGCTCCCTTGGAGTTAAGTTTGGAGAAGTGTTATTGATGTATGGTTAAGAGCACATAACTTAATTCAGCCTATAGAGAAATTTCCAATTGTTTTGGTAGAGCCGATACTGTGTAGCGTGTGTCTACATTATTTTATTAGACAGGTCCTAGAATGTGTTGCGTGCATAGTAGAGCCGATAGAATTTTTATTGGAGTTTGTTATGGTTTCTCTAATATGATTTCAAGGTGGTTCTAACAAGCCAACTTGATTATATCATTTAGAGGAAAGATATTTATAGGAAGTCATTTGTGATTGCTTGAGCATGGTTCATAGTTGATTAAGCAGAGCAGAGTAGAGTGTGCGAAGTGTTGAGCCATCAGTAGAAGGTCTATGTGACCAAGTAAAGTACTTGTGCAATTCATTGGAACTAATCTAGATAGCAGGTCAAAGCGCAGTTCACCAAGATCCAGATATAGTGTGTATCTGTTATTCAGAAGGTTGTAACCTTCACCCATTTCAGCAGTGAGCTCTTGGACAGTGTGTCCTCTCCCCTAACAAGGACTATTGTAAAAGACTCCTAACAGGGTCCGACCCTTGACCAAGTCTACTATACTTAATATATTGTAAAGCTACTCCTAACAGGGTTAAGTATCTTCTAACAAGGATCATTATATACTAGTACAGAATATTAGTGGGTATCAAGTCCCACAAGGGTTTTTAGTTTTTGGGTTTCCTCGTAACCAAAATATTGGTGTTGTGTTCAAGTGTTCTTTCATCATGTTTATGCTGTATGTTTAAGTATACTTAATTAGATAAAGAATTGAAACTTGTAGATAACTGATTCACCCCCCCCCCCCTCTCAGTTATCTCTTGGGACTATTCCTAACAATTGGTATCAGAGCCAAGTGCCTCAGAGAGAAAGTTTAACAGCTTGAGGTTGATCAGATGGTGTACTTCAGGAAAGAAAGTCCTAAGTTCGATGGAGAGAATTATCTTGATTGGAAGAACAAGATGGTGACTCATTTGTAGTGCATTGCTTTTGAAATTTTTAATGTAACTACCAAAGCAGCCAAGATTCCTACCTTAGAAGACCTTGCAAAAGATGATGCTACTGATGCACAAAAGGAATTGTTTCATTAGAATGCTATTGCTAAAGAAGCCCTTATCAGCACCCTATCTGATGGTAAATTTTTAGAAGTAAAAAAGATAGATATAGCCCACAAAATATGGAAGCACCTAGAAGACATATTTGAAGGAGACAAACAAGAAAATCATGCGCACAAAAAGACATGGAAGAAAAGATAAAATGCATTAGAGATGTTGCCTAAAGAAAATATTAGAGCGTACAATCAAAAGATTAATGAAGCAGTTGCTAGAATTAGGAACAATGGTGGAGAGATCTCAGAGGAAGCCATTATGGACAAGTTAATGACTACTCTTACTCCAGAATATGAAAGAAAGATCAACATCATTGATGAGACCATGCAGCTTACATCAAATTTCAAGAGAGAGACCTTGATTAGCAAAATATCAGCTTTTGAGATTTCAAGATTGAATACAGAACCAAAGAGTGAGACAGCTTTCAAAGCAACAGTTCATGGTAAGAAATCTGCTAACACTTCTGGTAATTTTGATGATGATGATGATGAAGAAGAGAAAAGATTAGATGATTTTATTGCTATGATTGCCAAAAGAGAAGAGAAAAGAAAAGGTAAATATGAAGGTAAATTACCATTTAAGTGCTTTTCATGTAATAAGATTGGTCACTTTGCATCTAAGTGTCCCACTAGAGCTAGAAAGTTCAAGAAGGATTACAAGCCTAAGTACTCTAAGGAATGCTACTATGATGGAGATGGAGTTTTAGATGAAGAATCAAGTGAAGAAGAAATTGGATTCATTGCTATTGTAGACAAAATGAATAACAAGACAATTGATGAAGACAAGAAAGTGAATCAAGAGCTAGCATTGATTTAACAAGATGACATAAGGACAAACTGGATTATATTTAGTGGTTGCTCACATCACATGACAGGTGATAAAGGCAGGTTTGTTCATTTGGACAAATACAATGGCGGTATGGTCAGATTTGGAGACAACACACCTAAACCTATAGTTGGTAGAGGAGTCATCACTTTGGATGGAAAGAACAGTACTGATGATGTTCTTTATGTTGATGGTTTGAAACATAACCTTCTCAGTGTTGGACATTTACTTGGAAAAGGCTATCAGTTGGAGTTCAAAGATGACAAATGCATCATTAACAGCAAAGATGTTGTTATGATTGCATCAGGCACAAAGACAAGAGGTAATTTTTTTCAACTCAATTTAGAAGCAAGTTGTTTTGTTGCTAAAGTTGATGATAGTTGGTTATGGCATAAAAGACTATGTCATATCAATTTTCATAATATAGTAAAGATAAGCAATGTTAAGGCAGTAAGAGATCTACCTAGCATAGAAAAGTCAGTTGATACTATTGTATCATCTTAAAATGGAAGCACTTTCATGATAAGAGCATTTAGCCCTCCAAGTAAGTGGTCTGGGGTCATGTTAAGCACCTTGACCGGGTCTTTGAATGTATTTGGCTATCTCCCCACTTTCTACTTCTTTCTTGCACTTGATTTCTTCATTCTAGGTGAAATTAGGGATAGGATCTCAAGGATTCTCCTGAATTTCCCTCTTCCATGGCTCTATTTTCTAGGTAGGACTTAGAAATAGGTCCTCCTAGCCTTCATCATAGTTATCATAGGATTTTATGCTTATCCCTGGCATTTTGTCCCTATTTGATATCATTTCTAGGTCTCTAGGCATCCTTGGGACCTCCTGTCCTGGTTCTGACTGAATCTAGGCCCAGGGTCAAATTTGAGGTTGATCCTGACTAGGTCAAGATCGATCTCAAACCTGACTAGGTCAGGTTCAAACTTGAACCTTACTAGGTCAGTCCCAACCTTGATTTTGCCCCCTTCCTTCAAATTTCCAGAATCCTTGATTTTCGGGCATCGAGCTTTCAGGATATCTATTTTCTCACCTCCGGGTCAGCCATTTCCGGTTTCAGGATGGTAAATCCTCTAATTGCACTTAATCTAGGTATATTTTCTAACGGTTAGGACCTAATTGAAATTTAATTCTCCAAGGTGGCCCCTCTAGAGGATTGTGCCCTAGTTCACTATAAAAAGAGGTCTTCCTCTCTCATTTTCTCATCCACAATCGAGCAATCAACATCCATTATTCACATCTCATCTCAAGTTCAAGCAATTCTTCAAGCATTCAAGCAATTCTTCAAGCATTCAAGTGTTCAAGCATCCATCCATCAAGGAGATCCATTGTTAGCTATTGAAGGATTTAATCTTTTTAGAGCCCCTTTGATGATCCATCCTTCTACATTCATTCAAGTCTTCTCATATGCAAAGATCAAGTCAAGATTTCTATTGAAGATAAAATGTCATTGATTGGAGACATCCTACATTCATTCTCCATCCATTGAAGCATTCCTACTTGTGGATTTGAGGATTCAAATCCTCTACAAGGACTTCAACATAAGCGAGGTGATTTGTTTCAATTACTTTGTTTATGCACACTATATTTCAATTCAATTTCAAGGTTAATTCTTAAATTGGGGTTTGACCAAGGCAAACCCCCCATACAACAAAAACCCTCATTTTTTTCTAGATACAAGTGCAGGATTTCAAATCTGAGAGCAAATTTGGATACCCTTTTCGGTGAACTTTCGACATCTGTGAATAGAATCAAAATCAGTCTTCAAACAAAGAATGTAGTATTTGACCTTTTATGAGGGTCAAACTCGACCTGAGCTCATCTTAGAGAAAGATTTTTGGATTTTCTCTGTCTCGGCATTTCCAGTCCAAAACAGGTTGCAAAATTGCCCGAAAGTACACACAGAAATCAAAAATTGACATTTTCCAAATCTGCCTTAATTTGAGGTTAGTATTTGTATTTCAATTATTTCAGATTTCAAGCATAATTCCTTTATAGGGAAACATTAGATTCGCTCTCTCTTTCATATTCTTTATAGATTGATTCAATTTTGCATTAACCTCTTGGTTGATCAAATTGGATCTCTCTTTTGAAAATTTGGATTTGAGAATAGATCTCATATTTCCCTGCACATCTATCTATCCACTCTCTCACATATTTGCATAGAGGTGAATCCATTTTTACCCCTATTCATTTGGGTGAACCCGACATACTTACTCTCTTTTCTTTTGTGGAATTGGATGCCTTATTGTGCTTTCCTTTTATCTTGTTAGTATTAGATTTTTACTTTGTGTTAGATCTTGCATGCTAATTAGATTTCATATTCATGCTTTATATGTTCTTAGTTTAGTTCATTTACATTACATTGGTTTATGAGCTTTACTACCACTAGTCCTACTTATAACTGTTGGCAATTTGGCTAATGTGGATGCATAGATGTTGTCATTATGGCAACATATGATCTCTATTAAGAGTGCAGAATCTGGAATGCAAGTATGCAAAGTTGAAGGAAGAAATTGTCTAAGTTTGAATACAGTGATCCTGACAGAGCACCCGATAAAGATTTAGTTGGCGACGTCCACTGGAGCAATGTTTTTGTTTGCGCAGTTAACTGAAGCTTCTATAGAGTATGAGGATACCCCATCTCAGTGCGCATAAAGTTTGGAGCAGTACGGACAAAGTTATTCAAAGTTTACCAAAGACAGTTTTGCAGACAGAGTAGTTTTGGAGACAGTTTTAGCGAAAGAGTTAAGGGATTATTTTTTCTTCTCAAAATAATGACTTAACATTATTAAGGGACGACATCCTAGATGTTTACTCTTGGATAATCATTTTGGATACCAACCATGTAAAGTTATTAGCTTTAATAACTCATATATTAGGCATACTTGAAATGTAATGATATATAAAAGTGATATGTAAAAAGAAAGAAAAGATAACTTGCGATAGTTGTATATTGTGATAGCAGCAAAGGCTATTGATGTGAAGTTGTAAGCAGTACCATATTACAGTCAGAAACATTTTTGTATTACCCGCTTGGGCAGTGAGCTCAGCTGGTGATCAGGTTTTGTAATCTAACTCCTAATAGGGTTAAGGCTTCTAACAAGGCCTAAAGTCCTTTAACCAGGACAGATCTACTATACATTGTAAATTGACTCCTAACAGGGTCCAATATCCCTAACAAGATACTTTTGATTAGTGATCTTTGTGGGTACCATCCCCACCAGGGTTTTCCCTTGGCCAGGGTTTCCTCGAGAACATATGATGTGTTATGAGTTCTTTCTATTTACTGCTATGTTTGTTAATCAGCTTGATAATCTTTGTATGCACTAAAGTAATCTGTTATATCCATAAGTGGGCTAAAGAAAAAGTTTGTGAAATATTGATTCACCCCCCCTCTCAGTATTTCCTATTTCTAACAATTAGTATCAGAGCACAGTTACTCGGAGAAGGAACATTCAAGGAAAGCTTAGCAACTTGAGTAAGATCTCTATGGATATGGATCAACTTCAAAAGAATCTTGAAGAAGCTCTTGAACAGATTGATATGCTTACTGATGAAAGAAACTCCTTAAGAAGAAAATATGAAGATGCAAAGAATGCTATTGACAAATTAAAAGGTAAGATTGAAGATCTGAAATCTGAAAAGAAATTTGATATGCTTGTTGAAGATTGTGATGAATTAGAAAAAGAAAATGAGATCCTTAAGCATGAGTTGAAGATAGTAAATCTGAAGCTTAGTATGAAAGATGGAAATTTGAGATCTGATAATGAAAAATTGAGAATTGAGAATGAAGATCTGAGGTCAAGACTTGAAAAGGAAACATCTGAATCTGAAAAAGTAAAAATGTAGTATGTGGAACTTGAGAAGTATAATAAAATTGTGAAAGGTGAACTAACTCAATCTAAACTTGAAAGGCTATATTCAAAAAGTGATAAGACTAAAAAACAAATTTCTTTTGAAGAACCATTATTTGATAGGACTGGATTTGGATATAGTATGTTTAGAACAAACCATGAAAGTAAGAAGCCAGATCTGAAGACATCTGAAAGTGTGGAGGAAATAAAGCTAGATGAGAACACATTGGAAGATCCACCTAAAGAAGAACCACCTAGAGAGAAAAAAGAATCAAAGCAAGAAGAATCAAAATAGGAAGAATCATCTAAAGGTATGCAAAGAGAATTCAAAGGTAGATGTTTTGCTTGTAATACTATTGGGCACATGAAGAGAGATTGCACAGGTAAGCAATTTAAATCTTTTAATGGACATTGCTATAATTGTCATAGTTTTGGACATAGAGCTAACGAATGTAGAAGACCTAAAGTAATTTTGAATAATTATGATAGAATGATTAGGAATACTAACAATGCAGATAAGAAATTTATTGAAGAAATGAATCAAAGAAAAGTGTTAGTATGTTTTAGATGCAAGAAAGTAGGACACATTGGTAGAAATTGCAGGTCACAGATTAACCAACAAGGACAGAGATTTGGAAATAATGGAATCATTTGTCAGATATGCAACAAGGAACAATGCAAGAAGGAATGAAAATGTAGGAAACAAAGAGAAAGGTTGCTGTAGCAATAAAGATGAAGTAGAATTTGACAAAGGCAAAGATCAAGGAGGTATAGTCAGCACTGAAAGTAGTCAGGAAGGTAATGTAACCGATGGTAAGGATTAATCTTTACCTGACCCTTCTTTAAGTACTTAAATTATGTAAGTTTTTGTAGTTTAGGACTTAGGATTAGTGTAGATTAGGAATTTGAATGAGTTAAGTTTTGCGCAGTTAGATGTAGGTTTATTATGTTGTACTAATGCCATGGTTAAGTGCGCAAAAGAAAATATTGTGTTTTGCGAGGTCGCAGAAAGTTTTATGATTGCAGGTTTGCAGAATCAACTTTTTGAGGTTTTAGCAGCAAAATGAATGAATGCAATGTCAGATCGAGTTAACGTGAAGTGTTATAAGGTCAAAATCAAAGTTATTATGATTACAAAGCGATTGACAAGAGATTTGAAAGAAGAAAAGTGAGTTAAGGACAATTTGAAGAAGTTTGGAAGCAGTTTGTAGCGACGGTCATACCAAAACCCTAGATTTGCAAAGTTGAGGTATTTCTTGATCTTTAATCAGTTGATAAGATGGATATTTCTATGGTTCATAATGTTAAGGATAAGAATAGACCAAAGATTAAGAAAGAACTAGTAGAACCAACTGAAATTGATGACAGTCTAGCATTATCATCCGTACCAGACGGAGTATTGCACATTGAGAACGTTAAGGGATGTCTAGGTTGTAAGTTTGAAACTTTGGGAGATGCAGATTTTAGTGATGATTATAGGAAGTTGTACAATCAAGACATGTCAGTTAAACTAGCTTATGGGCACTTAGAAAACAATGAAATTATCAAATATTCCATGAACTATGAATTCAATGATGAGGAATGTACCAAGATTATTTTAAGTAGAATCCACAATGGGAAATTCTGGATGGAGGATAGAGTTATTGATATAACTGCCGACCTAATTCATGAAGTTACTGGATTATCTAAAGTTGGAGAGATTCCACTGAATGAAAAGAACATGAGAAAGATTGTTTTAGATAACACTGGATCTAGTTATAATGGTAGAGGTATTGTGATAAGCAAGATGATGTTAGGTACCTTTGCAAGATCCTAACAACCAAATTTTGTGGTAGTTCAAGGGAAGATGACATGGCTGTAGGAATGATTCATGTAACTTATCTTATGTGTATTGAGAAGAAACCAGTAGACCTATGTGAAATCTTGAAAATTCAATTATTTGAGAACTTAGAGAAGATTAAGAAGGCTAAGTACACTCAGTTTAGGTTTTCATCTCTGATAACCTATATGTTTTTCCATATTTTGAGAAGATTTCCTTACATAGTAGATTGGAGTGACAATGTGAACACAATGGAAAGAATAAACTCAGTTTACATGAACCACCTTTTTGATAAAGTTAATGACAGTGTGAAGCTTGTATTGAAGACTTTTCAGAATATTGTTAAGAACAAGTCAAGGATTCCTCAATCCTTAGTTGAAAAGCATAAAGATGACATTTGTTTTATGGTTGACACTGATTTCACCCACATTGAAGCAGTTGAGCCTAGAATGGAATTCATAGACCCTCTTGGCTATAAAATATCTGAAGCAGAAACAGTAGGATATGTGAACAAATTGTTAAAGTGTGAGTTGGATGGTCATGCAAATAGGTTTGGAACCTATGAAGAGAATTTCAACTCTGTAATAAGTTTGAGAGAAAAGAAGCAATCTAGTAAGAGAGTTGAATCTACTATGAAGAAAATATTGAAAGAATCTGGTATGTCAAGTCATGAGTTTGACATAGCTAAGAAGACTGCAGAAGCCCTGAGGCAAAGTGAAAATCTTGTAATTCCACCTGAGACATCAAGTACAGATCCTGTTGATCCGATTGCAGTTAAGGTAAAAGTTGAAGTACCTGAAAAAGATGAAGGAGATAAATCTTTTTCTCCTATTCCTAGCAAAAGAGTAAAAGTGAGTGCAACATGACCCAGCAAGAGATAGAAAGTGGTTGTACCACCTATTCCTAGAAATATAGTAGTAATTAAAGATGATGATGTAGTCTCAGTCAAGAAGAAAACTTGGAAACCAAGAATTGAAAGAGTTAATGAAGATATATTGAAGCATGGAGACTTCACTAAGTTGAATCAATTCTATGATCTATATGGATCATTTGACAGATTGAACTTTGAGAATGCAATGGTTACACACATGATTGTGGCAGATAAGAAACTTAGCACCATTCATGGTAAGATCCCAGAAGATTTGTATAATAGACTTGTGAATAGAAAACAGAGAGCACAAGAAGAAGACATAAAGATGAGAGAACATGTAATCAGACAGTTCTATGAAGTTAAGGATGAAGATCATTTGAAGAGATTCCTAAAGTCTCTTGGAACTTTATTGAGAACAAAGAGAAGAACAATCCTTATAATGGGAGGCAAAAAGGAGGAAGTACAGAAAGAGACAGAGCAAGCAATAATGAAATTTCTTGCAGATATAGTTGCAGAAAAGCATGTTGAATCAGACCCTCAGCAGAAGCAATCAGAGGAACCGCATACAGAGAAAGTTGGTATTGAAGAAGTCCCATCTTCTTCACATATCAATATTGGCAAAGAATCAATGGATATTGAAGGCACCAAAGTGACTTTAGAATCAGATGATGCAGTATTTCATGATCTAGGAAATATTGTTGACAATTTGGCTTTGGGAGAGAAAGAAACGGTCACAGAATCAGAGAAGAATATAGAGACAGAGGAAGCACCAACTATATCAGAATCAGTTCCAACAGAGCAGACAGTCAAAGGCAAACAAATTTTGACAGAGGCCACTACCTCTAGTGCACCTTCTAAACCAATTGAAGACATTAGTGCACCTGATAGTAAGAAGAGGCATATTGGCTCAATGTTTGAAGACCTTGGAAAAGAAGTTGAAGATGATGATCAGCTTGAGTTCATTACATCTCTGAATAAAATTATTGGAAAGAATAAGAAGGTGAAAGACCTTGAAGGCAAAGTTAGAGTTTTGACAGAGAAACTTGAGAGTGTAATCAACACTAAGATATCTGAATCAGATCCACTTGAGAAAGCTCAATCAGTAATAAATTCTTTTGACTCTGAATTTTCTAACTTGAAGGATATTGCCAAAATAAAAGTTCAGGAAGACTTTGAAGCAGAAATGCAACAAACTTTGAGTGTAAATATTCGGAATGACATTGGTAGTCTAGATGTATGTATCAAGAATTTGAGGAGACATTTTGAGATAGGAAAGAATTTGTATATACAGTGTACTAAATCAGAAATCATAACAGTTGAAGAGGATAAGAAGATTAGAGAGAAGTTAGATGCTATTTCAGCTGAGACAAACATCTTGACAAGCCCTAATGTCAAGATAAGTTCTGTTGAGAAGAACATAAGGAAATTGAAAGATGAAATCAGAATGATAGTAGAGGAAAAGAACAGAAAGATGATTAGGGTTAACATCTTGAGAGAGCATGTCTCAATCAAGATATCAATTGTTGAAGATCAAATTGAGCAGTGTCTTTCAGCAAAGACATCATTTCAGAAGTTTAGTTTCAATTCCTTGCAAGCTTGTCAGATAGCAGCATACGGATTGAGTACTCTACTCAATGTTGTTGAATCCATCAGGATGATATGGGAGAAAGATTTTGAATCTTGGAAGTTAGAGTTTGGTGATTGTGTTGCAAGCCTACCGGCTTTGCAATAACTGATAATAAGGTATAAAGTTTTTTGAAATTTTTGTACACCCTGTCTTTGTCATTGTTGTCAAAGGGGGAGAGATAGTAGCAGAAAATTGAATATATGTTGAGGAAGGATACTCATAGGGGGAGCTATTATATGGAGTATGATATTGTATAAATATTGTATAACTTTTGGCCACAAAATTATGTATAAGTTTTTTTTGAAGTTTTGTTTGCACACTTAGCCAATTTTCTCATATGTTGCCACCAATGACAAAGGGGGAGATTGTTGGCAATTTGGCTAATGTGGATGCATAGATGTTGTCATTATGGAAACATATAATCTCTATTAAGAGCATAGAATCTGGAATGCAAGTATGCAAAGTTGAAGGAAGAAATTGTCTAAGTTTGAATACAGTGATCCTAACAGATCACCCGATAAAGATTTAGTTGGCGACGTCCACTGGAGCAATATTTTTGTTTGCACAATTAACTGAAGCTTCTATAGAGTATGAGGATACCCCATCTCAGTGTGCATAAAGTTTGGAGCAGTACAGACAAAGTTATTCAAATTTTACCGAAGACAGTTTTGCAGATAGAGCAGTTTTGGAGACAATTTTAGCGAAAGAGTTAAGGGATTATTTTTGCTTGTCAAAATAATGACTTAACATTATTAAGGGATGACATCCTAGATGTTTACTCTTGGATAATGATTTTGGATGCCGACCATGTAAATTTATTAGCTTTAATAACTCATATATTAGGCATACTTGAAATGTAATGATATATAGAAGTGATATGTAAAAAGAAAGAAAAGATAACTTGCAATAGTTGTATATTGTGATAGAAACAAAGGCTATTGATGCGAAGTTGTAAGCAGTACCATATTACAATCAGAAACATTTTTGTATTACCTGTTTGGGCAGTGAGCTCAGCTGGTGATTAGGTTTTGTAATCTAACTCCTAACAGGGTTAAGGCTTCTAACAAGGCCTAAAGTCCTTTAACCAGGACAGATCTACTATACATTGTAAATTGACTCCTAACAGGGTCCAATATCCCTAATAGGATACTTTTGATTAGTGATCTTTGTGGGTACCATCCCCACCGGGGTTTTCCCTTGGTCAGGGTTTCCTCGAGAACATATGATGTGTTATGAGTCCTTTCTATTTACTACTATGTTTGTTAATCAGCTTGATAATCTTTGTATACACTAAAGTAATCTGTTATATCCATAAGTGGGCTAAAGAAAAAGTTTGTGAAATACTGATTCACCCCCCCCTCTCAGTATTTCCTATTTCTAACAATAACATTCTAGTTAGAAGAAGTCATAGACTCATGGGTGCCTTTGATCCTGAATCTTCCTCTCCTTTCCTTAGGATCCCGGATGATAACTTGATTCTTCATGATTCCAATCCCACTATGGAGCAAAACTCTTCTCACTCATCTCATGATGAGGATGACGCTTTAAGAGTTCCTCCTGAACAAATCCAAAAACTTTCCACTGAACTTGATAAAATGGGTAATTGGCTTATTCAAGAGAACCATAATCAAGATTCCATTCAAGCTATAGAGGCTCTTAAGAAATTTCTCCATGATACTAATCAAGGTGTTAACCTCTTGTGTGGTATTACTCACCTTGTGCATTCAAATGTTAAACTTTTAGTTCAAGAAGCTCAAGACTTAGGGTTGATTCCTCCTATCACTAGTGTTGAACCTCCTTCTAATCCTTTACTTAGTATTCCTACCTATACTCCTTTGGTGACTGTGACGGTTCCCTCTGTTCCTATGAGTGTTCCTCCTGTGTCCCTTCTTACATCACAACCTTCATATCATAATGTTCCTTTTACTTATTCTAATCCGCTTCCAACTATAGTTCCTAGTGTTCCTCCAGTTGTGTCTTCTATTCCTGCAGCTTCTTACACTTTACCTAGTGTGTCAAATGTTGCTACTCTTCCTATTTCCTCTAATGATTCAACTATCATTAGTTTGGCTCAAATTGTGTCATCCTTACAACAACAACAACAACTTGCTTCCTTACCTCAAAACAAGTTTAGTATTCCTACATGTGACATTGGAAGTCCCTTGTCTCGGGATATTATTCATACTCCTGTTTCTCAACAAGGTGAGATGCCTCGTCTTGAGACTTATAATGGAAAAGGAGATCATGTTCATCATGTTAAAACATTTCAAATCCTTTGTAGTGATTATGCTCACGACCATAGGATTTTAGCCAAATTGCTTGCTAGAACCTTCCGTGACAAGGCCTTACAATGGTATTGTTCCTTGCCTCCTTATTCTATTGATTCCTTTCTGCAACTTGCTAATGCCTTTATTCAACAATTTCAAAACAACATTGGCCCACAAGTCTCTTTGACTGATTTGATGCATTTTAAACAAAGTGCTAAAGAAAAATTGACTGAATTTATTGGTAGATTTAAGCATTTCAATGCTCAGATTTCCTATCATGTTCCTGATATGGATATTCAATGTATGTTTATTTCAAATTTGCAAAAGGATATTAGAGATAAGATTCTGCTTACTGAATTTACCTCTTTTCAACAAATTTGTGTAGCGCTTCATCATTATCAATTACAAGTGAGTCAATTTGAGAGCAACACTCCAATGGCTCTTGTTCTAGTTGATAAGAGTGATGTTGCTCCTAATCCAAACAAGTTTCAAAAATTCAACAACTATGTCAAGATAAACAAACAAGCGAATGCAATTGCTGATCAAGTTGTTGTTGCATCTCATAATGCCACTTTTGCATCCACTACTTTTCGATTAAATCATACGTTTACTCCTCTTTCTGAATCTTTACATGCTATTATGAATAGGTTGTTAACTACTAATATGATTACTTTACCTCCTATTTGACCCCTTTTACCTACTACGATTGCATCTAAATCTTTTGATCAAAATGTTTTTTGTCAATATCATCATCAGAATGGTCATGATACTGAGAAATGTTATTCTTTAAAACATAAGGTTCAAGACTTAATTGATTCTAATGTCTTATCTGTTGATAATCTAGATGGTAGTGGGAACAAATCTGTCTATACTCCTAATCAGAACCTTCAAATCTATACGAACCCTTTACCTACGCATGATACTAATACTATTGCTCAACCATCTGCTATGGAAATTGTGTATGATTCAAAGATGGATGATCTCAATCATGTTGTTAATCAAGTGGAGCATGTTGATCAATCTGTATCTCCACCTCAACCTCAACCTCAGATTCAACCTCAAGTTCAATCTCAACCTCGACCAAAACCTAAACCTAAAATGAAAACTCAACCTAAACATCGACAACACTTTAAGAATAAAAGACCTCGGGAACTTTTGATTACCTTTGATGACTTTGAGACTATTAAAGCTTCTGATGGTCCCCTTTACATTGCTACTAGGATTTCTCAGAAACCTACTCATGGTTGTCTTATTGATCCTACATCCTTAGTTAATGTTATCACTGAAGAAAATCTTTTTATGAAAAGCTTACAATGTGACTTTTATGATACATCAGATGTGTGGATTCAAACTTGCAATAGTTTTCTTTATCCATCATTTGGTTCTATTACTTTACTGGTTGAACTTTGTGGAAAAATTGTGAACACTACCTTTGTTGTGGTTCCTACTTCTGATCAATTTCAAGTTAAGCTAGGTTTGCCTTGGTTGACTGTCATGCATGTTGTTTCTTCACCTATCCATAAGTGTCTTAAGTTCATTCATGATGAAGAAGTGAAGATGATTAATCATATTTTATATCAACCTTCTAGGCCTAGAGATTGTGCTGCTTTGGATTTTTTTTGGCCTTCATTGCCTACTTCATGTCCTCCTCGACCTAATGATTTTTTTGATCATATCAAGCATATAAACATCGTAAGATTCTTGAATTAAGCTCACCTCCTATGGATATTAATTGTGGTCTTTTTCCTACACCTTATATACCTCCTTTAACTAAGGCTTCTAGCTTTGTTAATCAAGTTCCTTCTACCGAACCTATCAAAGATCCTATGATTGTTTCTCCTATGGTTAATAATCCTACTGATCTTCCTAAAGAACCTGTGAAGGATCCTATGATTGTTCCTCCTAGTTCTCAACCTATTTCAAATAAATCAAAACGTAATCGATCTGCTAATGAACGTAGTAAAAAGTATCATACTCATGCTAAAGCTCAAAGATCTTTACTTTCCTTGGATAAACCTATCAATAATGTGTTAGAACAGATTGTTACTAATAATGATGTTCACATGCATGATTATGATGATTCTATTCATATCTTAGATCTTATTTTGATTAATTTGGATGAAGAATATACTCTTGATGATATTGATGATATTAATGATGAATATGAGACTATTGACATTGACATTGATTTACCTAATATGCTTTCCTCACAATTGACTCTTACACCTAGTGTCGAACATTGTGATTCTCGAGAGGATCCTTGTTTGGAACTGGCTATCATTCCTACTATGTTGGATATAGTCCCTCTTGCGAGTTACCCACCTTCCCTAAATGATATACAATGAGATGGGGAGAGTAGGTGGCACACTTGATCGGCTTGTCCTTCATGGTAGCTTTGTTGTGTGTTTGCTTGCTGTATTGTGCTTCTCCTGTAATGTGTTTGCTAAATGTTTTTAGATTCTTTTATATGATCCTTGTTACTCAGTTGGTGCAAGGTGATGATGGAATCAAAACTATTGTTCAAATTCTTCTATATGTATCTCTATTCTTCTATGTGTTGTTCAATGTTATGTCATAACTATGCTATTGTTCATAAATGTTTCCTTGTGTAATCTGCTTGGATTTGAGATATGGTAGCACTAATTCTTTTTGGTCTCCATGTCATGGTCCGAAAAGATTTTCCTTCGTATATCTTATGTGATCTTTCCTCCTTTGTGATTGTAGTTCTACTTTCTTTGGGGAATGATGTCAATTCATTTGTAATAATATCATATATATATTATCTTATGATCATACTGACTCCACAGTAAGTAGATCCCTTCTATGTTCTTTGTATGTTTCTGTGATATTTCCCATGATTTGTCTTCGTCTGGGGGCATCTCAACATGGAAACGTACTCAGTGGAGTTGTTTATGCTTCCGTTAAAGCCATTACTCCTGTTAAAGTGTCAGCAATGAATTTAATGTGGGGGCATACACTCTACTCACCTATTGCACACACGCACTTTTTGATGTGTACATATTATGTTTCAAGATACTTCTTCTTTTTTTTCCCTTTTTGGATTAGTAACTAATCCTTAAAGCATGGATTTATATTTTAGAATCTCTTGATCCCTCCAGTTTCAAATACACATATATTTTAATCCCTTAAGGTCGAAGGTGTCCTTAAGACTGCATCTCTTCTATTTTTATTTTTGGTTTTATTCTTATGGAATAGAATTTTCCTAAGAATGAATCCTCGATGGGTTGACTAGTGAGTAGCCACATTCACTAGGTGGTTCAATTTCATCTTTCCAGTTGTGCCATTTTCTTGTGTGGTTCACAATGGGACATAAGTTCTCATTGGGCGAGGTAATCACACCTTCTTTCTCTCTCTAGAGATGTCTCTCTTATTGTGATCTAGGATTTAATGAAGACTTGAGTCCCTGGGGGCTTAAGGTTTCCCTTTGTCCCTTGGATTATGATAAGATTATATTTTCATTATGATCTCCTTTACCAAGAGTTTGCATCGAGTCCATACTCTTGCTAAAGTGGGGGCTTAATGTATCATCTTAAAATGGAAGCACTTCCATGATAAGAGCATTTAGCCCTCCGAGTAAGTGGTCTGGGGTCATGTTAAGCTCTTTGACTGGGTCTTTGAATGTATTTGGCTTTCTCCCCGCTTTCCACTTCTTTCTTGCACATGATTTCTTTATTTTGGGTGAAATTAGGGATAGGATATCAAGGATTCTCCTGAATTTCCCTCTTCCATGGCTCTATTTTCTAGGTAGGACTTAGAAATAGGTCCTCCTGGCCTTCATCATAGTTATCATAGGATTTTATGCTTATCTCTGGCATTCTGTCCCTGTTTGATATCATTTCTAGGTCTTTGTGTATCCCCGGGACCTCCTATCCTGGTTCTGACTAAATCAGGGCTCAGGGTCAAATTCAAGGTTGATCCTGACTAGGTCAGGATCAAGCTCGAACCTGACTAGGTCAAGTTCAAACTTGAACCTTACTAAGTCAGTCCCAACCTCAATTTTTCCCCCTTCAAATTTCCAGAATCCTTGATTTTCGGGCATCGAGCTTTCGGGATATCTGTTTTCCCACCTCCGAGTCAGCCATTTCGGGTTTCGAGATGGTAAATCCTCTAATTGCATTTAATCTAGGTATATTTTCTAAAGGTTAGGACCTAATTGAGATTTAATTCTCCAAGGTGGCCCCTCTAGAGGATTGTGCCCTAGTTCACTATAAAAGGAGGCCTTCCTCTCTCATTTTCTCATCCACAATCAAGAAATTGGCATTCATTATTCACATCTCATCTCAAGTTCAAGCAATTCTTCAAGCATTCAAGCAAGTCCTCAAGTATTCAAGTGTTCAAGTATCCATCCATCAAGGAGATCCATTGTTAGCTATTGAAGGATTCAATCTCTTTGGAGCCCCTTTGATATTCCATCCTTCTACATTCATTCAAGCCTTCTCATATGCAAAGATCAAGTCAAGATTGGTGTTGAAGATCAAATGCTATTGATTGGAGACATCCTACATTCATTCCACATCCATTGAACCATTTCTACTTGTGGATTTGAGGATTCGAATCCTCTATAAGAACTTCAACATAAGCGAGGTGATTTGTTTCAATTACTTTGTTTATGCACACTATATTTCAATTCAATTTCAAGGTTAATTCCTAAATTGGGGTTTGACCAAGGCAAACCCCCCATACAAAAAAAACCCCCATTTTCTTCCAAGTATAGGTGCGGGATTTCAAATCTAAGAGCGAATTTGGATACCCTTTCTAGCGAACTTTTGAGATCTACGAATAGAATCAAAATCAGCCTTCAAACAAAGATTGTAGTATTTGACCTTTTATGAGGGTCAAACTCGACCTGAGCTCATCTTGGAGAAAGATTTCTGCATTTTCTTTGTCTCGGCATTTCCAATCCAAAACAAGTTACAGAATTGTCCGAAAGTACACATAGATATCAAAAATTGACATTTTTCAGATCTGCCCTAATTTGAGGTTAGTATTTGTATTTCAATTATTTCAGATTTCAAGCATAATTCCTTTATAGGGAAACATTGGATTCGCTCTCTCTTTCGTATTCTTTATCGATTGATTCAATTGTGCATTAACCTCTTGGTTGATCAAATAGGATCTCTCTGTTGGGAATTTGGATTTGGGAATAGATCTCATATTTCCTCGCACATCTATCTATCCACTCTCTCACATATTTGAATAGAGGTGAATCCATTTTTACCCCTATTCAACTATATGCAGGGAATGTGTGATGGGGAAGCATGTGAGAAATTCATTTAGGAGCAAGCAAAATTCAGCAGAGAACAAGTTGGATTTATTCATACAGACCTATGTGGTCCAACTCAAACAAGATCATACTATGGTGAAAGGTATTTGATTTTGTTTGTTGATGATTATACTAGGATGATGTGGGTTGCATTCTTAAAATATAAGTCAGAAGCTTTTGAGAAGTTCAAAATATTCAAAGCCAAAGTTGAGAATGAATCTCGACTATGTGTGTGTGAAAATTGTACCTGATCTGTAGACACAACACTCAGTAAAACATTAGAGGTTAGTGATAATCAAAATCGTGCAAAATTGAAATCTAATCTAACCAAGTGATTTACTGCCTTCTAATAGGTGCGAGATTGATGTTCTCAGATTGTAATCGAGATCAGTGATCTAGACGACACCTAAATGAAAGATTTGAATGCAATTGATCTATATTTTTTATATTTTCTATGCAATAAGAATGATAAAAACTGATATGAATCTATGCTAATATGAAATTGATATGCTATGAATGCTATTGAAAATTGATATGTTATGAATGCTATTGAAAATTGATATGCTATGAATGCAAAAATAAGATTGATCTCACAAAGATGTCGATTCGCAAAAGCTTTGATTCTTCAATTCCAATTCTCCAGCATGATTGTGCAAAATATGAGATGATTTGTGAAGAGCTGAGGCCTTAATTTATAGAAATCCAAGGCTTTGGAGGTGCATGGAAAAAAGTCATAAATCACTCAAATAACTCAGGGTGATTTTTGAGTTATTTTTAAATAAAGGATAATTAACTCACAAAAACATGCAAAAGCAGAGTTCAACTCAAAATAGAGTTTAGTTTTAATTGATAATTGATAGTTATCTGCTTTTATGATTGTGCATGTTTTATTTATGAATTAATTTAATAATAAAGTGATTTATTTCCAACTTAACTGATTTTTTGAAAATAAATAATTAATTTATGGGTTAATTAACTATTTATCAAACTTTTATTAAAAACTATATTATTAAATGATGACAATTTACTTTAATTAATTAAATAAGAATTTAATCAATTATTCATATGATATTGGATTTATTGTCAAAATTAAATAATACAATTAATAATAGATAGAATTAAATTTAATTAAACAATTAAGTGGCAAATATTAAATCTAATTAATTAAATATGAAAATATTCAATTAATCAAACTTTAGGATAAATGTGATTTATTGCTAAATAATTATAAAATTAAAGATAATTATGATGATTAGGAATATTACTAGGAATATTCTCCGATGCAGAATTTAAGATAATCAATTATGATTCGATGATGTTTAGATGTGTCTTAGATTAGGACTTAGATGTCAATTTTATTCGATTTGTTGATGTAGGAGGTTAATGAACTTATAGCCCTTTTTTGGGGTATTACATTTTGCCCCTCTTTGAATTATTGTGCGAAGCGCAGTGGTTCAAAGATAGTCTGTGTTTGATAGAGATATGAAACTGATGTTTGAAATTGATAATTGATATGAGATAGAAGCTGATTGATATTGAATTGATATGAAGATAATAGGTCCTGAATGACCAAAGATAATGTTTACTATAACAGCAAATGAACCTATGATTGCGAAAAAGTGTCAAAATGTCTGATTCCAAACCTTAGGATTGCAAAGAAGTGAGTGATCCGTTCTAGACTCGATTGTCTTAGCAGAACTAGCAAGTATCACATGCAAACCCTTCAGTTGCCGAAGAACCAAGGAAAGAACACTATGGTCTGATGGTTGCAAAAATTGATACAGTTTACAAGATTAGGAGAATACCAGATTGATATGGATCGATGAATCTGATATGCCCCAAGTGATGATAGATTTTCCCCGAGCAATGAGGACTTTTGATGATCAGTAACTAGACGTGATTGTTTGTCTTGATCACTGATGAAAGATATTGATAGACTTGATCAATAGAATTTGATTTACAGACTTTGAATGATATGCAATACCATGCCCCCTTCGGGATTAAAATTAAAATCTGACAAGAGAAGTCAGCGTTAATCTGCATCGTTGGAAGGTCCCAAAAGACCAAGTTTGACTAGGTTTGACCATGAGTTGACCATGGTTGACCAAGTTGAAATTTTGATAGTTTGATGTAAGATAATCAGTTAAGTTGAATACTAGATTTCTGTGATGATTGAAGGTTGATTATGCAAGTAGTTAATAATATGAATGATCTTAGATTTTGATTTTGATCTCGAAAAAGGATTCTACTTGCTGCTTCGTTGGAGGAACCTTCGTGTGAGATTCAGCTCTTGTTAGATTTGAAGAATTGATATGAAGAATTGTTTAAGCTTTGAAGTTCGTTTAATCATTATGAGATCATGCAAACATGCAAAATGCAATGAGACATGCAAAATGAAATGAGACATGCAAAATGAAATGCAACCTAAGACCTAGGACCTAGTCACTGATCATATGTCGATTTGTTATCATCATTGAACTTTTAGGTAACCGGATAAATCAATACAATGCCCACTAGTTATGAAACCATAGACATATGAATATCGATTTGTATGCGCAAGAATCAATACAACACCCACTAGTCAACAACCATGGATATATGAATATTGATTTTATTTTTGGAATGTTGGAGTAGATATAAGCACCAAGGCACAAACGCCAAGATGACTTGAATATCATGTCCATTTTGATATAGCAATTTGTATAAGCATCAAAATATAAACATCGTGATGACATGAATACGCCTTGCATTGCAAACACATCAAACAGTCAAGAGATCATTCTAAATCCAATGTGAATTACCCATAGTGACCCTTTATCATTCACATCCTTAGGCAAGATAGCGTTCCACAGTAGGAGAAAGAACTTACTCAAAAAGACAATAGTTAGATCAAACTTCCTTGAATTGTCTGGGTATCAATGGTCGAGGTACGCATGGCCATCCAATTCGAGATAGAGGCTCTTATAGTCAGACACCATTTCAATCTGGAATTTTCAAAGTTGTTAGATTTTCACATACGAGCAGAAAACAAAGAAAAGATTAGGCCCCCAGTCATCACTCTCTAAATCATATAAAGGACATCATCGAAGAGCTCGAAGGGACACAATATGCAAAAAAAAACTCAATGCGAATCAGTAAGCATACAAAGAGATAAAAGCATGAAAAGCACAGATTGTTTTCAGTTGAGTTTTGATGTTTGATTGTGTTGTTGTAGATGCAAAATCCTTTCTGGAGACAAGGCAGACTTGACTAACTCAAATGAAGCTTCAAAGGACTCTGACCAGATAGGATATGTCTAAGATACATGGGAGACCATAGGATATGACATTGATTGCCCCCAAGTGTTAAACATTGATAGGATACAGACGCTTGAGCCGATTGGTGTACAGACCGACTTATTGAAAACTGGAAATGTAAAACAAACCGGGAGATATGGACAAACTAAAGCAAGACTGAAAGCTGGGAAAGACCAAGATTGTGCTGATAGATGGAGCGTTTGGAACAAGTGGCGCCCGTTTGTCGGGTTTTCACCATCTTGGCAGAGATTCTATTTTTGCTACCAAGGTGCCTGTTTCCAAGTTTTCACCAATGCACTTTTTCTTTTTTTTCTTTTTTTTTTGTATTTTTTATTTTTTCAATTTTTTTGTACTTTTGATATTTTTTTGGATTTTTTTGAATTTTTGATATTTTTTGATTTTTTTTGTGAATCATCAAGGCACCTATTGCTAGGTTTTCACCAAGATGTTCATTTTTTCAGGACTTTTTCTAATTTTTAAAATTTTTTCAGGACATTTACCAAGCACTGAATGCCTTAGGCATAGAATTTCTTCAGATGGAGAACGTTGATTGGTTCTCGGAGCTATTCTCCTTCAGTCGTTGAGAGTTGATAGGAACCAGAGCCAAAAGTAGCAGTGATTACAAAGGGACCCAGCCAGTTGGGTTCAAACTTCCCCTTGCGTTCTCGATGGGATTGATTTTTAGGATTTTCTCTCAAGACTAGATCACCAACCTAAAATTCTCTGTGTCGGACTTTCTTGTTGTAGCCTCTAGACATTCTTTTCTGATACACTCTGAGATGATCATACGCTGCTTGCCTGCGCTCATCTAGTAATTCAAGTTCTTGTAACCTAGACACTCTGTAGTCTTCATCAGTGACAAGTCCATGCATTCTGATTCTAAGTGATGGGATTTCAACCTCAATAGGCAGTACCGCTTCAGACCCATAAACTAAAGTGAAAGGTGTAGCCCCTGTAGGCGTTCTGATACTAGTTCTGTATGCCCAAAGAGCTGGATTGATCATGAGATGCCAGTCTCTTCCTATTTTATTCACTGTTCTGTGCAAGATTTTCAAGAGATTTTTGTTTGAAGCTTCAGCTTGTCCATTCCCTTGAGGATAGTAGATAGATGACCAATGTTGAGTAATATTGAATTTGGCACATAAGTCATCTAGGTCCTTATTTTTAAATTGTCCCCCGTTATCTGTGATTATAGAGTGAGGGATCCCATATCTGCAAATGATATAGTTCAGGATGAACATAGAGATCTGTTTCCCCGTTGCTTGTGTTAGAGGAACTGCTTCTACCCATTTTGTAAAATAATCTGTAGCTGTGATTATATGGGTATGTCCATTAGAAGAGTGCGGATGGATAGCACCTATGAGATCAAATGCCCATTGTTGAAAAGGCCATTGTCTAGTAAAGGGAATCAGATCTCTCCCTGGGGCATGAATCAAGTTGCCATGTACTTGACACTGTTGACAATTTTTAGCAAATTTAATAGCCTCTTTCTCCATTTCAGGCCAATAGTACCCAGCTCTAATAAGTTTTCAAGCTAACATTAAACCATTCGAGTGTGACCCACATATACCCTCATGGACTTCCTCTAATGCATGTTGAGACTCTTCCCGTTCTAAACATCTAAGCAGTGTACCATCTAGACCTCGTTTGTATAGGTCATTACCAATGATGACATATCGGGATGCGGATCGAATAAGGTTTCATTTCTCAAAATGGTTAAAGGACTCAGGGATGATTTGGTCATGGAGATAGGAGAACAGATTTTTGTAGCGAGATGAGTCATAACCTACAACAGTGCAGATCATGTGGGTTTTAGGGGAGTCATATGCAGGATAGGATAGGGCTTCCACCAGGAACTCGTAGCATAGTTCATGTTCGGGCTACTGTAAGAGAGTAGATAATGTCGCCATTGCATCGGCAGCCTTATTCTCTGTTCTGGGTATTTGCTCAAATGTGATAGAGATGAAGTATTTCTTTAAATCATCTACCATTCTCTTGTAAGGAATGAGCTTTTCATCTTTGGTTTGGTAAACATCATTGACTTGATGGATAACCAATTGTGAGTCTCCATGGATGTGCATCTCTGTAACTCTCCACTGTATTGCCATTTTCATACCATTGAGAAGTGCCTCATATTTAGCAATATTGTTTGTGCAAGGAAACTTTAGTCTGAATGCTTTGGGTATCGAGTATCCTTGAGGAGTGATGAACAATATGCCTGCTCCAGATCCATTCTGTGTGTAGGAGCCATCAAAGAATAATCGCCATGCTCTAGAAGAGAGGTGCATGATAGAGGAATCAGGAAATTCCATTTGCATGGGTGTATCATCAAATAGTGGTGCTTCAGCTAATTGATCAGCAATGACCTGTCCTTTGATAGCTTTTCTTTCAACATATTCAATGTCAAATTTGCTCAAGAGCATGACCCATTTAGCTAGTCTACCTGTGAGGGCAGCTTTGCTTAGTAGGTACTTCAGTGGATCAATCTTAGCTACCAAATGAGTGGTATGAGCTAACATGTAATGTCTCAGTTTCTGTGATGCAAAGATCACAACTAGACATGCCTTCTCTATCATTGAGTAGTTCTTCTCATAGGTCACTAAGGTTCTGCTGATATAGTAGATAGCTCTTTCCTTCTTGTTCTCATCATGCTATGCTAGCAATGCCCCCAGTGATGTATCTGTTGCGGAGACATATAATATTAATGGCTTCCCATGAATAGGAGGCATCAATATAGGCGGATTTGATAGATACTTCTTGATATGTTTAAAGTTGTTCTCGCATTTTTCATTCCATGCAAAGGTCACGCTTTTATGTAATGTTTTTGTAAAAGGTTGTGATATGTCAGCTAACTGTGATATGAATCTTCTGATGGACTGTACTCTACCTTGCAACGTCCTCATTTGACTGATATTTGTGGGAGGTTGCATCTCTATTATAGCCTTGACTTTAGCCGGATCAACTTCAATGCCTTTCTTTGAAACTATGTATCCTAAGAGCTTTCCAGAAGTGACACCAAAAGCACACTTCTTAGGATTTAGTTGGAGACTAAACTGTTCCATTCTGTCTAGGATCATGCTCAGGTCTGTTAGATGTTCAATTCTAATCATGGATTTTGCCAAGGTATCATCCACGTAATCCTCCATTATTTTATGCATCATATCATGAAAAATAGATGTCATTGCTCTTTGATATGTAGCTCCAGCATTTTTGAGTCCGAATGGCATAACATTCCAACAGAAGGTTCCCCACGCACATGTGAAAGCTATTTTCTCTTGATCTTCTGGAGCAATTTTGATTTGGTTGTACCCAGAAAAGCCATCCATTAAGGAATACATTTCATAGCCCGCAGTCATGTCCACTATCATATCAATGTTAGGCAGCGGAAAATCATCCTTAGGGCATGCTCTATTCACATCTCTAAAGTCCGTGCACACTCTGATTGAACCATCTGGTTTTGAAACAGGTACAATGTTAGAGATCCACTCAGCATAGTCTATGACACGGATGAATCCAGCTTTTAGGAGTTTTTCTAGTTCTACTTTGACTAAGAGTGCAACATGAGGATGCATCTTTCTCAATTTTTGTTTGATTGGTTTTACTCCAGGAGCAATGGATAGATGGTGCATAATGAGATTGGGATCCAATCTTGGCATATCTGAATATTTCCATGCAAATTTGATCTTTTTGTCTGATAAGAATGTAGTGAATTTATGTTTCTCTTCTTCTGATAGAGATTGTGCTATATGTACCAATTGTGGTTCCTCTGTTGTACCCAAATTGATGGATTGAGTTGGCTCAATCAGAACTGGAGATCTATCCTGTAAATGACTCGAAAGGACATCAAATATCTCATCTGCAGGTGCCTCAGAGAAGTTTTTGTTGGAAACAATTGACTAAAAGAAATTGCTACTCAAATTATGTATTGTCTTTGATGTCACACTATGTCATAGTCCACAACATTCAGTACCTACCGAGTTTAGTCGGTCTGCCAAGCAATAAAATTAGTGCTTACCGAGTCCACTCGGTTATCAAAGAAAAATCAGCATTTACCGAGTTCAGTCGGTTATCGAAGAAAAGATAGCATTTACCGAGTTCAGTCGGTTATCGAAGAAAAGATAGCATCTACCGAGTTCAGTCGGTTATCGAAGAAAATATAGCATCTACCGAGTTCAGTCGGTTTTCGAAGAAAAAGGATTATCAGTGTTTACCGAGTTCCCTCGGTCTCCGAAAGATTGTAGAAAGTTATGGTCACCAAGCACTGTCGGCCCTTGAAGGATTTTTGCATATAAAGTTTTCTTAATTCAGCTGACTGTTATACTAAGTAATGTCGATTTGACAAATCTAAAATCATATAAATAAAAGGTCAAATGCGAAAGATGAACAATGAACATAGCAGAAGATATATAAAAGAGAAACAGGAAAGGTGTGTGCGAATTTGTGAAGGATGATCAGATATCCTTGAGGAGTAGTAGAGATATATTCGATCAGGAAAGATCACACTTATGCAGAACAGAGATCTATAATCAGCAAGGCAGTTGCATTATTATACAGGTCATTTTCATTGTTACCTTTTTATCATTGTAACAGTGAATTCTAAATCTCTTAACCAAGTTGGTTTAACAGCCATATTGTAAATCCTCTAACAAGGTGACAATTCCATTGAATTGTTTTCAAGACCTCTTACTAGGCCACTCCTAGCAGGGTGTTTAAATCCTCTAACAAGGTCACACCTAACAGTGTGTTTTGTAACCTTTTACCGGGTTGGCTTCTAACCGGGCATCACTTCAGAAAAGTGAAAATCAGTAACTAGATACATTGGTGGTTTTTCCCATATTGGGTTTCCACGTTAAATCTTGTGTCTCTTGTGTTCTTAATGGTTATCTTAATCATATACAAGTGCTGATAAATATCTAAAGATAATTTACTAATACTTTCTGCATCTACAAAGTTACTGCAATCTATTTACCGAGTGTTAAACAAATAATATTCATTAAGATATCCTAAGGGATCTGGGAAGAAATTATAGTGAAGTGTTTTATGGTTGACTGATTCACCCCCCCTCTCAGTCACTTCATCCATATTCCATCAGTTTTCACCTTTAGATACGTCTTTTCTTTTTACTTTTGTAGGTTTTGAGACTGCCACAAAGTGGTTTTCACCCTCAGAACTCTTTTTCTTTTTCTTTTTATTTTTTTGACTAAGATATTTGATGTCCGACTCGGTCATGCTGACGCTCGGTTCGCTGATGGAAGTCCTCATAGGCTCAACTGCATTGAGGTAACAAGCAAGGGCATAGTCACTTGGAAAGGTGTAGATACCATGGCTCGAGTTCGTGGAAGTTCGGTCAATAAGATCAGGGTGTTGGATAGTTAAAGTAGGAAAGGCTTGGGATATGGTGTTCACAGATGTGAATATGTCATCATTGGTCATAACCTGACGCTCAAGTTCAAAGGTGATATTACAGCTCAAAATGTTTCATTCGTGAATAGGCTCAACATCATCATGGGAGTCCTCTTCAGCCATAGGTGGATCAGACACGTTAAGTTCATTGTTTCGCTCTAGACCTACGTTGGGTTGAGATACATATTGGTGAATAACATCAATATATTTCTCTGTTATAAGCTCATCTTCTTCTGGAATGGCACCCCATTCATAGTCATTTGACTCAGCTTCTGATTCAGGATCTCTAGGAAATCTTAGAAAATGTGTGAAATCAGGATGAATACCCCAAGAAGGATTACCCTCAGTCTCTGACTTGAATTCATATTCATGGGAATCAGTGTCAGAATAACTACTCTCTACTTCTGGATTAGTTTGATTGCCTTTGAGATTGGCTGGTTCTTGTGGTGCAACCATCTCTTGCGCTACAGTAGGTTCTTGTGTTTCTACTACATTAATTCTTTTGATAGGAGCATCTTTATCATCAAGAAGATCTTTGATCTCTTTAGGCAATTTTTCATAGGGGATGAGTTCTGAACTATCTGAATCATCATCTGAGGGTTCTGTCTCTTCTTTCTTGAGAAGGGGTTCTCCTGGTGCAATTTGTTCTATGACATGAGAACAACCACCTTTGAGATGATAGGGTTTCTTCTGAAAGCCTAAGCCACCAGTATCTTTGTTGGCTCTACCAATATGTGAAATGGGTGTCACAAGACCCTTTCCTCTAATTCCTAGAGGTCCTTGACCAGAATATCCCATCCTGGCTATCAATTTGTTTCCTGGACCATATGAATTAGAAGGGATTGTAGGTGCTATAGATTCACTAGGTTGAACAATTTTAGATTCAGAATCCTCTTTATATAGCCATGCCAGCACAGCTTCATCCTCTTCAAATTCTTGTTTGGATACTTGCTCCGCCACAAAAAATTTTTTGTATGCTTCCATAGGTTCCTTAGGTTCTGATTTAGACTGCTTCAAGGATTGTCCATATAACTTAGGGGAGATTGGGAGAGATGTCAAAGACAAGACTGGCTCTATAGTGTATTCTCCCATCCTATTTTCTTTGATATTGATCTCTTTAGCAATGTCTTCCATCTTGGATGTGGAAGCCACATTTTGTTGCTTGATGGAAGATTCTCTATTATTTGGAACAAGCTTATCGACACTTTCCTTCAATGTATTGCAAGTTGTACTCAGATCTGCTGGGATAGTAACCTCCACTCCTTCATATGGAAATTTCAAGCATTGATGGTACGTAGAAGGTATGGCTTGCATTTCATGGATCCAGGGTCTCCCTAGAAGGATATTGTAAGCCAATGGTAGATCAAGCACCTGACATGTGGTATCTTTGATGACCAGACCAACTCGGATGGGTAAGACAATGGTGCCTTTAGAAGCTCTTTCTTGTTCATCATAGGCTTTTATGGTGATCTTCTTTCGAGGATCAATAGCCATCTCTGAGAATCCCAACTGTGTGATTAAGTTGTAAGAACAAATGTTGAGGCCTGCGCCCCCATCTATCAACACATGTTTGACTCGACGGTTCTGGATCAAGACTTCTATGTGTAAGGGCTGATTATGTGGGTGACTCAAAGAGTTGTCATCTTCCTCTAAAAAAGAGATATATTGCGGAGATGTTAGATGACCAACCATAGTCTGGAACCTATCTAGATCTAGATCATCAAGAACATTAGAGCCGAGCAAAGCTTTGTCTAGGATATCTCTGTGAGCTGGAGATATTCGAAGTAACTCAAACATGGAGATTTTGGCATTGGTATGCTGGAGTTGTTGGACGATGCTGTAAGATGTAGGTCTTGTATCCTTTGGATTGGAAGATTTCAAGGCAGCCTTCTGTTTAGAAGCAGATGTGAGATTGAAAGGTATGTTAGGGACATTAGATGAACTTGGTGTTTGTCCTTTCAGATGAGCCTGAGCTTGTGATCTAGTAACCGCCTTTGCTGAGGAATGATTTCTGTCTCTTCGTACAATCGTGATGACATTGCAGCTCTTAGAGAGACATGGTTCAACCATATTGATGACAGCATTGTTTTCAGGGTAGGCATAGTTGACTTTTGCCCCCATGTTAGGCTGAGAAGTGGAAACTCCCTTGCCATGTTGTGGAAACGGTTCTGTAAATGCTGTGTGATCATTATTGCTGGTAGGATTATCGATCGTGATGTCCCCTTGATCTATCAAGTCTTGAATGGTATGCTTCAAGTGGAAGCATCCATTAGTTTTGTGGCCTTTAGTCCGATGGAAAGCACAGAATTCATTATCTTTCCACCAATATGGTTTTGGATCCGGATCAGGGTTTCGGATTGGTGGTAAAGAGATCATGTTATCAGCTATCAGGGTTCTTAGGGCAGATTCCAAAGATTCTCCCAGGGGAGTAAACTTTCGTTTATTATCCCATCGTTTGAATGGCTTCTTTGGAGATGGTTCAGCAGATTTTTTCTCTGAAGCTTCAATGGCTTTGGTGGCAAGGGTGAGATTGTAGGCCAGTGCCTTTGATGGGGTGCGGATAGTGTCAACAACACCATCAGAGATGATACCTTTGTTTCTATTCCAACTCTTGTTTTTATCTTTTGAGCTAGATCCAGATTCAGACTTGTCCTTTTGAAGTGTGATTTCTCCTTTCTTGACAAGTACTTTCTCAATCTTGATTGCATTATCCACCATTTTATCAAAAGATATATGATCTTGCATTTGTAATAGATAATTGAGCTCTAGAACAAGGTTATTGATAAAGATTTCAAGTTTCTCCATTTCGAGAATTTGTCTAGCATATAAAGAGAACTTCTTTCTCCACCTCTTGAGGAAAGTTAGGAATGATTCCCCTGGATATTGCTTGAGGTTACAGATATTGATCATGGTGACCGGATGTTGAATATTGTAGGAATATTGTTGATAAAATAATTTAATCAATTCCTCAAAAGTTTTGATCGTAGAAGGTAATCTTGAAAACCACTGAATGGATGCTCCTCCTAAAGATCTAGGAAAAAGACGCATTAGATAAGTCAGTTCATGCATGAATTCCATGGATTGCGTACAGAACTCTTTGACATGATCTTGAGGATCAGAGTGTCCATCATATTTGTCATACTTTGGTATCTCCACTCTTTTTGGGAATGGTGGCATATACAAGTTTTTGTCGAACGGGAAAGGACATAGGGCCTCCATGGAGAACTCCTTGGGTTCCTTCTCCTTCTTAAGATTGTTAAATTTGACTTGTATAGCATGCATCTATTTTGTCATAGCTGTGAGTGGATTTTCTTCCTCATGTGTGATTATATCATCAACGTTAAAGTTGGGAGGAAGCTTAGCCCCTTCCTGGGCTAATTGTAAAAAGTATGCCTCTCTATCCACTTTCAAGAAATGCCTCATCATTCTCTGAAATTCATCGTCATTCTGACATCGATGGATTTCAAAGGGGGTAGGTTCTTGGTTGGCATTATGTTGAGAATGGTGTCCTTGGGACCCTCCTAGAGAACCGTGGTTTGTCCCTGCTTGAGACATGATAGAAGTTTTTGGGCTCCCTGGAATAGATTGAGGAGGAGTTTGTTGATTACCTCTGTGAGTTGATAAAGGAGGTATGTAACCAGTTTTCAATCGAAAGTTACCGAGACCGTCGTCTTCGTAGATACCTGACTTGATGAGTTGTTCAAGAGTTGGACCTAGGGTATTGGTCAAAATTAAGTTCTGAGATGTTTCTTCTGATTTCTTGTGTGAAGAAGCTCTGGTCTCCACCATTAACTTTGAATGAAACAGAAGAAAAGGATGAAGACAATTGAAGAACAATTTGATTCAAGAAAATCGGATGACGCAACGTTGTCAAGATTATGATAGTTTTGAAGATTTGATGAGATGTGGGTGAAGAAAACTATGCCCTGGATGTATGGGATAGATCGCCCAAAAGATAGCGGACACGAGTTCTCAACACTTAGTCTATTTTTGAAGATTGATTGAAGATTGATAGTTACGACAAGGTTTTGAAACGAGATAAAAAGGACTCAAATTGATCAAACAGAAGACTAGATCAGATTCAAAAGATCAAACTCAAAAAATGGTAGAATGCTCAATAGCTACTGTTCTGTTCCTGACACAATGATATTTTTGACAGATTCTGGAACTAGGCTAGAAACATTGGATATCTTGCAATTTGACAACTTCTGACAACTCTCTCAAATTTTTCCAAACGACACTCTGCAAACTCGTACGACACTGGGTAGTCTATGAAACGACAGTTGCTAAACTCGTACGACAGTTGGGTAGCAATGAAATGACAGTTGACAAAACTCATACGACACTAGGTTCTCAATCATACGACAGATGGGCAATACTGAAACGACACTTGACAAAACTCGTACGACTGTCTGACTTCCTGAAATGACTTTTGACTCCAGAAAAGATTTTACGTCAATTTTTGCAAAATTTAAGGTCTTCAGTTCTGGATTGTTTGCAAATTGTACTGTCCAGATTTTGAAGGTTATACCAGATTTGATCATTTTTAATAGCCAAGTAGATAAACAAGCACGCAGAACAGCAAGCAAGTGATTCCAAACATGTCTAAAAACAATGAACAAGGGTAAAAGCAACTTTGCGCATGAACAATCAAGTGACCAAATTGTGCTAATCCCTGAGAGTATTAATTGTGTATGTTCTGAAAAGTTTTGCAATAACACACATATACCTGAAAGTGAAAAATTGGCCTCTCTAGGGTTTTTAGTAATGGTTTGACTCTGCAACTTTTATGATTCAAAGGGGTGAACTCCAATCCTGGCGCACCAGGGTTTTGACACAGTCTGAGAACTTAATCTTCAAGAGCTGCTAGGGAGATCTGACAACCCAACAATGAACCATACCCGTGGAGATTTCTTCCACAAGGACATTTATATAGCGGCTGTCACTACCATGGCGAATATGGCTATTACCGCTTGAGGTTTCATCAATGCAGTTTGCCCTGTGAAGGGATTGTCTGCTACGGTTAACCCTCTCTAAAGGTGACTCACAGATTTATACCACAAGGGGACTTGGCTCCAGATCCAAGGTTTTTGACACCTTTTCACTTTTAACCCAAACAAAGTAAGCAGATTAATCCGACACGCTAAGACAAAGTTTTGTTCCACCAAGGTCTGTGATATCAACTCCATGTGATCTATCAACCTCTCTAGGGAGAGAATGTATCAATCAATAAGAGAAGACGCACTAACCAATTTTGATTCACCAAAGCTCATGATATCAACCCCACGTGATCTATCAACCTCTCTGGAAAGAGAATGTGTCGAATCAATAAGAGAAGATGCACTAACCAAGTTGAATGTGAAATGCACTAAGTATCCTCCCTACCTACAAGGATTATGTCGTCAAGAAAGATTTCTCTAGGAATCCAATCTCTCAAGAATCACGAATAGTGTTCATAGGGCCTAATTACTATGTGAGCACAAATATATTCTCGAAAGAAAATCTACCAAAAGTACCCAAAAAGTAGAAAGAGGAACACTTAACGCTTAAAGCGAATATGAGATGAGTCCACAAGGTGGAACACTTAACACCTCACACAAGCTGAAAATGAGCCCCCAACTTAGAAAACAAGTGAGTTCCTAAAAGCACAAAAGGGTTGCCAAGTGGAACACTTAACGCTTCTATCCTGTTGACCCCTCCCCTTTATGGCACTGAGATTGCAACCACGGGGCGGAAATGAGGGGCCGGTAGATTAGCGAGTCCAATAACCCAAGATAGCAATCAAGATCAATCACAAGTATTCTAAGACTACTTAATGAATCCTTAAGGGGTCACAACCTAGTATCAATTATGCAAGTGTGTAGAAATAGATAAAAGCATGAAAATATGCACACAAGCCAAACACATAAGAGATTTATTTTAGGATCCAAATTGAAATATTATCAACTTGAGAAGAATGCCTTAGGTCCAACGCTCTGCAATCCAGAATTTAGCACACGTCCGAAAGTACAAAATCAAGACCAATCAACAGCAAATTGTAAGCGTTAGAAATCAATAATCTGAAAGTACAAATCTGCAAATTATGTGTCTCTGTAGCAAAATCTCACGTGAGGCAGAATGCGGTCCCGCGTGAGGAAACACTGTCTCGCGCAATGAAGAATGAAATCTCGCGCGAGGAAGTACTATCTCGCGTGACGATGGATGAAGTCTCGTGCGAGGAAGTACAATCTCGCGTGACAAAAATATGAAGCCTCGCGTGAGGAAGTGGAGCCTCGCGCGATAAAAGATAAAGTCTCACGCGAGGAAGTATAATCTCGCGTGACAAAAATATGAAGCCTCGCATGAGGAAGTGGAGTCTCGCGCAATAAAAGATAACGTCTCACACCAGGAACTGCAGTCTCGCACGAGAAAGTGATTTTTCGTGCACAAAAATGATACTAGTGAAATTTTGCGAGACACAGTGTGAAATCTAGCGCGAGAATTCGTACAGAGATGTACGAAAGTATGGACAGAATGATAAAAATTGCGCTGTACGGACAGTCTTGATAGAAAAAGTGCCAAAAAAAAAAAATTTCTTTTTTGCAGGCAAAAAAGAAACAAAAAATAACGTCCTACAGAGTATACCAGGACCCTTGAAACCCTTAGCCTCAAAAGATAGAAAATTGATAGAAATGAAGGGAAACCCATTTCAGGGCCCCACGGTGGGCACCAGAAATGTGTGTGAAAATTGTACCTGATTTGTAGACACAACACTCAGTAAAACATTAGAGGTTAGTGATAATCAAAATCGTGCAAAATTGAAATCTAATCTAACCAAGCGATTTACTACCTTCTAATAGGTGCGAGATTGATGTTCTCAGATTGTAATCGAGATCAGTGATCTAGACGACACCTAAATGAAGGATTTGAATGCAATTGATCTATATTTTTTATATTTTCTATGCAATAAGAATGATAAAAACTGATATGAATCTATGCTAATATGAAATTGATATGCTATGAATGCTATTGAAAATTGATATGTTATGAATGCTATTGAAAATTGATATGCTATGAATGCAAAAATAAGATTGATCTCACAAAGATGTCGATTCGCAAAAGCTTTGATTCTTCAATTCCAATTCTCCAGCGTGATTGTGCAAAATATGAGATGATTTGTGAAGAGCTGAGGCCTTAATTTATAGAAATCCAAAGCTTTGGAGGTGCATGGAAAAAAGTCATAAATCACTCAAATAACTCAGGTTGATTTTTGAGTTATTTTTAAATAAAAGATAATTAACTCACAAAAACATGCAAAAGCAGAGTTCAACTCAAAATAGAGTTTAGTTTTAATTGATAATTGATAGTTATCTGCTTTTATGATTGTGCATGTTTTATTTATGAATTAATTTAATAATAAAGTGATTTATTTTCAACTTAACTGATTTTTTGAAAATAAATAATTAATTTATGGGTTAATTAACTATTTATCAAACTTTTATTAAAAACTATATTATTAAATGATGACAATTTACTTTAATTAGTTAAATAAGAATTTAATCAATTATTCATATGATATTAGATTTATTGTCAAAATTAAATAATATAATTAATAATAGATAGAATTAAATTTAATTAAATAATTAAGTGGCAAATATTAAATCTAATTAATTAAATATGAAAATATTCAATTAATCAAACTTTAGGATAAATGTGATTTATTGCCAAATAATTATAAAATTAAAGATAATTATGATGATTAAGAATATTACTAAGAATATTCTCCGATGCAGAATTTAAGATAATCAATTATGATTCGATGATGTTTACATGTGCCTTAGATTAGGACTTAGATGTCGATTTTATTCGATTTGTTGATGTAGGAGGTTAATGAACTTATAGCCCATTTTTGGGGTATTACAGACTAAAGATAAAATGTCTAAGATTGGATAGAGGATAATTCACTTCTGACAGATTCTATGATTACTGCGAAGAACATGGCATAAAGAGATAGTTAAGTGCACCTAGAACCCCTCAGCAGAATGAAATTGTAGAGAGAAGGAACATGATCATTCTTGATACAGCGTGCACCATTATGATAAAAGAAAAAGTTGCACACACCTATTGGAGAGATGCAGTCAATACAACAGTCTATACCATCAATAGAATTCAATTGAGGCCAAGCGCTGACAAAACACCTTATAAGATATGGTTTGGTAATGTTCCCACGGTAAAATACTTCAGAATCTTTGGAAGCAAGTGCTACATCAAAAGGGATGAAGCAGTAGGCAAGTTTGATGCAAGAAGTGATGAAGGTAATTTTCTTGGTTACTCTACTAAAAGTAAAGCTTATAGATGTTTCAATTTAAGATTGAAAAAGATCATTGAAAGTGCTCATGTAAAGATTGATGAAAAGTTTATGATTCAAGAAAGATATCATGATTACTCACCCATGATTGAAGAAGAACCTAGACCCTCCACTAGTGAGACAGTTATTGAAGAAATGTTTGATTGTATTGATGTGTTATTCAATGACCCTGAGACAAGTGAAGAAAATACTCCTAAGGATGATGAGTCAGCATCACCTAAAGTTCTAAAGTTTACATCAAGAAATCATTCCAAGGCAGACATCATTAGAGATCAGAGCGGCAAAGTCTTAACAAGATCACAAGCAAAGAACTTAGCTAGCAGTGAAGCGGTATGTTTACTATCTCAAATTGAACCTTTAAGTGTTGAAGATGCTTGTAATGATTTAGATTGGCATGATGCTATGAAAGGACTTAATCATATCATTAAGAATGACACTTGGGAACTGGTCCCAAGACCTAGTGATAAGAATGTGATTGGAACAAAGTGGATATTCATAAACAAGATGAATGAAGATGGTACAATAGTAAGAAATAAAGCAAGATTAGTATGTAAAGGATATGTACAAAGAGAAGGCATTGATTATTTAGACACATTTGCATCTGTGAGAAGATTAGAAGCTATCAAGTTGTTTCTAGCCTATGCTACAGTCAAAAACTTCAAAGTTTATCAGATGGATGTCAAGTCAGCATTTCTGAATGGAGACTTGAAAGAAGAAGTATACATTGAGCAGCCTGAAGGATTCACCTTATCAAACAGACCTGATATGGTATGCAGATTGAAGAAGGCCCTCTATGGACTTAAGCAAGCCCCTAGAGCATGGTATGAGAGACTAGATGGATACTTAACAAAGATTGGATTCAAGAAAGGAGCAGTAGATTGTAATCTATTCATTAGAGAGACATCTGAAAGTTTACTACTTGTAGCTATATTTGTTGATGACATTATCTTTGGACGTAATGACAAACTTAGTGCTAAATTTGCTAAAGAAATGCAGAATGAGTTTGAGATGAGTATGATTGGTCCTATCAAGTACTTTTTAGGACTAAATGTGCAACTGTGAGAAAAAGGAATTTTCATAAATCAATCAAAGTATGTGAAAGAGATACTAAAGAAATTCAAGATGGATGATTGCAAGCCATTAGGAACCCCTATGATCACTGGATGCAAGCTTACAAAAGAAGATGACTCACTAGCAATAGATATAACATTGTATAAGTCTATGATTAGTAAACTCATATATCTTACTCAGACTAGACCTGATGTTTCCAATGCAGTTGGCATCGTTGGAAGATTTGCAGTAGAGCCTAAACAAAGTCACCTCATGGCAGTAAAAAGAATATTCAGATACTTGTAGGGCACTATAGATTTTGGTCTATGGTATCCTAATTCAGAAAATGTTGAGCTTCATGTGTACACTGATGCAGATTGGGTAAGCTGTGCTGATGACAGAAAGAGTATTTCAGGTGGAGCAGTTTTTCTTAGTGATAGACTTGTCACTTGGACAAGCAAGAAACAAAATTATATTTCTCAGTCAACAGCAAAAGCGGAGTATGTTGTAGCAGCCTTGAATTGTTCTACAATTGTTTGGATCAAGCAGATGGTAAAGGATTTTGGAATTCAGATTGATTATCCTATTATTATTCACTATGATAACACTAGCACTATCAATATGTCAAAGAACCCTGTGATGCATGCAAAGACAAAGCACATTGAGATCAAGTATCACTTTCTAAGAGAGAAAGTGGCAGAGAAAGAAGTCAAGTTGGACTATGTAAGTACTAAAGATCAGTTGGCAGATATATTCACAAAGCCCTTACCTAAGGATACTTTTGAGTATCTCAGGGAGAAGTTGGGAGTCATTCCCTTCCCTGATTCTGCTTAGAAGAAAGAAGGAAAGGCATTAGTCCTCTGAGACTGATGGAAGGTTGACTACTCTATCTCAGGACTAGTACCGGTGCTTAAAATGAATGGTGCCCTTTGCCATTGATGTCAAAGGGGGAGTAATATACAGAGTCATGAAAAATAGAAGCAAAAAGAGGAGTAATATACTTAGGGGGAGAACCATTCAGTTATAACAGTAGTTCAGTTGAGGAAATGGAAACTATTAGAAAATATTACAGCAGATGGAGGATTCATCTTTGGGGGAGTTTTGATGAGGAAATGGAGAATGTTATAAAAGAAATGTTCATTTGGGTTGGTGGTGGTTTTTCATTCCACATGTTGCCATCAATGCTAAAGGGGGAGATTGTTGGAGATTTGTCAACAGGCCAGTACTGACTGTATGTTTGTCATTGATGACAACATATGGAAAGTAGCATGCGTGGAAGTCTTATGTAGTAAGCTTTCAGTATATGTAGCATGAACATGATATCAACATGATATCATGGGCACAGAGGTTAACTATTAGTACAGACAGTTATATAGCAGCTGGTCTCAGCAGTGTTCCTGACAGAGTAACAGACAGTGTTATGTGTATGGTTGTCCGTACAGTTATCATGGAGCCTTGCGCGCTTGGATATATGTTGAAGACATGTTAGTGATGTTAAGTTCATGGCAGCAGGTCTGATGATGAACGCAAGTGAAGTTATGCAGTCGTTATTCGCCAATAGAAGTTTCATGTGTTTGTTCAGCAGAGCCGACAAAGATTTTATTGTATATTAAGTTGCGCCTATCTTGAGGGTATGCACCCTTGGAGAAGTGTTATTGATGTTCGGTTAAGAGCGCATAAGTTAATTCAGCCTACAGAGAAATTTTCAATTGTTTTGGTAGAGCCGACAGTGTGTAGCATGTGTCTACATTATTTTATTAGACAGGTCCTAGAATGTGTTGCGTGCATAGTAGAGCTGACAGAATGTTTATTGGAGTTTGTTATGGTTTCTCTAATATGATTTCAAGGTGGTTCTAACAGGCCAACTTGATTATATCATTTAGAGGAAAGATATTTATAGAAAGTCATTTTTGATTGCTTGAGCGTGGTTCATAGTTGATTAAGCAGAGTAGAGCAGAGTGTACAAAGTGTTGAGCCATTAGTAGAAGGTCTATGTGACCAAGTAAAGTACTTGTGCTATTCATTGGAACTAATCCAGATAGTAGGTCAAAGCGCAGTTCACCAAGATCCAGATATAGTGTGTATATGTTATTCAGAAGGTTGTAGCCTTCGCCCATTTGAGCAGTGAGCTCTCAGACAGTGTGTCCTCTCCCCTAACGAGGACAATTGTAAAAGACTCCTAACAGGGTCCGACCCTTGACCAGGTCTACTGTACTTAATATATTGTAAAGCTACTCCTAACAGGGTAAAGGATCTTCTAACAAGGATCATTATACACTAGTATAGAATATTAGTGGGTATCAAGTTCCACCGGGGTTTTTACCTATTTGAGTTTCCCCGTAACTAAAATATTGGTGTTGTGTTCAAGTGTTCTTTCATTTTGTTTATGTTTTATGTTTAAGTATACTTAATTGGATAAAGAATTGAAACTTGTAAATAACTGATTCAACCCCCCCGCCCCCCCCCCCGCCCTCTCAGTTATCTCTTGGGACTATTCCTAACATGTTGTCCCACACATCAGACTCGAGGAGAAAGTGGTTGGGGGCAATGAAAGCATTGAATTCATCATCAATTTATATAGAAAAACTCCACCACCTAGCCATATTGATTTAAATACAAGCTTTCAATGAATCTATTGGTGTGTAATTTGATAGTTAGATGGCATGAAGTTCTTCACTTATGTTCTAAAGGGAAAATTCTGTGTAAGGACACTTGAAAAAGACTCAAGTTTTGTGCATTACAAACCATACATAATAGATCTCCTTATCTCTTCATCGTCTCTTTGGTGATATTTCTTTCACAAATTTTAAACTATGTGATGTTGTATAATATTCAATTGCATAGTTTTATAGTCAATCTCATTTACCTATATGTAATGACTAGAGGCTCACAAGAATCCATACCTAATTAGTATGAGTGACCCATATAGAACTTATTACATATATGTGATTCTCATAGTAGCTTACTACCCTAGTTACAAAAAATAGAAAGTGTTATAGCTTATAAACTAATCATTATACAACTTATCTAATTCATGACCAATGAGGTTGTCATTTTTCACATTGTTTCAATTATGTGTGATTTTATCAAAATTCAATTATGTAGATGATAAGGAAAACTCATTGGCCATTTGATTTTTGAAGATGAAGCTTAGAGTGGCAGCGATGGATACCCCTGCAAGCATTTATGTCTACATGTACAATGGCCAAGGCCTCCATGCCCTTTCTTGTTTCCTTGCACGTGCTAGTTGGCATGTGCACGAAGGGGGTTGGGGTTATTTCTTGTTATTCAGGGGTATCTGGAAGAAGCAGTTGGGGTTATTTGGGTTGCATTTTCTGCTATGGATTGGGTTTTTACAGGGGGTGTGTTCTTTTTTGGTGTGGGGTTTCTATGGAGGTTGATGTTTTTTTTGTGGGTTGGGGTGTGATCAGAGGATTGTTTGGAATTAGTTTATTTTGTTGTTTGTATGGAGCAAGGAGTTTCTACTTCTCTAGTAGTTTTTCGTGCTATGACACTCCACATGTCTTCTTCAGGTGCACAGTCAAAGTCATCACATTCCTTTTATGTGGGGGAAAGATCAAAACTACATAAAGTGAATGGTTTTCTTTTGAGGAGTTGGGGTCGTACTATCCTCATCGTACCTCATTACTTATGGAGGATGTTTCTTATGGAGCAAGCATGCACTGATCTGTAAATTTCTTGGTATTCGCATTTCATTTTTAGCATTCAAATCTTGGATTCATCATTCATGGCAGGTTAAGGGGGATATAGAGATTATGCTTGTCGTGAACAACTATTTTATGGTGGTTTTTACCTACATGTCTAGTTGCAATTGAGTTTTCAAAGGAGGGCCAGATTTTTATAATCATATGGGTTTATTTATCAAACCCTAGCATGTGGGCTTCAATTCGGCAAAGGAATTACCCTCAAGGGTTCATGTTGTGTACATCTACCATGGCTTCCTTTAGAGTTCTGGTGAGAATATATTTTGCAATGGATTGCTACTCTACTTGGGAAGCTAGTTACGATGGCTCAACAAACCCTTGATAAAAAGGTAATCACTTTTTCTTGCATTTGTGTTGAAATTGATTTGAATAATCCACTATTGGATTATTTGGTTATCTATTTTGGCTATTCTACATGGGTTCAATAATTAGACTATGAATCCCTTCCTTTTTGATGTCGTATATGTCATGAATATGGTCATTTGCAGTGTCAGTGTCCTTGAGCTAATAAGATGTCTGGTGGTTCTATTAGTGGCATTGGTGGTTCTCCTTCTTCCTCAGTTATGAAGGTCGATAAAAAGGGTAAAGGAAAAGCATCTGTGAAAGAAGATGGCCTCAATAAGTATGATTTTACACCTATTGAGCCTTATTCTAAGGGGAGGGGACGGAAGAGGTCCTAGAAGGATAGCTAGACTGATGAGGGTTTTAACTAGTTTGAGGTGTTAGATACCCTATCCTTAGAGAAATGGATTCCATGGAATGTCTCTTTAGGGGAAACTAGTGTGGGGCAAGAGGATATGAAACTAGAGACTAATGTTATGAGTTAGGTTGTTGTGCAACAACAAGGATTATCCCCTACTAGTATTGAGCTAGAAGATCTAGTGTACCTAGTATATTTGCAGGATGATATTGTTCAGGAAAATTTGGCTAAGGAGCTGCAGACATCTATTAAAGGTAAAGGGTCTTCTCCAACTTTGGGTCTACAAGAAAGAACCCTCAAGAAAGTTTATTTTGAAACTTATTCGAAAGGTGGTTGAAAAAAGGATCGGGAGAAGATTAAATTAGTTGGAGAACTGTTAGTTAAATCTAGGTCTATCATACACATTCATGCTCACTTCTCCCACTCTCTTCAATGATTAAACTCTCATAGAATGTCAGGGGATTGAAGAGAATCCCTCAAAAAAGGGGTATTCATGATTTGGTGGAAGTTTTTTCTCCAACTTTCTTTTGTCTCCAAGAAACTAAAATTTTAGTTGATTTCATGTTTCGGTGTGCTTCCATCATTTGGTATTATGGTTAGTGTCAATGCATTGGTTCTTGGATTGTTCTAGAGGTGTCTCTTTTTTGGGATCTAAGAAAGATTGTCCCCCTCTGGTGGACCTGGAGCCATTGACCTCTCTCAATGGTTGCATCTAGTTTGGAGTTTGGTGAGATAATTTTGGTTACTAATGTGTATGATATGGTTGATTTTCATGGAAAATCCTTGCTCTGGTCTCATATAAGGACTGTTAGACAATGCACTCATTTACTTCCCTGGGTTCTAGTTAGTGATTTCAATTATGTGCTAAGTTTGGAGAAGAGGGGGGTTGGCTTGGTTGGGCCCTTCCTTTGAGCTCTTTCATGAGAATGTGGACCTTCTAAATTTGATTAATATCAGACTGACTAATAGGATATTTACTTGAAAAAATTGAAGGAGTAGAGATGGTGCTATCTCATATTGTTTGGATAGATTTCTAGTTTCCTATTTTTGGGTTGGGGGTACTTTGAGTACTTCTTTTGAAATTCTTGATTGGCGGGGATCTGATCATTGGCCTATTAAATTTTCAGTTACTTCTATTGCAGTCCCTAAAAATCTTCCTTTTAAGTTCTAGTTGATGTGGCTTCATGACACTTCCCTTCATGACTTAATGGTCCAATGATGGAGACATGGTGGCCCTACCTATGGTATTTATATGTATTATTTTGTTAAGAAATTATAATTTGTTAAGTGACAACTTAATAAATGGAATAGGTTATTATTTGGTAATATTCATGCTAAGAACCAACAGGTTCTAGCTTGTGTTGATGTTATTACTCATAAAATTCAAGATCTTGGTTTCTCAAAGGATATGGCTAGAGCAAAATCCTAGATTGTGAAGGAATTGGAGGAATGAGAACTTAGGGAGGATATTTTTGGAAGAATAAGGCTGGGGTGGATTGGATTCAGGAAGGGGACAAGAATACTACTTTTTTTCATAAAATAGTGCAAGCTCGTTGACATAGGAGTTATCTTTCCTCTTTGGTTAATTCTAAGGGAATTTAGTCATCATCTCTACAAGCTGTGTCTCATGAGTCTCTCTTTTATGGTGATTCCCTACCTATTGAGAATGAAGAGGATATGATCCTTACTTGTATTCCCTCTCTAGTCACTAATGTGATGAGTGAATCATCTATGTCTGAATGGGAGGGGATTATTTTTTGAATGCATAAGGGTAAAGCTCTAGGCCTAGATGGGTTCCCAGTAGAAGTTTTTTACAAATTTTGGGATATTATTAACTTGGATTTGCTAGAAGTGGTTCGTGAATCTTATGGCAAGAAACAAATGTTGAGGGCCTTGAACTCTACTTTCCTTGTTCTTAATCATAAAAATGAAGGAGCTACTCAGCTAGATTTTTTTAGGCTCATTACTCTGCATAATGTGGTCTACAAAATTTTTACTAATTTTATTGTTGAGCATCTCAAACCTTGGCTTCCCACTTTGATCTCAGAAGAGAAAGGGGATTTTGTAGCAGGAAGACAAATTCTAGATGTGGCAGTTGTTTCCTTTGAATCCATTCACTCTATGGAGATATCCAAGGAGAAATCGATGTTCATCAAATTGGATATGGCTAAATCTTATGATAGAGTCAAGTGAGGATTTTTGCATAAAATTCTCATTTTCTTTGGCTTTAGCCTAGAGTGGGTTAATTGAACTATGAGTTGTGTGACTTCATTATATTTCTCAATTATTCTAAATGGAGAACCTTTTGAGTTATTTGGAGCCTCCTGGGGTCTTTGTTAAGTGGATCCTCTTTACCCCTATTTGTTTATCATTATGGTTGAGGGCCTTAGCAGATTTATTAAGACTCGAGTTTCCAAGGATTTGATTCATGGCTAAAGTTGGGGTAATGGGTTACTTAATGATGAAGGGTGCTCCCCTTAATACCACAAACACATAATAGAAACAGAGAAACAACAACAATTTGCAAGAACAAAAAATGGGCTTCTTATTATCTCCACAAATGTGGAATTACAAATTTTAGAATTACAATATGCAAAGCCACATGGATATTCCCTTACAATATTTTGTAGGACAAAGCCTCGAATCATTACCCAGATCTACCCAGAACTGCCTTAGACAACACTACGGGTCTTCTTTATATAGGCAATTTTCACCGCCCGAGAAGGTTCCAGAAATTTAGCCCTTAAGGCTGACTATACATAGAATTATTTTATTTTCACATTTTTTTTACAATAGGGTCGGCTCAAAAGAAATACAAAATATGCTTTTAGGTGGCCCAACTTCCAGAGGCCATAACTTTCTAATCATAGCTCTATTTTTCTAATATCACCACTTTTTGGAAACGCCAGGACGAGATCTACAGTGTTTGACTCGCGCAAGCTCTAGTCGGGTAGGGGGGTTGATCACGATCCGGAGCCTCTAAGGCCTTCAAAATTGACCTCAAAGATTTTGTACCCAAAAACCTCAATAACCTCACCAATACAGATGATGTGGCAATGAAACTCAACTGGTAGATTGATATGACTAAGATGAACCTCCAACTGTGAAATCATAACATTCCGAGATCATATGACCAACTTACTAAAAATAGTAAGTTTCCATAAATAGCAGCTCTACACAAGATAGCCCTTATTGAAAAGCAAACAAAAATATTTTGGGTGATGCAAGATTGCTCTTACACCTAGGATGCTCCTGCATCAAACACCTGGGGTAATTTGAAAAGTGACCCTTTCACGACTCAGGTGTGCAGAGGAAAATCAAAACAGTTAACGTCCTCCTTTGTCAGCTATGATGAATCTTCAACAAGTCATCCTTTCCATTTGACCAGATATTCTTCATATGTCATGTTCCTGGTACTTCTGCCAACACGACTATCTAGTATGTCCTTAATCTCCTTAGTAGCTGAACTAGTTGCTGGAATACTCCACTATGCTACTGTGATGTCATCTTCAACACCTCTCTTGTGATACTCTGTCAAATCTGAAATGTTAAATATTGGTGAAATATTCAGCTCAATAGGCAATTCTACTTCATATGCATTTCCCAAATCATGTTTCTTTACTATCTTACATGGCCCAAACTTCTTCATTTTCAGCTTGTTATATGTACCAATTGGAAATCACTCCTTCTGTAAATGAACCATGACATCATCCCCAACCTAAAATTTATTATGCCTCATTTTCTCATCTACCTTACCCTCATACTGCGCATTCATCTTGGTAATGTGCTTCCTCACCTCCTCATGGATGTTCTTTAAGTGTTCTGCAAAATCTTCAAATTTAGCACTACTTATCTCTCCTTTATCTATCTTCCTCAACTCAAATGCATTTCTTGGACTACTTCCATATACAATCTGGATTGGTGATTTACCAGTACTCCTGTTGATAGAATTAGTGTATGCAAATTTCGGCTGTGGTAAAATCAAATCCCATCTTGTCGACTTATCTCCAACCAAACATCTCAGCAAATTTCTCAAACTTCTATTCACCACCTCTATCTACCCATCAGTCTGTGGATGATGCTATGAACTGAACTTCAAATCTATCTTCAACTTATTTCATAATGTGCGCTAGAAATATCCAACAAACTTAGTGTCTCGATCTGAAACTATGCTCTTTGGCAAACCATGTAGTCTCACTACTTCTCTGAAAAATAATTTTGCTATATGAACAACATCATTAGTCTTCTTGCAGAGAATGAAATGTGTCATCTTCGAAAATCTGTCAACCACCACAAAAATTAAATCATGTCCCCGCTAAGTCCTTGGAAAACCAAGAACAAAATCCATACTGATATCCTCTCAAAGCTTCTCTGGTACAAGTAATGGCTGATACAACCCTGTATTCTGCTTCACTCATTTCGCCATCTGACATACTCTGCAACTCTGTACAAACTTCTTGACATCTTGCTGCAATTATGGCCAATAATAATTCTCGCTAACCAAAGCAAGGGTTTTATCACAACCAAAATGTCCAGCTAATCCTTCACTATGCTTCTCTTTGATGAGATTTTCCCTCATACAACTTCGTGGAATGCACAACTGACTCCCTTTGAATAGCATATCATCCTGAATGATAAAATCCAACCACTTCATTCTGTCTAGAGTAACAAGTTCTTTACAAGCTTTCCAAGCTTCACCAAAATCAAGATCCTCTAGATACAAATTCTTGAGTTCCTTGAACTCAACCACCTCAATCTGCATCTCTGTCAGCAATAGTTGTCTTTTGCTAAAAGCATCTGCAACCATGTTAGACTTTCTACTCCTGTGTTTCAAAACAAATGTATAACTTTGCAAAAACTCAACCCATTTCAAATGTCTTTGATTCGACTTTCTTTGACTATTCAAGTATTGCAAAGCTTGATGATCAGTATACAAAACAAACTCTTTAGGAAGAAAATAGTGTCTCCACTTTTTCAATGCCTGAACTATAGCATAAAATTTCCTATCATAAATAGAATATTTTTTTTTGGCATCATTTAACTTCTCACTAAAATAAGCAACAGGTTTACCTTCTTGGCTCATAACAGCTCCTATTGCAGTACCACTAGCATCATAGTCTACTTGAAACACCTTATTAAAATCTGGAAGTGCTAAAATAGGTTGTTCTGTAACTTTCGGTTTCAACAGTTTAAAACTCTTATCTGCTCCATTAGTCCACTTGAACTCTTTTCTATCCTCTCTCATTGTTTCAGTCAAGGGTCCACAAATACTGCTAAAATTTATGATAAACTTTCTGTAAAAGTTAGCCAAACCATGAAAAGATCTTACCTCCATAGCACTCCTTAGAGTAGGTCATTCAAGGATAGCCTGTACTTTCTCTAGGTCCATTTTTAGACCTTCTACTGAAACTACAAATTCTAAATACACTAAATCTTTCTTCACAAAACTTCACTTCTTCAAATTTATCAATAATTTCTCCTCTCACCTTCTCAAACACCATATGAATATGCACCATATGTTCTTCTAATGTTTTACTAAAGATCAAAATATCATCTGGGTAAACAATGACAAACTTACCCAAAAATTCTTTCAGAACCTCATTCATGAGCCGCATGAAAGTGTTCGGTGCATTGGTTAGCCCAAAAGACATGACTAACCACTCATACAGTCCTTCCTTTGTTTTGAAAGTAGTCTTCCATTCATCTCCTTCTCTAATCCGAATCTGATGATATACACTTTTTAGATCTATCTTTGAAAAATACACAACTCTACTCAAACAGTTCATAATATCATCCATTCATGGAAATGGAAACCTATACTTGATTGTGATCTTGTTTATTGCCCTGGAGTCTGTACACATCCTCCATTCTTCATTCTTCTTTGGTGCTAATACTGCTGGTACAGCACATGGACTTAGGCTCTCCCGAATCAACCCCTTCTGCAATAACTCATGTACTCGTCTATTCAACTCGTCACTTTCTACTGGTGTCATTCTGTGTGCTGCCTTATTTGGAAAACTAGCTCCTAGAATCAGGTCCATTTGATGACTGATCTTCCTTATTGGTGGTAATCCATTAGGTACATTATTGGATACAATATCCTGAAACTCATTCAACAAATCTGCAACTTCTACACAGGTACATTTTCTACCTCATCTTTATTAGCTTTTGGAATTAAAGCAAAACACACATGATTGTGCCTCATACCATCTAGGAACTTTCTTCCATCAATAAAAGTTATTCTTGCATTACCACATACCTTTTCTTCTGTGTCATTTAATGGCTTTAACTTATGTTGCACTCCATCCTTTATCAGGGAATAGGTATTCACACGACCATCATGTACATCACACATGTCAAACTGTCATGGTCTACCCAACAACATATGACATGCATCCATAGATATGATATCACATAGTACCTCATCATGGTATCCGCCAATCTTGAACTTCACTAGGCATTGTTCATTGACCATGACCTTGTGATCATCCCGCACCTAGGCAATCTGATATGGATGTGGGTGTTTCTGTCTCTTGAGCTTCAACTTTGTCACCATCTCTTTTGAAACCAAATTGTCAGTGTTTCCACTATCAATAATCACATCACAACATTTACCCTCACACTTGCATCTAGTGCGGAACAGGCTCCTCCTTTGCTCAAGTTCATTCTCACCACTCAGTAGGACTCTTCTATTAATCAGTGTTTCTCCTCTTTCAGCATCTTCAGAATGTGATGATCTGACATCTTCATCTACATGTGCAACTTTGGCCTGGCCATCATTTATCATGTCTGTCCTTCCTTGGTGTTGAGGACATTCAAATGCCCTATGACCTTCTTCTCCACAGTGAAAACATGTTCCACAGAAGCCTCCTCTTTTGAATCCTTGTCCCCTTCCTCTTCCTCTCTGATCTCTATTATTCTAATCTTGGAAATGATTGGAAGTGTTTCCTCTCTGATTTTGACTGCTACTGGCCTCATCCTTCTTTTTCGAATCTTCATTTCGGCTACCATATGACCGTCCACCAGATCTTCCACCACGACCTCTTCTATTTTGTCTGCTCTCAAACTTCTTGTTTAACCTTTCCTCTACTTTTAGGGCAAACTGGTATGTCTCTGCAATACTGTTCATTCGAACCAGATTCAACTCCTCCTAAATGCTCGGCCTCAACCCATTAAGGTAACAGGCGACTTTCTCCTTATCAACTTCCGCATGGCCTATTCTGATGAGGATTCAATAGAACTTTGTATAATCCTGAACAGGTCTTCCTGCTTGCTTCAAACTTTGCATTTTCTTCAGTAGGTCGAGCTCATAATCAACAAGAATGAACTATCGCTTCAATTTATCCACCATCTGATCCCATCTTGTAATTTTATCTTTTCTTCTTCTATTTCGCTCCAATTGAATCTCTTGCCACCAAATCTTCGCATGAGCCTTCAGTCTAGCCTTCGCAAATTTGACCCTATCAGGATCCTCAATATCTTTATACTCAAAATATTCTTCACATTCATTGATCCAGTCGATCAATTCCTCTAGGTTAAGATTTCTAAAAAATGTCGGAACCTCAATCTTAGGTCTCTTCCCGATCTTCGAAATGGCTCAGAAAAGTCTTTCTTCTTTTTTATTCAAAACTTCGACTTCCCCTTCTTGATCAAAATTTTCTTCTCCTTCGGCTTCATCCTCGCTTTTGTCTCTGGCATTAAGATTCATTCCTCTGCAAATCTCTTCTTGCAATGCTCACACTTGTCTCTGGAGGGCTCTAACCTCAGGTCTCACAACACCAGCTCTTCTGCCACGTTCCCTTCATGGAAGCATTTTTGCGCTTATCGTTGAAACCCTAACCACGGTCCTAATGCAAACTATCTCACAGTCGGTGATCTATTTACACACTCAGGAACTCTCACTCTGATACCACTTGATGAAAGGTGCTCCCTTTAATACCACAAACACATAACAAAAACAGAGAAACAACAACAATTTGCAAGAACAGAAAATGGGCTTCTTATTATCTCCACAAATGTGGAATTACAAATTTTGAAATTACAATATGCAAAGCCACATGGGCATTCCTTTACAATATTTTATAGGACAAAGCCTCGAATCATTACCCATATCTACCCAGAACTGTCTTAGACAACACTACAGGCCTTCTTTATATAGGCAATTTCCACCACCCGAGAAGGTTCCAAAAATTTAGCCCTTAAGGCCGACTATACATAGAATTATTTTATTTTCACAATTTTTTTACAATAGGGTCGGCTCAAAAGAAATACAAAATATGCTTTTAGGTGGCCCAACTTCGAAGGCCGTAACTTTCTAACCGTAGCTCCATTTTTCTAATATAACCACTTTTTGGAAATGCCAAGATGAGATCTACAATGCCTAACTCACGCAAGCTCCAATCAACTAAGGGGGTCGATCGCGATCCGGAGCCTCTAAGGCCTTCAAAATTAACCTCAAAGATTTCGTACCCAAAAACCTCAATAACCTCACCAATATAGATGATGTGGCAATGAAACTCAACTGGTAGGCTAATACAACTAAGATGAACCTCCAACTGTGAAATCGGAACATTCCGAGATCATATGACCAATTTACTAAAAATAGTAAGTTTCTATAAATAGCAGCTCTGCACAAGATAGCCCTTATTGAAAAGCAAACAAAAATATTTTTGGGTGATGCAAGATTGCTCTTACACCCAAGATTCTCCTACATCACTTAATCTTTCACATCTTCAATTTGTAGATGATACTACTCTTATGGGGTTGGAATATTGGCTCATTACCTGGAAAGATGTACCTATCATGGGAGAGGAAGATCTTGAAACACTTGCTACTACTTAAGAAGAAAGGAAAAAGTTTGTATGCAATGTTTTTGCAAAGGAAGCCTTGGTTAATGCACTATTTGATGGTGAATTCACAGAAGTCAGAGATCTAACAAAAGCAAGTGAGATCTGGAAAAGACTAATTGCACTCTATGAAGGAGATGAATACACTAAGAGAGAAAAGTTGCAGAATTAGAGAACAAAGATGGAGACAATACAAATGAAGGATGATGAAACAATAAGGATGTATGTTCAGAGAGTATCTGAATGTGTGATTGGAATAAGAAACAATGGAGGCTCTTATACAGAAGATGAAGTCATACCTAAAATTTTGAGATCTGTGACTCTTGCCTACAAACCCAAAGTTCTTGCTTTGGAGGAGACCATACCACAATAAAAAGACTTCACCAGAGAAATCTTAGTAGCTAAACTAACTACCTTTGAGACCACAGAGCTAAAGGATACACTACCTAAAGTGGAGACAATATTTAAAGCAACTACACATAGAAATGGATATGTTGAAGCTGGATCTAGCAGAGTAAGCAATCACAACAAAGATCTTGGAGAATATGTTGAAGAATGGGAAGAGATTCAAAGACTAGACAATTAGGTGGATGAGAAGATCGTGGTCCTGATCGCTAGAAGATAAATGAAAGGAAATGGTAAGTTTGAAGGGAATTTACTTTTGAAATTTTTTAATTTCTATAAGGTTGGTCATTTTGCATCTAGATGTCCAACTAGAGTACCTAAGCATAGGCCTAAATATGGAAAATAGAAGAATGATAAGGAATCCTACTATGCTAGTGATGGATCTGAAGATTTAGATGATGAATTCAATGATATATTGGGTTTTGTTGCTATCAAAGAAGAGGATCCTATCTATGAAGAGAAAGCCTTAGTTTCTCATGTTGATAAGAAAACTGATTGGATAATAGATAGTGGATGCTCACATCATATGACTAGTGATAAAGATAGATTCATTTAGCTAAAGAAGTTTGATGGTGGTGTTGTAAGATTTGGTGACATTACTCCTAGAATGATTGTCGGTAAAGGATCAATTACTTTATATGGAAAGACTAACACTGATGATGTATTATCTGTGGATGGCTTAAAACATAATCTATTGAGTATTGGACAGCTTATGGACAAGGTTTATCATTTAGAATTCAAGGATGGTCATTGTTCTATTAGAGGAGCTAATAGAGAACTGATCGCATTTGGTACTAAGACCAAAGGTAACATATTTCAGCGAAACTCTACTAAGGTCAGTTATTTTATTGCAAAACCTGATGACAGTTGGTTATGGAATAGAAGGTTTTGTCATATAAACTTTGACAACATGGTTAAAGCATCTAACAATATTGCTATCAGAGATCTACCAAAAATTGTGAAACCAACTAACACCACTTGCAGGAAGTGTGTCTTGGGAAAGCAGACAAGAAGTAGTTTTACTAGCAAAGGATACTCAACAAATGAAAAGTTGGAACTAATTCATACATATCTTTGTGGACCTACTCAGATCAGGTCATACTTCGGAGACAGGTACTTTAGTATATTCACTGATGACTACTCTAAAATGATGTGGGTAGGATTTCTTAGAGAAAAATATGAAGCATTTGAAACTTTCAAGTTCTATAAGGAAAAAGTTGATAATGAGACAAGGTTAAAGATAAAATGTTTAAGATCAGACGGAGGTGGAGAATTCACTTCACATGAACTCAATGCCTTTTGTGAAGAACATGGTATTGTAAGACAGACTTTTGCACCTAGGACACCACAACAAAATAGAGTTGCTAAAAGAATAAATAGAACAGTTCTTGATGCTGCAAGAATGATGTTGATAGAAGGAAAGGTCCCACATATGCATTGGAGAGAATCAGTTAATATAGTTGTATATACAATGAATAGAGTAAAAATAAGAGAAGGTTCATGTAAGACACCATTTGAGATATGGTATGGTAAGACACCTACTATTGTTATTTCAGAATCTTTGGAAGTAAATGTTACATCAAGAAAGATGAATGTATAGGAAAATCTGATGCTAGAAGTGATGAAGGATTATTCCTTGGATGCTCTACTAGAAGTAAAGCTTATAGATGTTATAATCTAAGAACTAGGAAGCTGATTGAAAGTGTTAATGTAAGAATAGATAAAAAGTTTCAAGTTAGAGAAAAATATTGTGGTCCTAACCCCTATGAGATTTCTTTTGAAAGCATGAGTACAAGTCATAACAATATGCAGACAACAGAAAGTCAGAATGAAAGGAATGAATCATCACAGGATGTTTTGGAAATTGACAATGGCATAAGTGTGGAATTGAGGGAACAAACCACAGCCAAATATATTCTAAGAAATCATCCTAAGGACCAGATCATTGGTGACAGCAGCAAAGGAATTAGAACAAGATTGCAAAATAGAGGAGAGGTCACAATCTACAAATGACATCTTCTTGATTTATCTAGTAGAACCACAGTCCATAGATGAGGCATGCAAAGATGAATCATGGATCAAAGACATGAAGGAAGAGTTGGAGAAAATTCAAAAAAACAACATTTAGGAATTGGTGCCAAGGCTTAAAGACAAAAATGTAATTGGCACCAAGTGGGTATACATAAACAAGATGAATGAAGAAGGCATAGTTGTTAGAAACAAAACAAGATTGGTATGTAAAGGATATTCACAGCAAGAAGGAATTGATTTTGAAAAAACCTTCACTCCTATTGCTAGAATTGAGGCATTCAGATTATTCCTAGCTTATGTCACTCAAAAGGATTTCAAAGTATATCAGATGGATGTGAAATAAGCTTTTCTTAATGGAGACTTGGAAGAGGAAGTATACATTGAGCAACCTGATGGATTTCCTTTATCGGGGAATGAAGATCTAGTCTGCATGTTGAAGAAGGCATTGTATGGATTGAAACAAGCACCTAGAGCTTGGTATGCAAGATTGGATAAGTATCTGATTCAATTGGGATTCAAGAAAGGCAAAGCTAACAACAATCTATACCTAAGAATCACTGAAGAAGGTATCTTGATTGTTGAGGTTTTTGTTGATGATATTATCTTTGGAGGAAATGATGAAATGAGTAACAAGTTTGCAGATGAGATGAAAAGTGGATTTGAAATGCCTATGATTGGGGAGATGAAATTCTTCCTTGGATTGCATATCAGTCAAAGTAAAGAAGGGATATTCAAATCTCAAACAAAATATCTTAAAGAATTGTTGAAAAAGTTTGGCATGGATGATAGTAAACCATTTGGAACCCCTATGGTAACTGGGACTAAGTTGTCCTTGGAAGATGAAGCAAGGAATGTACCTCAGACAAGGTATAGATCAATGATTGGAGGTCTTCAGTACTTAACACATACTAGACCTGATATTGCCAATGATGTTGGATTTGTTGCAAGATTCCAAGCAGATCCTAAATAATCTCATCTTATGGCAGTAAAAAGGATGTTCAAATATCTAAAGGGCACAGTCGAGTTTGGTCTATGGTATGATAGATCACAAGACTTTACCCTTCATCCCTTTACTGATGATGATTGGGCAGGAAATGTAGATGACAGAAAAAGTACTAGTGGAGGAGCATTCTTTCTTGGTAGAAGATTGGTTTCTTGGCTCAGCAAGAAGCAGGACTATATTGCTCAAATTACAGTAGAATCAGAATATGTGGTAGCAGCAATCAATTGCACACAGATCATATGGATGAAGCGAATGTTGAAGGACATTGGATTTTGTCTTAAAGATTCAGTTACTATCCATTGTGACAATACTAGCACGATAAATATGTCAAAGAACCTTGTTATGCATTCAAAAACAAAGCACATAGCAATAAAGTATCACTTCTTGAGAGATAAAGTAACAAAGAAAGAAGATACAACACAGGCATGTTTGGTATTTATGGAACTTAGATGTTTTTCATCTATGCTTCCATCAATGTCAAAGGGAGAGATTGTTAGCATGAATGTTGATGATATTCTTATGGGGGAGTATCTTAGAAATGTTGGAGGCATGCTATAATGGTTGTGTGTTGCATTCATGACAGAGTTTGTCATTGATGGAAATATATGTTATTAATAAGCTTGCAGACAGGTTGCAGAGAATTGTACGAATGGCGTATAGAGAATTAGCACATGCACACTTAGACAAAGACTCATCGCGATGTCCTAAGCCACCATCTGTGATTGCACACTCTTATGAGTTAATTGGAAAGAGTTATGAATGTTTTATTGACAATTGTTTCTCAAGAGACAGAAACTGTGTTTTCACATAGTTGATTGTAGAACTTTGTGGATAACACTCATGGGTGTTTAAGTTATGATGTGCGAACATAGGTTCGTGTTGGAAACTGTCTTGAGAGCTTATTGCAATCATATGGAGTCATGATCGTACAGGTGACATCAGCTATGGCATGTGCATTGGCCAAGACCTACTTGAAGGCCGACTTGGAACACATTTCAAGTAATGAAATGTGTGAGCTCAATCAACGGATCTGAATGATTAATTGATGTAATAATTATGGTGTAACATTGTAAGAGATGTCGTGTGCATCTTCGCATGGGTCCATTAATAGGATTTATCCTATTGAGGTTGACTTGGATATAACTATTGTAACTTGTATTTAAGGATTGAATTCCTTGAAAAATATTTGTGGAAATGCATGTGTGATATGCACAGGAAAAATGTGAGATTAGAGCCGCATTGGATACTGTTTGTAGAATAGTAGTTGTGCACTTTGGCACAAGGTGGAGCTTGCTTAGTAGTGATTGAAGGCTGGAAGTAGTTTCAGATTAGAATTAACTCAAACTTGAAGTTGTAAGGTTTGGAAGACCTGAGGGTGGCTTTAACTCTCAAATCTCCTAATCAAGTTAATGTATTGTACACCTATAATAGGGTTTGATTACCTTTAACAGGGTTGGACTCCTAACAGGGTTGATTCCTTACGTGGGATCACATTGTAGAATACTCCTAACAGGGTATGTCCTTTAACCAAGACCTGTCTATTGTAACACTAGGCTCCTAACAGGGCCAAAACTCCTAACAGAGTTATTATACTTATAGTGCAGATATTTGTGGGTACCATCCCCACCAGGGTTTTTCCCTTAATAGGGTTTTCCTCGAGAACAAATCTTGGTGTTCATATGTATGTGCTCAATTACTGCATTTACTTTTCAGTTCAGTGTTTTTCTCTTGACAATAAAGTTTTGAAGTATATAACATTGGAATCAACAAATTCACCCCCCCCCCCCCCCCCCTCGTCAATTGATTAGGACACTATTATTATAACACTTGGAAGTTAATAGACAGTTGTTTAGTAGTTTTGAGGTGCCTTAGTGGAAGCAAGTTTGGAATAAATTTTCTTGGCCCAAATGTAATATTTCCATATAGCTTCCAATTCAAAACCATTGTCTTATTTGGGAAAATTTGTGCAAGTAGGGTTTCTAGGGTCCCTTGATGTGCATCTTATGTTCTAATGGAAAGAAGTATGTTTCTCATCTTTTCTTTCAATGTTCCTTTCCAAGGAGATTTGGCACTTTTGGTGGGGTATTTGGGGTCATACCTCCTGATGTGATTCATCTTTGTCTAAGTTTTGGGTCCATTGGGGAAAGGCCAATGCTAAAACTCCTTTTCATCATGTTTTGTGCAATCTTGGACCTACTTTTATTATTTGACATATTTGATTGGAAAGGAATCGAATGACTTTTTAGGATGCTAGGTTGGTTGTTCAACATTTGTGGTGGAAAATTATTCACTCTTTGGGAGACTATCTTGGCTAAGTGTAATCTAACAAGAGGGGTGGATCCTAGATATGTTGTTATTTGTAATTGGCTTGATATTCCCCCTCAAGGGGATGCTTCGATGCCTGTTGGTCAAGTTAGAAGTAGTAGAGACAGACATCCTTTGCAAAGAATCAATCTGGAGGGTTGCTAGACTCCTCCTCATGGTACTTTAAAAATAGACACTAATGGTTAATCTTGAGGGAATCTTGGACATGCTAGCATTGGTGGAGTTGGTCAGGATAGCTCTAGGGATATTCAATTTTTTTTTGTTTACAAGGGTCTTCAAACAAATAATTTTATGGACGCTCTTGCCATGTTGCATGATGTTGAGCATAGTTGTGCTCTCGACTAGAGAAGGATTATTTGTGGATTTAATTCTCAGGTGGCGGTGAATCTTCTTACTTGGCAATAGTTTATTGATGTTAGTTGGCGTTTAGCTTTGATTGTTAGATAGATTCTCTAATTGTGCAACTCCTTGGAGTATGTTACTTTTAGACACATTCCTAGGGAGTGGAATGGTGTTGTGGATTGTCTGGCCAAATGGGCTTCAAATCAAATGCATGCTTGAAATATTTTGAATAGGTGGCAATTACCCCCTAATATGTCTCATATGTTAGATTAGTTAGTGGATAGTGATATGACTCTATAGTGCTCTTTCTTATGGGCTCTTTGCCCTGGTCTTTTGTATATTACTTATGTTTGAATGATTTTTTATCCCTCTTTTAGTCAAAACTCATTGACCATATGTCATGGGTAATAATTCATAAGAACCATCTCTCTAATGTATGAATGATTCACCTACCATTATGTTTATTGGATCATCCTTAAAAGGGTGAAACATTGTTATCCTAGGTCAGCTATCTAATTATTACTCTCACTCAACAACACATAACCATAGATTTTCCCCAAAGATCAAGCCATCTTAGCTTGGCATACCATATGTAAGACCACCAACAATTGTTGCTACTTATCAACTAGTCATTGTTGATCTCATCTCATTTATCATTAGGATATGTGATGGAGTAGAAAACAACCCAGATGAATAGCTTTCTTCTTAAAATCTAGAGATTGTTATAGTTGAATAAAGATTTTAAGTGTACTTATAAATAAAATACTAGTATGGTATAAAATATGAAATTTAAGATTTTGTTTAGTTTTCTAATATGTAATTTATTTTGATGCCTAGATGATAAAAGTTTGTTAAGGATGTATCTAGAGATATTTCAAAATAGTACAAGAGGCTAAACCATGCATGAGTGTGGGCCACATATAAAGTAGTAAATGATTTCACACTTTAAAAAAAGAATGCAAATAGAAATCTATGATGTTGAATTTTAGTTTAGATTTTTTAAGGTTTTTTAATTAACTATTTAACATTTTAAATCACAAAGCTAAAAGTATTTGTATAAAACACATAATTATACCACAATGAAACTTACAAAAGATTTTTTTTTCACATATATCATCCTCTACTAAATCAAAAAAACTTAGCACTAAAAGAAAAAAAGAAAGCACATATTAAACAAAACTTATTAGACGATAAATAATAAAAATAAGCAAAGTATATAAATAGTGTTATCTCCATCATTATATTACTTTATATATTGTGTTATTTATTAAAGTTAAATTTTTTAGAAGTTTTGATGCATTAAATCTCAAAAACTTATAAAAAACTTCTAATTTAAATACAAATATATGAATAAGTTCCAATATCAAAGACAAATGGAATTCAATTACAAATATATAAATAAATTCTACTATCAATAACAAATGTAATGATGAAAAAAAAACACCATATTAATCACCAAATAAACATTAAGAAATAAAGACTAACGACATTTCTGTCCTAGAAGAAATCTTAAAATAATAAAACAAAATACATCCTGACTGCTAATTAAGCCTGTGCTAGCCCGGTTCCTTTTTGGGCTTTTTTTTTTTCCCTAGTACTAGTTACAGGTCTATCCTTAGGAATGTTTTTCTAAGCTGGTTAAGTCCTGAGTGGCATATCAAACTTCATACTATTTACTGGTTTATGTTTATCTGGTAGACAAGTAGTTTATATTATGCTATATCTGGACTTCTTATTTTTATTATGGTGAATGTGGCTAGTCTAAGGTTTAGTCCAATGATTATGTGAAATGTGGTTATGCTGGTGTTAGCTATGGAAATTTTTGGTGCTAACATGCAGTTCTGTTTCTCTGTTTTTGATATCATGTAGCTGGTCTCTGTTCTCGGCTGACCCCGAGAAATATCAACTCATAAATACAATAAAAAAATCCTAACAATTGCTTTGTCTGATATAGAACCTTTCGTGCGAAAAATTCTATCGTATTTCCAATACTTACCTGTGGTTCTTATGATTGAGAATAGAAGATTTTAATAACGTTTGTGAGATCAAAGCAGCCTATAAGACCCACTAGAACAGAACCCTTTCCTTTCCAATACAATCTGTAAATTTGCCACTTGAATTTCACTTTATAAAAAATGGTTTTAGGAATCAGTAAAATTGTTGAAAAATTGTTGTAGGGGCACGTAATCAATGTCCTCATTGCTTTTCGAATGAAGGGGAAGAGGAATAACAGTATACTTTTTTGAAAAGCAAAAGTCTAATTTGTCTGCAACTTTTTCAAGGTCTAATGGTTACTACTTTACAGGGTTCATCCTCTAGCACGCATTTTTTTTGTGTATTTTGTTTAGTTTTCATTAACTTTTATTGTCGATGGTCTGAGACATATTTAGACTGAAAAAAACTTTGAAGAATTGTGATCTACAATATTTTTTTTCATTCTAATAATCAAGATACAAGATGTAGTCTAGAAGCACTAAATTGATCATATCATAGGCTGTTAAAATAATAGTCAGGAATGAGATGCTTCCACCATTCTATACATGAGTGAAATGAATTACAGCTTAGCTGCTACTCAGCCCTATGCTAAAAGGAGGAAATATAATTTTGGGAGAACATGTGTTATGGAACTTGGTGGGACAGGAAATCACAGTGGATGCATCATACTTATTGATACACACAAATACCTCCAATAACTGTTCCCTTCCTTCCAAGTCTCTATTGCATCTTATCTCTGGAACAGCACCAATGGCCTCTTCTATAGTTTCCAATATCCCATCTGAACTGTACTCTTCTCCACTGGGGAAAATCCCTGTAAATTTTGGAAAAAGAGAATACTACATGTGAAATTTTTGGAATTTCTGTGAGCATCACTTAAATGTTAGGACTTACGAGTATTAAGTGTACTAGTAATTATCATGAAAGATGGATTTCTGTGAGCCATTATTTTCAATAAGTTTGATTTGAAAACTAATTAAAAAAAATCATAACAAGAAATGTTCTACCAATTACTTACCCCTAAATAAACATCCAAAAATGCATATGAAAACAGTCCTCACCTGCAGCTTCAAGAGCACCCAGAATATCTATTCGTCTCTTGAGAGCGAGTGTAGAGTTGAAGTAGTCATGCTCGTTAAGATTAAGGGCACAGCTTCCATGACGTTCCCATTCATGAGCCCAAAACTTATGCCCATTGTTACTAGGGCAATTTAATGAAGCCCATTCTTTTTCTAATTCACCCTCTAAATCTGCTACCTGAAAATAAGTTGCATTCTCAGAGAATTTTACTCTCTTAAAACCAATTTTCAGAATGAATAACAACTAATGTTGTTATAAAGAATCAAAATTGAAAAGCTTAAATAACTGACCGATTGCTACCCACTATTACATAAATCAAACTTTGAAAAGGGAAAGAAAATTGAATAGAGAAGTATGAACTGTGACTGTTTAGGTGGCGATTGAAAAGCTTAAATAACTGGATTGGAAAAGAAAATTACACAATGAACATTATGACTATTTAGATAGGAATTGAAAAGCTTGAATCATTGAGAGATTGGAAAAGAAAATTAAACAAGGAAATTGTCACTGTTCAGGTGGAAATTGAAAAGCTTAAATAACTGAGAGATTGGGAAAGAAAATTAAACAATGAGCACTTTGACCGTTTAGATGGGGATTGAAAAGCTTAAATAACTGAGCTTGTTAACTCTTTCCGTGAAAAGCCAATTCCACATAAACCAACATTTCACGAAGGAAAGGAAATTAAACAACGAGGAGAAAACACATAAACCACAGTTGTTTACCTCAGATCCCCTGCTCAGGAAGGGGAAAAAGAATTACTTTGCCAAAACTGAAATTTATCAATCCCATCAACTGGGAAAGAAAATATATTTTTAAATTGGTATTTGGTGAATTCTTCATTGAATCACAAAATTTGTTGAAAAGTTTGCAGAAGATTACATAATCATTAATTTGTTCTCAACTTTCCACCACAAAATAAGAATATTTAATGTATCATATAAAAATATTAGCTGGAATGTTTTCTGATTTAGATTATGTGAACTTTTTTCTTTTATGAATATTTTGGATCAACTCTATATTCTATCACCAAGAAATGATATATAATTTGAAATGTCGAAATCGAAATTCACATAATCTAATTTAGGAACATTCAAATTAAGACTGCTTTTGATATTAAGACTGTTAAAAGACATTTTATGCTGCTAATGACATGCTGAACAGGTTAAATTATCTAAAAGCTGTTTGATTATAAAATCAGCATCTTTATCATACATCTTTTAATATGAAAAACATAAAAATTGTCTTTAAGAAATAAATTTAATTGTACAGGTAAATTTACTGTAGTATTTGGTGAGTCAGTTCTGGAGAAGATTATAGTGACAAGAACCAATCAGTTTCAGAACTAAAAATACAGGTAATACAAGAGCTTCGAACATAATCCACTACAGAATTAAAGAATTAAAGCTTGAAGTACAGGGCGTTTCTCCACAGAGCTATGGATTACAAGGGTAAAGCCAAAAAAACCCTTCACATCAAAGTAGAGCTAGAATTTCAAACTTTATCACCATTACGGATGGTCTTGGTTCACTGTATATTCAACAAATACTATGTTGTTTGTTTACCCACTTGAGGCCAATATTCAGAACTGCAATTGGGCATCATAACCTTGTATTTCTATAGGCATAGAACAAACAAAGATGCAAATAAATACCTGTGAGAAATCGAAATGGGTATGGGGGGAACAATATTGAGGCCAGGATCCGTCGTCCATGTTGGGCCAGAGGCCATGAATGTGGAAATCGGAAGAGGGTATTCCGATCCGAGGAGAACAGCATTTTCTGTGTGTGTCACAGTATGATCCAGGCCACTGCAACAACCACAGAAGAGAACCTGAGACAGAGCAACAGATTGCACCCTTTCTATTTTATTTACCTGAATACCCACCTCCTGAACGAAGTAATAAAAATCGAAGGTCTTTGCAGTTGCTTTGAGCACATCAATAGAGATAACTTGCAGGAGCAACAGCATCCAGGCATGGAAAACTGTGCGTAGAGAACAGAGCCTAGTAGTCATTTTGGCAATTGTGTGGATGCAAAAGTGAAACTCTGATCTCTGTTTTTTAATATAAATGACTTGTTTCTTAATTAGCTCTCATGATTCAATGTAACGACAAACTCTCTTGCTGTCTTTTGGCAATCTGAGCTGCATCACATCGAAGGGCCCATGTTGCATCTTTGATTTGCAGTGGAATATGCTGTTTAGGTGCTTTATAGTGGGGCCAGCGCCAGGCTCACTGATTGGGGAGAAAGAACATAAATGCGTTCATTCTACGGGAGGGATGCCAATATGCGCATCCTAATTTTGTAGGTCTGTGTAGTGCCACATGGATAAAAAAACAAAAAATTGTTTTAAGACATCAATTAAATTATAACTTTTATTGTGTTTGCCATTGGTCATTTTGGTGTACTGACTGAGACGTGCATTGGCCCACCTCATCAAGTTTCAAGTTGTCCGCGCATGGCATGTAAAACAGCAATGGTGGTTGCATGACATTCGATTGCATGGCCACCATTCAAACCAACTTGGACACATTTTTCTAGTTGCTACCACCCACGACTCTTCTTTGCAGTGCCATTAATTGTGTGTCACTTCACCTTACTTCCACCTTAAGTCTCCCAAATTTCGAGCACAAACTCATTCAATGCTCTCGTCTTCTTGTTGTTCGAGCTTACTTTCATTATGTTCTCTCCAACATCTTCTCTAGTCTTCAACAAATCGGGTACCAAAATGTGTTCGCTGCAAAACCATAACTTGTTTTCTGGTAAACCAGAGCATGGCTCCCACCACTAGAACTCTCAACTATTTTTCAACGATGGCAACACTCCTTGTTATCAGCAATTCTCTCGGCATGCCATTGTTACTTCCTAGTTTTGAGGTTAGTTCTAAAGTATTCATTCACTGGTTGTTTTTTCCAAGCTTCGGTTCAAACTGCCTACATTAATGCTTCATTGATTCTTCATCTTTTCAATTTACAAGCCTGCAGAGGAGGGTTCGAAGGTTGGGACACAAAGGAGGAGTTTTTTGCATTTACATGCCAACTCTTTAACCCAGGTGGGGATCCTCACAAAGGCCTTCCACTTTTTGTTTTGAGCAAGGCCATATTGGGCATTGTAATTTTTTTTTGTTAATCCTTCATTTCAAGTTTGTTGGAACTACAATTTTGTTCACATTTGTGGGTGCTCATTTAATACAACCAAGATGATGATTAATCCTCACGAAGGCCTTTATGTTGGAAATATATGTTTGGTTGTTTGTTGTCATTGATGTCAAACATTGTGATCTAGAGGTGTTTATGTTTTCTCAAACATTATAGTTCGAAAGTCTGTTATATTATGTGTCAAGCATGTTAGTACTACTGAACTTATAGAATAGTGGAAGACAAGTATGTATTCAATGCTAGAGAATAGTGGAAGACATGTATGTATTCAATGGAAGACAAGTATGTATTCAATATTATAAAATAGTGGAAGACGTGTATATATTCAGTGCTACAGAATAGTGAAAGATAATGATGTATTATGGAGATTGTATTCAATGCATCAAAATTATTTTCTTAGGTCTAGAAGTCATTGGTTATGTCCAAATGTCAATTGTTCAGTGACAGAGTTATGCAACTAAAGATAATAGGTATTTAGTTGTGTTTCCGGAAGGTTTCCGTTCTGAAAATAAAGGATGAAGATGTGCAAACATAATTTGTATTGTGTTCAAGCTTTGGTCTAGGTTGTGGTATTTCCTGGTGATCCATAAAAAGTGTCATTCAATGTTGCAGTTATGATCAGTTTGTGGTCTAGTCTAGTAACATGTTGTGATGACTTCTGACGTGGACTATTGGCAAGTAATATTTTTCTGATGTGGCGGGTGGATCTCACCATGGCATGTGGAGGTCTGAATATAGTTGGCAAGTTAGGTGGTCCTTTGGACAGTGTGCTATTGCATATTTGAGATGGATATGGAAGTTGTTCCTACAATTATGGATCTGTCATTCAGCTATGTGTAGCGTGTTCATGGTCCCTCTCTCTCTTGGAGTGGATCACGCTTCATATTTTTGGTCTAATTATTGCATTTAGTGTCCATCTCTTATATGGGGGTAAGTGCACAAAGATGGGGTACCAAAAAGGGGGTATAAAATGCCACTTTTTTCTTGAAATCAGCAAACTCTGAACTCCAACAAAAAATTGAAGATAGTTAGACTTAAAATTTTAAAATGCGACAAAAATAAGAGTTGTAATACTCTGAATCTAGTTCCTAAACTACTAACTTATTTTAAAAATGGTGCAGATTAAGGCCCTCAAAAAGGGGGAGCACAAAAAGTGGTCTTATTTTTTGTCCAAAAATATAACATAGCATCTGGTGTGCTCCCCCTAAAATGTTAACTTTTTTTTTGAATTTTTTTAATCACTCTAGTGAGAAGTTAGCTAACACCACGTAGTTTATCCTGGATTTTTTTGGTAATTTTTTTATGAATGTATAATTTTTTATGAATTTACGGAGTGCACACATCTTGAAAACATGAAATTCCTATGTGCTCCTCCTATAAAATCATTTAAAACTAATCGAAAATCAAATTTTTGTTTTTTTAAAGTGTGTAGAATGGAGTCTAGTTTCTAAAAATGTAACTTGTTGCAAAATTTGATGAACGAGCCAAAATCTATGCCCAAAATAATGAATGTTGGTTTTTTACAAACAAACAGACATACACAAAAGAAATTAGAGTTGAAAAACTTAACATAATCAGAATTCAAAATAAATTATATGCTTAGATAGCTAACAGAGAGATCTGCTATATCACGTCGTCTGATTTTTACATTCTTGAGCCACGAGTAAACCTGACAAGGAGCACACAAAAAAAGATGTCATTTTTTGTATGTCGCTGGAAAACACGTCTCGGGCCTATTTCAATCGTTCAAGCCTTTGGGTTGGATCTCCAAAGCAAATCCAAGCCTTAGGATTGGTAAATTCAAATACTTTACAATGCGCACATACCCTATAGGGCATGCGTACTATTTAAATCTATGACTTTCATAGCGCGTGCGCGCTACAAAAGTCATAGATTTGCATAGAGATAGATTTATATAGTGAGAGAGAGAGAGAGAGAAAGAGGGGGGGTAATTTATACAAGGAGAGGGGGGTAATTTATACAAATATAACATTTAAGTATAAGATTTATAAAATATAATGCTTTTAGGATGTTTGGGATAGGTTCCAGCTTCATAGGAGTTAACATGCAGATTCTAGATTTGAAAAATTTCAGACTTAGCCAAATTTCATGATTCAGCAAGCCTTCAGTAGGGTTACCTCCCACAATCCATCATGGATTTCTAAGGTCAAACTAAAGTTGGCAAAAGGATTCCTAAAGGGTTTTAACTTGTTTTATCACAAATCACTTAGTTTTGACCCCATCTCTACGACAGACTTAGCTCGCTCTCTCTCTCGCTCTCTCTCTCTCTCTCTCTCTCTCTCTCTCTTTCTTCTCACATCACCCTCTCTCTCCCCCTTATCCACTCTCTCTCTTTCATTACTCTCTCTCTCTCTCTCTCTCACACACACACACACACACACATCATCTTATCTCTCCCCCTTATCTACTCTCTCTTTCATTACCCTCTCTCTCTCTCTCTTTCTTCTCACATCACCCTCTCTCTCCCCCTTGTCCACTCTCTCTTTCATTACCCCCCCTCTCTCTCTCTCTTCTCACATCATCCTATCTCTCTCCCTTATCTACTCTCTCTCTCTCCCATACTCTCTCTCTCTCCTCACATCATCCTATCTCTCTCCCTTATCTACTCTCTCTCTCTCTCTCCCATACTCTCTCTCTCCTCTCTCACTCTCTCTCTTTCCCTTATCTCTCTCTCTCCCTCCTTGATTAGATAATGAGAGAGAGAGTGAGAGAGAGAGAGAGGGTAATGAGAGAGAGGATTAGATAAGAGAGAGAGAGAGATGGTAATGAAAGAGAGAGAGTAGATAAGGGGGGAGAGAGAGGGTAATGAAAGAGAGTAGATGAGAGAGAGTAGATAAGGGGAGAGAGAGGGTGATGTGTGTGTATGTGAGAGAGAGAGAGAGAGGGTGAGGGTGATGTGTGTGTGTGTGTGTGAGAGAGAGAGAGATGGTGATATAGAACCAAAAAAAAAGAACTGAAAAAAAAGGAGCAAAAACAAAAAAATAAAATAAAAGAAAAAAAAGTTATTTCATTTTCCAAGGTGCATAGGTGAAATAAAAAAAAAATATATAAAAATATAAAAAAAAATCATTTCATTTATGGAAGTGTGTAGGTGGCATTTTAAAAATTTGTAGAAAGTTCTTGTATTTAATATTTGTAGCTAGGTAGTTACACCTTTTTATTTTTTTATTGGCCCACAAAGGCAATGTAATTTTATAATTGGCCCACATAGTGGTGCTAAATATTAATTGGGTGGGTATTTAATATTTGTATCAAGGTAGTTGTATCTATCTTTTATCCTACATTAATTGTGTTATAATATCTTGAGTGGTAAATGCCTATATAAAGAAGACATAGGAGCATTCATAAGTAAGTTCTCAAGTTGTAGGATCTTGCATTGGGGAAGAAGCTCTCTCATTGTAAGCTCTTGGATTGTAATCTCTTGGGTTGTAAGTTCAAAGGATGTAAGATCTCTCATATTGTAGATCTCATATTTGGAGGAAGATCTCATGTTGTAAGATCTCTCAAATTGTAATGATTTTCAAGTATTAATTTATGTTTTGTAAAGTATTTTGTCTTATTTTTGTCTCCATGTTGCTATGTATTTGGTTATGAGTTGGTAAGGGTGGTGTGACCCTTCATCAGTGGTATCAGAGCAGGAGTTCTTGAGTGTATAGACAGATCGCCGAGCGTGAGGCAGTTTGCACCAGGACCTTGGGTTGGGTGAAGTTTTTCTTAAGAAGACACGAGTATAGAGAAGAAAAAGAAGAAGATGACTTTTGTTATTGGATGGATTCTTAGAATTCTTAGACTTGAGAAAATTAGAGAGAGACATCAAGAAGAGACAAGAGTTGCAATACTAGATTTGAAGAAGCAAGTGGCTGAATTTGAAGTGGAGCTGAAAAATAGAAGAGTGATTCAAAGATATGATGACAATTTTTTGGATGGAGGAAAGAAAGAAGATAAAGTGGATTATCACGCAAGTGGTACAAAAGAAGACAGAGATCTTGAAGATGAAAAGATTCATGAACATGTAATTGAAGAAGATTTATTAATGAGGATTGTAGCAATTGAGAAAGAGTAGAATTCTTTGGTTGAAGGTCAAAGGAAAGAAGTCGTTACTTGCCTTGTTGAAGACACAAAAGAAGAAAACAAAGATGAAGATATGAAAGAGGTAAATGTTAACTTTGAGATGGATTTGAAAGATAATGATGATGGTTTATATGAGGACTTTGCAAGTGATGTTTGGTATATAAAAGAAGATTTGTATGGTATTATAGAGTTTATTATAGATGCATTAGATCCTACAAGTTTGGAGGAGAATGAGAGTTATAGATGTACGAAGTTGATTACAGAAGAGTATTGTCGGGAGCATATACTTGTTCCAACTAGGTGTTGGAAAAGAAGGAAAAAAAAAATATATCGACAGCGGATACTTGCTCCAGCAAGGTGTTGGAAGAGTAGAAAAAAAATATATCAGCAGCGACTACTTTATTTTGTGAATCTATATTCAAAAAAAATTTCCTGCCTTAGGTGTCTGATGCAGGAGCATCTTGCATCACAAAATTTTTATTTTTATTTTTAAAAAAAGAGAGAACAAAAAAAAAAAAAAAAAAAAAAGTTATTTCATTTTCCAAGTTGCACAAGTGGAATAAAAGAAAAAAATAAATAAATATAAAAAGATAAAAAAGAAATCATTTCATTTATCGAGGTGTGTAGGTGGCATTTTAGAAATTTGTAGAAAGTTCTTGCATTTAATATTTGTAGCTAGGTAGTTACACCTTTTTATTTTCTTATTAGCCCACAAAGGTAATGTAATTTTATAATTGGCCCACATGGTGGTGCTAAATATTAATTGGGTGGGTATTTAATATTTGTATCAAGGTAGTTGTATCTATCTTTAATCCCACATTGGTTGTGTTGTAATATCTTGAGTGGTAAATGCCTATATAAAGAAGGCATAGGAGCATTCATAAGTAAGTTTTTAAGTTGCAGGATCTTGTATTGGGGAAGAAGCTCTCTCATTAATTTATGTTTTGTAAAGCATTTTATCTTCTTTTTTTTTCCATGTTGCTATGTATTTGGTTATAAGTTGGTAAGGGTGGTGTGGCCCTTCATCAAAGAGGGTGAGAGAGAGAGAGGGGGGTAATGAAAGAGAGAGTAGATAAGGGGGAGGGGGAGAGAGAGAGTAGATAAGGGGGAGAGAGAGAGAGAGAGAGAGAGGGTGACGTGAGAGAAGAGAGAGAGGGAGAGAGAGAGAGGGTGATGTGAGGAGAGAGAGAGAGAGAGGGTGATATTTTTTTGTTTTTTTTGTGTGAGAGAGAGAGAGAGGAGAGGGTGATTTTTTTTTTGTGTGTGAGAGAGAAAGAGATATTTGGGTGAGAGCTAAGCTAAGTTTGTCGTAGAGATGGGGTCGAAACCGAGTGATTTGTGATAAAATGAGTTAAAACCCTTTGGGAATCTTTTTGCTAGCTTCAGTTTGACCTTAGAAATCCATGATGGATTGTGGGAGGTAACCCTACTGAAGGCTTACTGAATCCTGAAATTTGGCTAAGTCTGAAATTTTTCAAATATAGAATCTACATGTTAACTCCTAGAAAGCTGGAACCTATCCCAAACATCCTGAAAGCATTATATTTTATAATTTATACAAATATAACTTAAAGTATAAAAAATTAAAATTATCAAACTTATACTTAAATGTTATATTTGTATAAATTACCTCTCTCTCTCTCTCTCTCTCTCCCCACTTATCATCCTCTCTCTATCTCTTATCTCTCTCTCTCTTTCTAATTTTTCATAGTGCGCACGCGCTATGTAAAAATATGGATTACACTTTTGCGGCTTTGCATAGTGCACATGGGGGGTGAAAATTTTAAGATTTTACAAAGCGCGTGCGCCCTATTTGGTGCATGCACTATTTGGCATGCGCCCTATTTGGCACACACGCTTTGTTTTGAATTGCCCAAGCCTAAGGCTTGGGCAACCCAAGCCATAGGGCATGCATCCTATAGGGTGTATGCACTATGCGTGATTTGGGACCAAAAAGAAAAGTGGCATCTTTTTGGTCCCCCATCTTTGTGCATATACCCATGATTGGGTTTGTGATGTGTGACTTATGTATTTAATGTTTATCTCTTATTCAGTTGGGTCCATTCTATATTTTGGTCTAGATGCTTCTAGCATGGGACCTTATTATAATTTGTTATTGTCATGGTCGACTTGTAACTTAATTGTAATATCCTTTTTGGCATGGCCAACCTTGTTGTAAACTCCAATGATCTATCTTGGTATATAAGTGATGCAAGAGAGGATGGGGAGAGAGGCCAAAGGCACTCCCTAACTAAATCCCCCTTACAGAGATCACACGCGGAAGCAACAACACACAAGTGAGAGAGAGAAAGAAAATATCTTGCATATATTTATTTCAATTGATTCATACATGTCAGGTTGTAAGGCCTTCCTGGTTTAGGTCAGATATTACAATTCAAGTGCAGAAGTCCTCCAACATGCGAGGATCTAAAACAATCTTTTATCTCCTAGCTTATATCTCTGATGTCCTAATTCATTCTAATTGATCTCCCAAAACTACAAAAAAATATTACATTATATACAAGAGGCTACCAAACAAGTCGGCCTTCAGATCCACCATCAACAAAAGGAACAACCAAATCTAGGTCCACACGCTTCCCAATGATAGATTCCAGCATTAAATCTGCGACCATAAATAATTGCAAGAGTTGGCATCAACAAGAAACTAAAACAAACAACTCGGTAAGAAAGGATAACCGAGCACCAAACAAGCATCACCGAGTGCCAGAGAGATAACCGACCAACCCCGGTAAATAAAGGAAACTAAGAAACATCAAACCAACTCGATCAAAGAAGGAACTGAGCAACACAGGAAAACATAAACATGTTTTTGGTGACACAGGATTGCCAAGGACCTGAGATGCTCTTGCATCAATAAGTACAATATGTGCTTTGGAAAAAGGTATGAGAGAGTCCAGTGGATAAACTAGTGAAGATTTATTTGTAGATTTTTTAGAAGAGCAAAGTTTAGTTTATGAGGTTGCTATTTTGTGATAGTGGTAGAGAAGAAACAGTAGTAATAGTGTGTTGTTGAGGTTGACATTTTTGTGCAGATCAATTGCATTATCAAGAGAGTTTCTCTTTATCAATTGTGAAGAGTTGTTTTTTTCTTGTCCCTAGGATAGTAGGTCTTGAGTGCACATGTCCTTTGTAGTATCTTTCTACTTTGGCAGTAATCCTTTTCTTGCAAGTCTAAAGTAGTGAGCTCATATTTGTATTCATTGTTGTATGAGTAGTGAGCCTCCGCCAATTGCAATTCTAGAACAATGAGTGTTAGGATTAGGAAATACTGAGAGGGGGGGTGAATCAGTATTACAACACTTTAATTTGAACTTCAACCAACTGCAAATAAACCATATTAATGCAGAAATGAAAAGAACATAAATGCACAACACATAACTCATAACACCATGATTTGTTTTCAAGGAAACCCTGGCCAAGGGAAAATCCAGACGGGGATGGTACCCACAACTATGCACTAAAATATAGTATCCCTATTAGGAGATCTAGCCCTGTTAGGAGCTGATTATTACATAGTACATTTCCTTGCTAGAGGAATACAAAACCCTGTTAGGGGTATACAAAAACATTGTTAAAAGTGGTGAGCTTGCAGCTCTTACAATCAAAATACTGTCACAAAGTGTTCTTCAAAAGTGAACAATACAAGCATCTACTATGCTTAGATAGTTTTATTTATAGCTCCATCAAACACTGATCTCGAATCTTCTCTCTACTCTCTGATTCACATCCATCATATCATCGTCACAATCACACTTATCGCTTCCACAAAACAGTCTATACTTATATTAATTCTGCCATCTAGTCGGCTCTCAAAATACATTACAAAACATAATAATTACTAATGCAAATGATCAACATAGAGTCAACAATCTTATATTATCAAAGTGTGGGCAATATACATCATCCATTTGACTTAGCACGTTTCCATACCAACTAACCTTACCTCAATCATCGTAATTGCTCATATGCCCTATTTCACTAATTCTTTGTGTTTGCATACCTTCATATCACTATATCTTCCTAATCTCATCACCAAAACATGTGCAACCTTAACTGAAGGTCTTACATATCCCAAAATGTCTTCTACTAACTTTGCAATCCATAATACATCATATATTATATTCGCTGACCAAAACAGTACCACAGTATATTGTTATCATGATTCTATACTTAGTCATTTTCATGACTAAGTCTCCAATACCAAAACTCTCTGCATGTAATCACTCCAGCATAAGTGTTGCCATCAATGACAACCCTTAAGTGATTCCTAATGCTCCAAAAACATCACTTGCCAACAATTTCTCCCTTTGGCATTGATGGCAACACTTAGCAGAAAATGACTAAGTGTCAAAGCACTATCTTCCTTCTACTTCTATATATACATATTCTCCTCTTTTCTTTTATTTTCTCTTTTTCTCTCTTATTTTTTTAATTTACTTCATTTTCTTCTTCTCACTTTTTCTCTTCTCTTCCTCTTATCATTTTTCTCTTCTCTTCCTCTCCCTTTGACATCAATGGCATAGGTACTTGCAAAGTTTTAAAATTCTAAGCATATAAGAATTCAATGCTTACTCACCAATCTCAGAATGTCTTGGAAGGAATCTTCCAAGGTCTTGACTTCATCTTCCCAATACTTAATCAAAAGTTCACTGACATAGATCAGTCCATTCAGTGCATAATATGTTGTTTCTGCTACCTTTAGCTCATTGGGTAAGGAATTTGTCATTGAGCCTTCTATTTTCTCCATCTCCATAAGATGGGCTTAAAGAATTGATAGCTTAGGAGTGATTAGAATCTTCAGCAAACCAAATATTTCCACTACTCTCCCTTTCTTTGCATTCAAAGCACTAATCTTATCCAATATCTTGGATGCCTGTTTATCCATCTCCAATACAGTTTGTGAAGAGGTTTCACAACTGTCCATCAGATTGTCTAGTGTATCCCTATCCTTGGCTATGATGTCCTCAATGTTCTTCACATGTCTAATAGGATTTATACAATAACTGTATATCTTCCTTCATCTTGCCACACAACTTTTAGCCTTTCTTGTAGTTGACTTTAGAATGCCCAAGTCCCATGAGATGGACTGACAAACTTCCTTCAACTTCTTCTCCAAGAAACTCTTATCTGCCTTATCCTCTATGGTCTTCAGCAGTGACTCAAAATGACTGTCAAAGCTATCCAATGCCATGCTTAAGTTCTCTGCATCATCCTTTCCTTGAAAAAAAATAGGTGTAGGGAGTATTTTATTCACTGTCTCCACTACCCTAGTAATCACCTTTACCCTTTTTGTTCTGACCTTTCCTTAGCTTTAGAAAAATCCATGAAGGATAACCTCATGAGTTCATCCTCATACATGCTCTCCACATCTGCACTCATTGGTTTGGCCATGCTTGCCAACATTAGAGTAGAGGAGGTGTCTGATTCTTGCTTTTTCTCAACTCTTACCTCTACATTTTATGTTATTGTTTCTTCTAACTACCTTTCTTCTTTCTGTATCTCCTTATCATGTACCTTCTCTTCATGTTTTTCCTCTGTATGTTTTTCCTCTATCTGTCCTTCTTCAACTGTCATCGCATTGTATGCATTGTCCAAAAATGAGTCATTCACATCAAGTGAGGTGTCAAGGGTCACAAGCACACCAGAGACAAAGAAGTCTGGTTGCATGCCAACTTCGCTTGCTTTCTCACACACATCATCTGTCTTAGAAATTTCTCCCATTCCCAAAGGTGTAGACTTGATAACCTTGGGAGGTGAGGTCTTCTTAGGCATGTCACTCATTAGAATTTGATCCAGTGCCTTTTGAGTGTCTTCTATGACTTCATCATATTTTCTTGCCATAATTTTCACTAGTCTAGCCTTAGTCCTCATCAAAGGTTTCAATTCTTTAATTATTCTTTCCCTTTCTTGTATTGAGACAACAGGTAACATGTCTTCAATGACCTTGTTTCTTATGTTCTCATCCTCAGACTAGGTCAACTGTTTTCTAATCTCCAACTTTCTATACAATTCCTTAGGAATTCTTCCTTCTATCTCTAACAAATTCTTCTTGAAAACTGACAAGTGCTCAATTATGGTGTCCTCAATTATTGCTTGATTTTGAGGGTCATGCCTTTCATAGTATCTATTTATTATCTTCAAATTTCCATCCCTTATCACTCTCTTTTGTAACATTTGAATGTCTGGCTTCCATAGATCATGTGGTCTCTTATGTACTTTTTCTTCTTCCTTCTTAGACACTTTTTCTTCTTTCTTCTATATTTCCACTTCTACATTTTGTTTCTTAGAGCTTCTTGGCTTGCTAGATCTTGTAGACCTCCTAGGTGTGCTTGCAGTTATAATTTCTTGTGTAGTCTTCTCATTTGAGACTGATAAATCAATTATGTTCAGAGTAAGACCTACTATCTTTTTAGCTTTAGAAAGGGGAGGTGCATCAATTGCCATGCTGGAAGATGCTTCTATCATCTTTGTCCTTAGGTTCTTCAGTTGTTCCCTAGTGATTCCTACCTTCATAGTGATATCCTCAACTATTTTATCAATCTTTCTCTTCCTTATCCCTTTTTCTTGTTCTTCGCTAACCTTTTCAGGCTTTTCCCTATATGTTCCCCATCTTTCTTCAAAAGTGTCTATTTTTGCTGCTAATACATGCTCAACTTGCATACACTAGTACAAAAATAGCAATATATGACCAAATAAACTACCAAAAATTGTAGATAAATGATCAAATTTGGTCACGTGACCAATGGTAGTTTATTACTGATCATTTATCTCGCGACCAAATTTATGACTAAACTATTTTAGTCATTTATTTGGTCATTGATTTGGTCATATATTTAGTCATTTATTTGATCGTTTATTTGGTCATTTAGTCATTTATTTGGTCATTTATTTAGTCATTAATTTAGTTATTAATTTGGTCATTGATTTTGTCATTAATTTAGTCATTGATTTAGTCATTAATTTAGTTGTTAATTTAATCATTTATTTAGTTATTTAGTCATTAATTTAGTCATTTATTTAGTCATATATTTGGTCGTATATTTGGTTATATATTTGGTTAATTTAGTAGTTTATTTAGTTATTTATTTAGTCGTATATTTGGTCGTATATTTGGTTCATCCAGTCATTTATTTAGTCATATATTTGGTCATATATTTAGTCATTAATTTAGTTGTATATTTAGTTATTTATTTAGTCATTTATTTAGTTGTATATTTAGTCATATATTTAGTCATTAATTTAGTTGTATATTTAGTCATTAATTTAGTCATTTATTTAGTCATAAAATGAAAAGTATTTTAAATATCATAAATTTTATAATGCCAAAAAAACATCATATTCAAAGTATGCAGAGTGCCAAAATATATATGTAAGATGTCAAATGTATCTAAAGAGTATATATGTAAATATAATAAAAAATATCAAAGTTGTCTCAAATAGTAAACACTGAGCCAAGATATCTAACAACTAGTACATGATAAACATGTTGATCAACTATGTCATTTTTTGCAAATATTTTAGTGGCCACCATGTGAAGGTTCCCTCTTTCTCTTTCAGATGAACAACTCCATCTATTTTGTCTTCATAAGGAAAGGGTACATTACTTGTGACCTTTAAAATATTTACATTTGCATCTCCCATTCCTTTCAAGTTGATTCCATGTACAATAGATAGGGAGTGAATCCGCCCAATACCCACAACATCACCATCATATGGATCCAACACCTTAACTTTATCCCCTTCTTTGAGTTTATCAACACATTTCTGCAAAAAGAAAAAAAATAACACATTATATTACATAGGTAATGAAAGGCCACAAATATAATATAATCATAAGACTCTAAATAAGAAAGACCAAAAATATTGTTTATTCCTATTGCACTTCTCATTTTTATGTTCAGGACTAAAGGTGACACAAATTTAGAATTGCAAAAAACAAAGAAGCATTTATAGTTCATCTAATTAATACTAAAATAACATAGATCATCCAAATAAGAGATGCTTTAATTTATTATTGCATAATAAGTAGAAAGAATGTTCTTTATATCTGAAACTTGAAGAGAAGTTGCCCGATATAAGGTCTAGTTCATATATGTAACAGTAAAAGTTGTGAGATGGAGAGGATTGTAATCCATGGAACCGTACTATGAATAAGTAAAGGTACAAATAAATCTATATGATAAAGGATTAAAGAGACACTATATGAAAAATATATATAGCAAACTCAAAAGGTTCAATAGCAATAATAAATACAAAGAAATAAAAGAAATAACATTAAACATTTTAAGAAACAACCACAGTTTGGGAACTATAGAGATCACAGTTGATACAAGGGCCTATAGATTTTATGTGCATGCATTTTCTATAAATTTAGTTGTGAAAAGGTCACATCTTGTTTGGCTGCAAAACATACAATTTTTTTCTTTTTTGAAAAGAAAAAACTTTGGGCAACACTCATCACTGTTAGATGCTACACAATAAAGTGAAAGTTCATTACAAGTTTGGACATGCCTTAGCAGTTGTTATGAATTCTAGACAATTGTGTATAAGCTAAGCTCCACTGTAATCATACTTGTTTCAACCAGTATATTGCCATTAAGTAAAAAATAGCAGTTATTTCACCTTTTTTCTATATTTTTTCTCAATTAAATCAAAATGTTAAAAACAATTAAAAAATTAAATGAACTTATCTTTTGTTTTGCCTAGTTATTGCCAAGAAATGTTTTTGCTGCTATTATGGAAACAAACAATTGCAAGTAACTATTTTCATAATTTACACGCCACATTAACAAAAAAAAAAACAAAGAACATGCTAAGTAGAAAGGTACTAGAATTTAGCAAGGACAAATTATATTGTTTCAGTCAATGTTGCACAGCTGTTTTACCTAAAGCCCTAAAATCTAAGAAAGCCAGAATACTAAATGCTAAATGCTAAGCTTAAAACTCTAAAAGAAAATACAATCTTGGATCCCAAAATTTTCACATTATTACATGCCAAAGTTGACATTTAACACATTCCATGTACTGCATGCAAATTTCAGATATTAATATTTCCAGCATAATACAAGCAGATCTTAGTCATTTTTTATATAATTGTACAACAATTGAAGAGGATACATGTTTATTACAATTACACTAATTATAACACCATATTAGTACAAAGAAAAAAAATCTCTTATATTGCTATGAAATTTCAAGATGATTATATTGTTCTTTCCCTCAACTCACTGCAAATAGCAAGCTCCTAGACCAGAATGCTCCCCCTCCAAAGTTTTAATTAATTCATTTCCTTTGATCTAGAATTCTAGTGCTCTCTCCATAGTGTAGCCATTTTTATTTGCTAATTAATATTTCTTTGGTCTAGGGTTTAGGTGTTTTCTACTGTTGTGCTTGTGCGACCACTACAATGGACCACAGCTCATTATGGGGCTACACATCACTCCACCACAATTTTCTCTAAACAATGGACAATAATATAAATACCATCTTCACACACACAATGTCTAATGTCTGGTCCAATTTATAAAATAATTTCCACAAAAACATGAGAGATTATTTTTCTTTTACTTTTGCATATCCATTCAAGACAAAAGCTTTTTACATCCATCACATGTTCATTCTAGTAATACCCACTATTGTTGTTAGAGGTAGCCTAATAATGCCCATTTTTGTTCTTTGTAAAAGATTGTTCATAGTTCATGCATTCTATCTATACAAATTCCTTAGTGCCATGTTTTATGTTTCCATGGTTGTATTTTCCTCGGTCTATCCTACAGATCCCATCTCTAACAGATTGCTACCTTCTAAACTCCTATTGATGGAAGGGAATCAAATTTGCAAAGTGTAATAAAAAGAGAACATTAAACTCTTACAATCCTCTGTTTGCAAAACAAGTAAGAAACACTATGCATACTTGTTCATTTAATTCATAATTGGCCTCTTAATTAAAGAAATCAAGAAACAATTAATTAAGAAATTATTTTTATTTGGTCTTTTGGGGTGCAATTAATAAAAAGCTCTTCCACTTTGTTCCTTGTACTTGTCTATCTACCAATAATCAAAATTCGTATAGAAAAGAAGTTGCACATATAAGCCACTAGAAGTTCCATTAAGAATTAGATTGTCACTCAACAAAGATATAATGAAATCAGTTGTAAGGAAATTGATGAAGATTTGATAAATACGGTTGCCTAGAGCTACTTCAGCATATTGTTGATGTCTTGGTAGAAAGTATCTTGAAAGATAGCATGCAAATTGCTACAAAGCCCTAACCTTGAATGATAAATGACCAAGACAAAATTACATATGCATCCTTTACATATGGAATGCCCTAGGCTTTTCCATCTTCCATCCTTTAAATGCATTTTGCACCAAGTGTTATCTAATATGCATACCAACCATGTTGTTCATAGTTGTGCATTTGCATATGCCATCCAAATATGTTTATCATAGGATCTGGTTGATGCCTCAGTTGCCTTGCTAATATGGAGTGTCAGTTGACACTCCAATCCCTTTGCTAATGCAGAGTGCTAGTTGAGACCCAATCTCTTTGCTAATGTTGAGTGCCAATTGAGATCGGTTATCTTGCTAATGATAGGAATATAGTGTTGTGATTGGTGTTGTTTTATGTGGGTGGTAGGATTGCTGCCTCAACTGTCTTGCTTAATATGGAGGGCCAATTGACACCACAGTATATCTTTTCTAGTGTTAAGTGCCAGTTGATATCAGTTTTCATACTTGTTAATGATATGAGTATAGCATTGTGGTTGGCGCTATTTGATATGAGTGGTGGGATGAATCTAGATACCATTTTTGAATAACTATTTTTCATTTTTTAGGTTGATTGTGCTACAAAATCAATATGGGAGCCCTCTATGACAAGACCCATTTTTATTTGAAGTTTATCCAGTTTAGATGTAGCTCTAAAATATCATAATTGTCCCCTCATTGACACCAGAAAAGCAAAATTAAGATGAACAAAAAAATCCCCATCAAAAAAGCAATTTAAAAGAAAAAAAAGAAGTAAAACAAACAATGAGTGCCATAGATTTTAGGCTTCTGATTCACCTGGGTAACATGTGGCTTATATATTGCTTTGAATGCAAGGAAGGTGAAAATTGTTAATGTTTTAATAGCTAGATTTGGATTCTAGCATTATAAACCTAACTTAATATTTAATTTAAATTAAACTAATATCAAATAAAGGTTGGGCCTCAATGCTCAAACGTCTATTGTATTATGGTGCCAAGTTTATTAATTCAAGGTCGGCCTTGTAGGCCGACCTTACCTTGTATTTATTTTTTCCCTCATATAAATGAGGACTTTTGGGTTTAGGAAATTCATATATGTGAAATCTGTCCTGATATTCATGCGAAATCTCTTAAGGAAATCTGCTATAGTAGCAAGCTAACCCTACGATCTCCTTACAACTGCAAAACATTTGTAGGTCTTTCTACCCATTCATCTGAATATTCAGATGATGATGATGTGCTATTTCCCTGAATGCACCATGTACTATCAACAATAAGAGTACAACTTTTAATTTGACTATTACTTCTTTTTTAAGAGAACATGACTCTTAGGTGCATGATATGTTACAACTTAAGAAATTTGAAACCTTTGAGACTTGGCTTTAAGGTGAGATACACAAAAGAGGAAAAGTTTGTCATTTTTTAATTTTAGGGTTAAAGTTTCCTTCATAGAATATTTATTCACTCTCTTTGAGATGATTCATTCACTTTCTTTAGTCAAGGGTTTCATTCCCTTATAGAGTAGTGCAATCACTATTGTCAAATTTGATTTTAGAGTGATCGGTCATTGTAAAGAGACTTTTGAAAATGACATCACATATCTGAATTTTGTTGAGGTAGAAATGGGCTGTCATTTTTGCCACCATATTTGAGTAGGCTTGACAACTACAATTCTGGTGTGAATTTTGTTGTTGATGGTGCCACATCCTTGGAAGTTCTTAGTTTTAGGAAAGTTGCCTATTGGATGTTCACCTTCCTATCTATTAGCAAAGAAGTTGGAAAGTTGCCTATTGGATGTTCACCTATTGGAAAGTTGCCTATTAGATGTTCATCTTCCTATGTATTAGATGTGACAATAAGGACAATGCTTTCAAATATAAGAAGGGGGCCTTCATAACAGTCACAGAAGCCAATAAAGCATCAATAAGCATTATGATGGTCAAAGTTCCAAGAAAAGACAGAATGGTAGTCACATTGAAATAATGCAGTCACATTGAAGACAGATGTATAAATTCATGGTCATGATGACAATGATGTTATAATAATGTAATGAAATATTGAAAGATATAGAGGAAGGCCATTTTTATCACACAAAGAGATCAAAGATGACTCCTATCATATTAACAAGACAACAACAACAATTAAAAAATAAAAAGAAAAGATGAACTAATCTCTCATGAAATACCTGGTCTTCCATTTCATATAGGAACCAAGAAAATGGCGTAATAGAAAGCTGCAAACAAAAGTGTGTTAACACTAGTTAGCATCATTACATAAATAACTATTAAAATATATAATCTCCATAAAAATCCCTATGAAAAATCAATGAAATATTGTTCTCATAGTCCCATTGTAATTTGGACTGGAGAAGAAACTTATGAAACTAAACTATCATTGAAGACCAAAAATAGGAGAATCCAATCAAAATTTTATATCATATAGAACAATTACTTTAAAAAGGATACTCAAGGAAAAATAAATCATCAAGCAAAAACATCACGAAATGAAAAGTTAAACCTTCAACCAGCCAGTGAATAGGATATACAATCGACACTTATCAGACCCAATCATCAACTAAAATCAAGGTTTAACATAATAGACTCAACAAACTTTAAATATCCAATCAGTATTTTACATAAACACATTCAACAATCAAATCAAACCAAGACATTATACCAGCGAACAACACTCCAAGTTATAGTAGCAAATAGATTGGTGAGTGCCATGTGGATTATAAATGAATAAAATAATTACATATATCAACTTTAGAAGGAGGAATTATATAAAAATCATTTCCAGACTCGAGGAGAAGATATTTTGAAATTAGAAGAAATAAAAATCATTTTGAAACTTAAACATAAAAAAATCTTATACATTTAATCTTAATTTATTATTATTTTAAATTCAGTTTTAAAATATAAATGAAGATTCTCATTTTATGTTATTATGAGTAACCCAACGTTGATGTAAATATAAATCCACTGAGGTCAATAGCTTTTTCATGGCCTCTAGCACTATGATTATGTTCTCTAAACACAAGTTTAATAATGATGGAGCATTGAGAGACATTTACCATGTTTTTAAACCAAAAGAATATAATGATGATGCAAGTATAGCATACCTATATTAATGGTCTGATCTCTTTGTAACTGTTGTATCGATTACCAAAATTGTCCAATCGTTCCTATAACAATCAGTTCCACTAATTGTAAGTGAATATAGCCAGAGAAATAAGATGATCATTTTAAATTAAATGATAAATAACTGTTAAAGATGACCATTAATGTAGAACAAGAAATTACTAACCTTTTGTTACTACTCCATAGATTAAGGAAGACACCATTAAGCTCTAAAGATATCTTGTGACGTTGTTATACTTGCCTTTTAAGGAATCAACTACAATCCATGAAATTAGCTATGTCAACTCTTCTGCTAAAAGAAAATTGAGCATTACAACTAACTAGTAAAATGCTAAAATGAGTACTTAAATTGATAGCAAGGATGCCCATAGAAAGGACAAACTAATTTCCTAAGGTGAAAATGGCACATTCATCCTAGTTTGGTGGCAATGTATAAAAGGGACCCAACTATCCTTCGTGTCAAAATGAATTTATCATAAATGTTTAAATTAATGCTTCTATTGATAATTCAAATCTTTCTGTTGAGAATTATATATCCCTAGAATCTGCATTTGAAAATGTACAGAATCAAGTAAATCCATTAGCATTCTATCTAAATCAAGGTATAAGTATCGATGCTGATTCTTTTAGTTTCAGTAGCATAAAAGATATTCACTTACCAAGCCAACACAAATGCTATAAGACAACAAAGTATCTTGTATGGCATGAATATAATAGAGGCCTCATTACATGACAAATCCAAGTGAAAGCCTATCCAATCCTTGCAAAGATGAGATATTCCTTAAAAAACAACATTTTGAAAGAAACCATCAAAGATTGACAGGTAAATATAATTATATCCTGCTGTGTGCTAACACCAATGAATTGCCTATGGTAAATCCTTAACAAAAATCTTTTAAAAATTTCATTTTGTCTTGTAACAAGGAGCTCCTCCTTGCCATCATTTTTGTATTGATATTATTAATGTATTTAATAGAGTTTCTCATCACATATCTAGTCCTAGCAACCAAACCCAGATGTCTTGGACATTTTGTTGACAAGGTGATAGAAATTGGTCATCCCCACCATTCACCCCATCTCTTTTTTTGGAAGTCAGTGGGGACAAACCCATTTTTCAGCAAAAAAATGGTACCACCCTGGTATGCCTGGGATAAGTTCATGGAATTCCTTGACCATCCCAAATAAATTAGGGCATCTCTCACATCACTTACACAAAAAAGCAAAAAAAAACCTAAAATAACGACATCGAATTTGTAAAAGATTAGGGGTATTGAAGAGTTGCAAGGATTGAAATATCTACATCTTTCAGGTGGTACTATAGCTATATAGGACTACATAAAAATGTGGCAGGTATGTTTTTAATTTTGAGTGGAAAGCAATTTTATTTATTGTTATTTATAAAAAAAATTGTTTACATTGTAAATTTTGTTTTGAATAGCCCTGTTCTAAATAGAAAACTGTGATATTTTTTTAACTATAAATTTCTGTTACAATTAATTTGATTTTGAGTTTATCAATATTATTTCTTATACTATATATAAATATTTTAAAGTTCTAAGGTGATTTTAATCTATGATTTTAAAGTTAAAAAATGTTACAGTGGATGGAAAACAAGATCGGAGAAAATTAAAGAAGAGTTACAATGATGTGGAAGGTCAAGAAAATGGTAAAAACAAGATGTAGGTGACTTGAATCTTGTAGAGCAGAAAATTTCATCACAGTAATCTTATTCTATTTCTAATTCAAATTGGGCTGCTGATTTTGATTCTACAGTTAAGTTAAGTAGAACCTCTGTTCAACAACATATTCAACAGGAAGATCCAACGGGTCATCTTTTCTTTCCACAATATTGTCAATTGACATAGAGTGTTTTTCCCATTTTATGATAATGTCATTATAGATTCATCCCACACTCATACCAATCCATTAATCCATTTCATTCATTTAGCAAAACTTTTAAACAAAGTAATCCAACTTACAAAGTCACTATCATTCTGAGACAGTCATGTACACCTCTGCAACTTTGATTGTTACACTCTTGCAATGAGGTTCTTTGCCTTATTCAAGGTTCCTCCTTGTTGTAGGCACACATATATTCATCCACCTTAACCCTCCATGGCCCAAACACATTTTAAGTATGGACAAAGCCTTCAAACTTCTGACTATAACAATCAGCCCTCTCTGCTCTCTGTGACAATCCAGTCACTCTTTTGACTCCATGGCACGTGCATTCAATTCATGATCCTCTAAAAATTCCTAGGGGTAATATAAAAATTGTCCTCTATCATCCCCCCACATGAAGAGTCCTTATTCAACATAAAACTATGCAAGGAATCACATATCTACACTCTCGGTTTACCCTAGTAGAGGGTTTTGACTGTTTTCACCAAAAATCAGATTTCCCCCTCTATACAACTCCAAATGGGATGATTCCACCTCTCAATGAAAGATAGTTCATGCATCTAACACCTCCAACAAATAAGAGTTCAATACAAATACATTAAGGTGACGTAAAATGCAAGAAAAGTGATTGTATTTTTGGAAAATCAGAAAAGTGCAGAATTAAAATATCATTTTATTGCTTATAAACTTAGATATCTCTATCTCTTCGACCAAGAATGTGTTATGTCCCCATTTTAAAATTAAAAGAGGTCTCTTTTAAGACCCAAAAAATGACCAACCACCTTCAAAACTATCCCCAAACTGAATGAGACAGTTAAAATCGACTGTCTACTCAATTAGAAGAATATAAAAATGTTGTCAAGTTGACAACTATGTTGTCAACTTGACAACTATATATCTAAAGACCCATTTACGTAGTTAGAACCTCTGAACTAACTTCATACCCCATAGGGAAACACCATTTCTTCCTAGTCTCAACTACCTCAAAGCACACACAATCAATTTTAACCATGAAACAAATAGTGTCCTTATACTTCTCAACTATATCTTCAGGTATCCTATATCTTTCCTTCATCCGCCTTTTTAGGATTTTGGTCATAGAAAATAGTTCTCCATCTACCCAATTCTTGTCCTATCTTTGGTAGCTCTCATAGATTTTAAATCTTGTAGGTACATCATCTTTCCATGCTCTAGGGTGCATGCCAAGGAATTTGTGTATAATGTGGATGTACATATGAACCAATAGTGATCCAAACCTGAATGTCTTAGACTTGTCTTTCTTAATAACCTTCACATTTTCCAAAAAATGTTGTGCAAGAACTTCACATAGGTTATATTTCTTGTTCTCCTTAACCATTCTATATGCCATCATAATAACTCCAGCTGATATTGAGTTAGGTCTTCTTCTATAGAACATCTTGTAACCTAATATCATAGCTACCAACCTCACATCTTGCTAATAGATGTCATTTACTGTCATATCTCTCTTATCCCACTTAGAATGGGTTAGGGTTTCCACTTGTTTTCTGATATTATTCTCTGCTACTGGGAGGGCTCTAGTATTATCCAATCCAGTTATTTCATGGATCATTTGTGCACATATTTTAACTGGTTGTTCTCCAATCCATATAAACTGGTCATGGATTCTTCTTAGGATTATATTGAACTATTCAGTTTCATGGAATTCATTCAGTAGGGTTAGCTTGATAATGGATTGGTCTTCCAAGTGTTTAAAATTTTCTACTATCTTTCCATCTTCTTCTATCATCCCATCTAATTCACTATAGATATTAACATCTCTTATGATCTCATACTTGTAGTGTATGTATGCCCTAATATCCTCAACATGCAACACACCATAAGAGGTTTGCAAAAATGCTCCTTCTAGATCATCCTCACAAGACTTAAATGGATGTTTCTTGAACTTATACCTCAGTCTATCAACAACATAAAATACTACAGGTGCATCTATATCTTTTGAAAGAGTATAAAGTCTAAATACCTTTAACACGCTATATTCTGGAACTTCTGCTCGAAATGATCACACAAAGTGGTTGCTAGGTGGCTAAAATGCTTCTTCACAATGCTCTCCTTGGTCTTTGATTATCAAATGGTGCAGAAATGATATGTTTCAAGCTCTTTTATCCTTCACAAGTTGATAAGTGCATTAATCACAGGTAGCTCAACTTCACATGTTGTCCAGTCAAACAAAATCTCGTGAACACAAGATATGAATCTCCAAGTGCTGCGATCACAAACATAGAATCCATAGTATCTGTACACACCATATATAAGCTCACATGAGCTCACTCCACATAATCAGGGGCTGGATATATCTTGGTGTCTTCATCCAATGCTCCCGCTAAGGCCATGCGGCCTTCTAGGTCGATGTCTCAATGAAATCATCATGGAAGACACAGTACCATCTATTGTCTCTCCCTAAACCAATTCCTTATTGAACTCTTTTATCTTCCATACTTTCTCATCTTCTTCATTTTCTTATTTCTTGAAATGATTCTCAAACTAAACCATATACTCATTAAGACTTTTTCCATTGTCACCAACATTCTTCTTTATAACTATAGGATGTGGTCCTCTTGGTCCTCTTTTGTTGTCCTCTCCATTGTATCTACAAAACTTCGCTATGTGTCCAAGGTTGTTGCATTTGTAACATATAGGTGGTCTCCTTCTACTCTGATTTACTTGTAGCTTACAATACCTTGTAGTATGCCCAAAGTTATTGCATTTGAGGCATGTGATCTTGGCTGCTGACTCTTCTCTAATGTAGTCTTGTTTGTATCTAGATTGATTAGGTTTTCTACATTCTACTTTCTTATGTCCATAATCATAATAGTTATAACAATAACTAGAAAAAGGTTTGAAGGAACTGTTACCTCAGCAATCTCTTTTCATGTGTCCAAGTTTGTTTCATCCAAAGCATCTACTTCTAAAAGGTCTGGTCTGATCTCTAGGTCTCTCAAGAGTAGGTATTTCTTTAGTCTTTACTTCATGTCTTTCTTCATTAGTTTTAGAACATTATGCTTGATTGAATCCAACTCCAGTCATGTCTCCTTTAGGTTTATGTCTTTCTCTTTGTTCATCAATCTTATCACTGCTCATGTGCAACTTCTCAATATGCAATTTGGATTGAGTGAGTTCTCCTTTTATGATCTAATTGTACTTCTCCAATTCCTGACACTTATCCTTTTAGTGATCAAATTAAGTCTTCATTTGTCCTATCTACTCATTTTCTTCTTTTATCAACTCTTCAACTTCGTATCTTGTATCCTTTTCATGTTGAATCTCTTTAATCATCAGAAGATTGATTTCTTCTTTTTCCTGCTCTAGCTTCTTTACTTGGTCTGATGTATCATTGTCTGAATCCTCTTTGATCTTATCCATAAGGTCTTGTTTCTGACTTCTTGAAGTTTCAAGCTGTTTCTTTAGTTTCTTGATGAAACCTTCTTCTATTCTCAATTTGAATTTCAGTTCACCATTCTCAGCTTTCTCTTTGTCTAGGTTATCAAGTGCTGCTTCAAAGTTTTCTTGGAAACTTTTTGAATCCATTCTGATCTACCTTAATTTGTTAGGCTTTATCTCCAAGGGCCAATAGCTCTGATACCAATTGTTAGGATTAGGTAATACTGAGAGGGGGGTAAATCAGTATTAAAACACTTTAATTTGAACTTCAACCAATTGTGAATAAACCATATTAATGCAGAAATGAAAAGAACATAAATGCACAACACATAACTCATAACACCATGATTTGTTTTTGAGGAAGCCCTAGCCAAGGGAAAACCCTAGTGGGGATGGTACCCATAACTAAGCACTAAAATTGATGCAGGGGCATCCAAGGTTAAGGTAGGGCATTCTATGTCCTTGGTGAAACTGCATGAAGTGTTTGTATTTTGGTCAGTGTTACTCAGTTCTAGCCTTGACCGATGTCTCAGTCATTGAAGGAAGCTCGGTCATTGAAGGAACTTGGCAGTCTTTGGTGCTCAGTGAAATGGTTACTCAATCATGCCTGCGGTGCTTGGTCAACACTGGTGCTCGGTGATACCTAGTGTGCTCGGTGATTTTACTGTCGCTTGGTAGTTTTGGCTTACCGACTAGAGTTTTGTGTGATTTTTTGAGCCAACTTGGTCAATTTATTGTTGGTAGCCATTGTTATGGGGCCAACATGCTGAATTAAATGTTTGTATACATTTGTAAGCTGACTTGTATGACATTTAATTATTTTTTTTGGGGAGTTAAGGGTTTCATCTTGCCGACTTGTGGTTGATGATTAGTATTTAAGGAGTGCTTGGGTAGATGTTTAGAGATAGAATTGGGAGATCAGGACTTAGACAACAGAGTAGATCTGAATGTTAGATGAAAAGCTTGAGAGCGAAGTTGTGGAAAAGTTCTTGATGATCTTGAAGATTAGATTGTAATCTAATAGTCATTTGTAGTAGAGCTAGGGGTTTGCATACTTGGAGACAAGGAGATTTCTTGGAGGCTTGTGAGCTCAAGTTTAGATATACCTTAGGGTTTCCATCAACTTTTGATTATTTTTAGAGCTAAACTAGCTTAGATTGTATTGGATCTGGTTGTGGATCTTGTAGAATTATTTTCTGATTGTAATTGGCCCTAACCCGAAAGGCCTTATAGTCAGGCATGTTAATGAAAATCAATGTTAAATGATTGTTTTATGTTGCATTATTGAGTAATCCACTGTGTAATTATGTTGGCTGCAAGGTTTGGACTATCCTTCATTAGATCCACCTACCTTGACTGCATCAGGTGGTATCAGAGCAAGAGTTGATCTTGTTGAAGCAGAAGGTTGACCTAGCAAGGCCGATCTTGTGAAGTTGATCTTTTTGGCAAAAAGATTGTGCACAATCTGGATTGCAAATCCTAAGCACTGAACTTGTGAAATTGTGCCCTAATTGTTTGCAAGATTGTAGGTTGAGATCTAACTTGTTGCAACTTGGAAATTGTCACAAGGTGGTCAGTGAGGGTTTGTTGCAGAGGGTTTCTCTTATCTTTAAGGATGCCTTCAAGAAGATTGGACCCTAGAGTTATTTTAGATCTTTGTGATAATATTGAATCCTGGATCATAGAGAAGGTGAAATCAGATTTTAGATCTGAGATGGAATTGATGAAGAATGATATGATCACCGAGATCATGAGAACTATTGCTGGTATACCTTGGAATGTTGGTATTAAGGATGGCTATGAAGAAGCTACTGAAGAATTTGAAACTGCTAGATCTAGTGGTGATGACTAGAGGAACATATCTAGTAAAGATAGAACTACTTGGTTGCCTAGATCTGCTACTCAGTTTAGTAATTAGCGAATGGAAGTTTCTACTTTCTCTGGTACTTTGAAGACCAACAATCTGATTGATTGGATTGGTGAATTTGAAGATTTCTTTGAGCTGGAAGAAATTAAAGATCCTCTTCAGGTAAGATTAGCATAGACAAAATTGAAAGGACATGCTACTCTTTGGTGGAAAGAACTACAGAGAGACCGAGAAGATGACGGTGAAACAAAGATCAATCGATGGAGATTGATGGTGACTAAGTTGAAAGCTAAGTTCATACCTACTGACTATGAGCTTGACTTGTTTAAGAAGTTACAGAAGCTGAAACAGAAGGATTTATCTATTGAAGATTATGCCGAGGAGTTCTACAAACTTACTATTCGGTCTAGACACTGAGAGCTTGGTAAGGAAAAGGTAGCTTGGTATGTGAATGGTCTGAGATTCAATATTTAGGATGAGCTTGGTATGCTGAAGATTGATTCTGTTGAAGATGCTTATCAGTATGCTCTGAAGGTAGAAGATAAGTTGAAGAGGAAACAACCTAGTAACTCCCGAGGGAAGGAAAAGATTGATCACTCGGTGAAGGATAAACCGACTAATGCAAAAGATGAACAGAAATCTATGGAACCAAAGAAGAATACAGGTAGAGTTATCTTTAAGGGTACTTACTATAATTGTGGAGAGGAAGGACACCATTCTTTTGAGTGTACATAGAAGAAGGTTGACCGATGAAATGCTGTGATGAATGAGAACATTCAGAATGAACCTGAATTAGAGAACTTGTTGCTTCGGCGAACATTTCTCGGTACAAAGGATGAACCTTATCAGAGGAGTAACTTGTTTAGGACCTGATGCAAGACTGAAGGTAAATTTTGTGATGTTATTGTTGATAGTGGTAGTACTAATAACCTTGTTGTTGAGGACCTAGTTTAGAAACTTTATTTGAGTAGAATGAAACATCCTTGTCCTTATAGGCTTGGCCGGTTACAAGATGTTCATGCTTTGGAAGTTAGAGAACAATGCTTCATTATTGTTTAGATTGGCCAGTACAAGGATCTTGTGCTTTGTGACATTGTGAAGATGAATAGTTGTGATATATTCCTCGGTAGACCTTGACAATATGATTGCAGCTATTTATGACTATGTCCGGAATGTGTTTACTATTGAGAAGGATGACAGGAAGTTTTCACTGATGCCTTTGATGGATACAACACTCGGTAGGAGAAGCCTAATTATTGGTAGCCAAGTTGAGATCATGAATCTAGAGAAAATGAATGATCAGTATGGAGACCTAACCTATACATTGTCAAGAAAAGACTTGAAGAGATAGAAGAAACTGAAGTGGAAGAATTTGCAAGCAGAAAAGGTGGAGGACTTGTATGTGAAGAACCAGTTTGGGATTTATGTGTTGAATCTTGAAAGATGTTCTTGTCACATATGAACATCTTTTAGAACCTGGGGTATCTTATGTAGGGGCATCCAAGGTTAAGGTAGGGCATTCTATGTCCTCGGTGAAACTGCATGGAGTGTTTGTATTTTAGCTAGTGTTACTCAGTTGCATCCTTGACCGATAGTCTCGGTCATTGAAGGAAGCTCAGTCATTGAAGGAACTTGGTAGTCTCTGGCACTCGATGAAATGGTTACTTGGTCATGCCTACGGTGCTCAGTTGACACACGACAATGTCTAGCATACTCAGTGATTTTACTGTCACTCGGTAGTTCTGGCTTACCGACTGGAGTTCTATGTGATTTGTTGAGCCTACTTGGTGAATTTATTATTGGTATCCATTGTTATGGGGCCAACATGCTGAATTAAATGTTTGTATACATTTGTAAGCTGACTTGTATGACATTTAATTATTTGTTTTGGGGAGTTAAGGGTTTCATCTTGTCAACTTGTGGCTAATGATTATTATTTAAGGAGTTCTTGGGTATATGTTTAAAGACAAAATTGGGAGATCGGGACTTAGACATCAAAGAAGATCTGAATGTTAGATGCGAAGCTTGAGAGAAAAGTTGTGGAAAATTTCTTGATGATCTTGCAGATCAGATTGTAATCTGATAGTCATTTGTAGTAGAGCTAGGGGTTTGCATACTTGGAGACAAGGAGATTTCTTGGAGGCTTGCAAGCTCAAGTTTAGATTTGCCTTAGGGTTTCCATCAGCTTTTGATTGTCTTTAGAGCTGAACTAGCTGAGAGTGTATTGGATCTAGTTGTGGATCTTGCAGAATTGTTTTCTAATTGTAATTGGCCCTAACCCAGAAGGCCTTAAAGCCAGGCATGTTAATGAAAATCAGTGTTAAACAATTTTTTTATGTTGCATTGTTGAGTAATCCATTGTGTAATTCTATTGGTTGCAAGTTTTGGACTGTCCTTCAATGGATCCACCTACCTTGACTGCATAAAAAATATAGTATCCCTATTATGAGATCTAGCCTTGTTAGGAGCTGATTATTACATAGTACATTTCCTTGCTAGAGGAATACAAAACCCTATTAGGGGTATACAAAAACCTTGTTAAAGGTGGTGAGGTTACAACTCTTACAATCAGAATATTGTCACAAAGTGTTCTTCAAATGTGAACAATACAAGCATCTGTTATGCTTAGATTGTTCCAATTATAGCTTTGTCAAACACTGATCTTGCATCTGCTCTTTGCTCTTTGATTTTCATCTATCATATCATCATCACAATTACACTTATCACTTCCACAAAACACTCTATACTTAAATTAATTCTTCCATCCAGTTGACTCTCAAAATACATGACAAAATGTAATAATTACTAATATAAATGATCAACATAGAGTCAACGATCTTATATTATCAAAGTATCGGTAATATACAACATCCATCTAACTTAGCACATTTCCATACCAACTAAACTTTCCTCAATCATCGTGACTGCTCATATGCCCTGTTTCACTGATTCTTTGTATTCACATACCTTCATATCATTGTATCTTCCTAATCTCATCACCAAAACACATGCAAAATTAACTAAAGGTCTTACATATCCCAAAATGTCTTCTACTAACTTTGCAAGCTATAATACATTATATATTATCTTCACTAACCAAAAAAGTACCATAGGATACTGTTATCCTGATTCTATACTTAGTCATTTTCATGACTAAGTCTCTAGTACCAAAACTCTCTGCACGTGATCACTCTAGCATAAGTGTTGCCATAAATGACAACCCTTAAGTTATTCCTAGTGCTCCCAAAATATCACTTGACAACAATGATCTCCTACCATCTTTTGTAATCAAACTATATATATTAGTGAATTATCTTTGTGGGCAAGTGCTCACCATGATTTTTCCCAATTTATGTTTTCCATGTATAAAATCAATAAACACCAGTGTTTATTTATTGTTGGTAATGTTCATTACTTGCTTAATATTTCATGTGGTGAATATTGAAGTTAGTTGTTTACTCAAGCGTGATTTTGGTTTATGTTGATTCATCCCCTCTCAACATTTTAAGTGTGTTCAACACTTCCATTTTCTATTTTATCCTAGTTTTTCTAGTTTTATTTACAAAAACATATATTTTTCCTTAAATGCTTTCATTATGGGTATTTCTATTAAATAATTTCATTATAGGGGAGGGACGCTAATACGTTCACACCCTAACTTCATGGATCACGTGGAGTTCCATGTGGATCCAAAAATAAAAAAATGTCATATTTGAATAGATCGTTGAGTCAACATTCTAAAAACATTAAAAAATTACAACTTTGACAGAGTTTTCCAAGTGTTCAACGTGTCAACATCCATGATGTCCAAATTTGGTTACTTTGGTGTGCTGATCAAGACATGCATTGGCCCACCTTGTCAAGTTGTTTGGTGTGTCATGTGAAACCTCGATGGTGGTTGTTCAACATTCAATCATGTGGCCACCATTCAAATTAACTTGGACACATTTTTTAGTTTCTACCACCCATCACTCTTCATTGTAGTGACATTAACTATGTGTCACTTCACCTTACTTCCAAGTCTCAAATTTTGAACAAAAACTCATTCAATGCTTTTGTCTTCTCATTGTTTGAGATTACATTCACTACAAAACCATAACTTGTTTGTTGGTAAACCAGAACATGTCTCCCACCATTAGAACTCTCAACTAGTTTTTGGTGATGGAAACACTCCCTGTTATCAATGATTCTCTCAGCATGCCATTGTTACTTCTTGGTTTTGAGGTTAGTGTTAGAGTATCATTCATTGGTTTTTTTTTTTATGCTTTGGTTCAAACCACCTGCATTGCTCCATTAATTCCTTTCACTCTCAACTTACAAGCCCATGGAGGAGGGTTTGATGGCTAGGACACAAAGGAGGAGTTTTTTGCATTTACATGCCAACTATTCGACCCATGTGGGGATTAATCCTCACTAAGACCTTCCATTTTATATTTTGGGCATGGCCATATTAGGTATTCTTTTTTTTTGTTTCTATACCTTCATTTTAAATTTTTTTGTAACTATAATGTTGTCTACATTTGTAGGTGCTCGTTTAATATGACCTAAGTGATGTTTAAACCTCACAAAGGCCTTACATTATCTATATTATCTTGGTATTAATTGATATCTATGTCTGAATTAGAGGAGGTTGTTTTTGGGATGCATAAGGGTAATGCTCCAAGCTCCGATGGTTTTCTAGTAGAATGTTTTAAAGAATTTTGGGATATTGTTAATGTGAATTTTCTAGAGGTGATCTGTGAATGCTATGTTAGCAAGAAAATTCTTAGGGCCTTGAATTCTACTTTCCTAGTTCTTATCCTCAAAAAGGAAGGTGCTAATTAGGTGGGTTTTTTTCCAACCTATTGCTTTGTATAATGTGGTTTACAAAATTATTACCAAGTTGATTGCTAAGAGGCTCAAACATTGGCTTCCTACCTTGATTTTGGATGAGAAAGGGGGTTTTATGGTTGAAGGAAAAATTCTAGATGGGGTGGTAGTTTCCTTTGAAGCCATTCACTCTATGACGATTTCCAAGGAGAAATATCTATTTATCAAACTAGATATGGCTAAAGATTATGATATAGTTAAGTGGTTCTTTCTGTAGAAAATTATCATTGCCTTTGGTTTTAGTTTGGAGTGGGTTAGTTGGACTATGAGTTGTGTTACTTTAGAACCCTTATTTATTATTCAAATGAGGATCCTTATGAGTTATTTGGAGCCTCTAGGGGTCTTGAGTTTCCCAAGACCTGATTCATGGATGGAGTTGGGTTAATGGGCTACCTAGGGTTTCTCATCTCCAGTTTGTAGATGATATTTCTCTTCTAGGGATTTATTATATGCATGAAGATAAGTTTTTTAGGTGAATGTTGGATATTTATTTGGTTTCTTCAAGTCAAAAATTCAATGAGCACAAATCATCAATCTATTTTTTCTACTCTAGAACCTATTTAGAGAAAGGTTGCTAACATATTGAGGTTCCAAATTGGGTCTCTCCCCCTACTTTATTGGTGTGTTCTTATTGCTATTGTTAGGAAATCTAGGTTATTATAGTAGGACCTTATTGATAAGTTGCATCAAAAGATAAAAATAATTAGACTCATCAGTGGCTTTCTACTACTTCTTGGTAACCCTTCTTCAATCAATGATTCAAGTCCTATTCACAAAAGGTTTGTTCAAGCGTCCGTTGTATATTTTATTAAGGGATTTAATGCCCTCTTGTGCCACTTTGTTTGGAGTGGTAATTTGAAAAATTCTAAGTGTAGCTTAATTAAGTGGGAGTCTGTGTGTCGGCCAAAGAAGGAGGGAGGTCTAGGCCTTTTCTTTGTTATTTTGAGTGGGCAAGATCTTGCAGTGAAATTGTATTAGCATTGGTGTACTAGTCCAAATTATCTTTAGGAACACATTCTCACACATAAGTATTTAAAAGGACTTGATTATTTGGATGTTTCTCACAACTCTTTGGAGGGAAAGGGCTCTATGGTTTGGCATACTCTGAAACAAGGGCTCAACTAGTTAAGAGGGTTTTTTAAATTTGCAATAGGAGTTCAAAAGCTCAATTTTGGATGGATTTTTGGGATGTTCATCTCCATTTTATTTCCATGTATCTACACCTATAGGACCTCTTTGATTGTCTTATAGTAGCTCAGTGGGATAAGGACATGGGTTATGAGACTATTCATATGTTTGGCCTAGTTGTTGGTTATAGATGGAAGGATTTTTTTGAATGGCTTCTACATGGTTTAGAGAGGGATCAAAATGAGATGAACTATATTCTTGCTTCTTGGGAGTGAAAATCCTTGGTATGACTAGATGTCCTAGGCTAGGGATATGACTTGTCTAGTAAATACTATATTTTTGTAGGGAACTTGGAGCTTAATAGAAAATTGTTGGGATGTATTGAGGTGTCTTGGTGGAAGTATGTTTAGAATAAAATTTCTTGGCCCAAATGCATTTTTTCATGTGACTGGTGGTTCAAAATTATTTCCTTACCTAAGATAATTTATGCAAGCAAGGCTTTTATGGCCCCTTGATGTGCATCTTGTGTTGTAATAGTGAGGAATATTTTTCTCATCTTTATTTTAGTGCTCCTTTGCCGAGGAGATCTATCAATTTTTGTGGGGTGTTTGGGGTCAGACTTGTTGGCATGCCTACTCTTTGTCTAATTTTTGGGCCCCTTGTGGTAAAACCCCTACTAAAATCTCTTTTCTTTAGATAATGTGGTCTCTCGATCATTTTTTAGTCATTTGACATGTTTGGCTTGAGAGGGTTCAGAGGATTTTTTTAGGATGCTTGGATGGTTGCTACACACTTGTGGTGAAAAATTATTTTCTCTCTTCCTGAGACTATTTTGACTCAGTGTGAAATGACTGAAGGTGTGGATCCTAGAGATGTTGTCATTTGCAATCGTCTTAACTTTCCTCTTCAAGGGAGTTCTCCAGTGTATGTTGGTCAGGTCAGAAGTAGTAGATGTAGACATCATTTGCATAGGATCAATTGGTAGGGTTGTTTGAAACCCCCTCCTCATGGACTTTAAAAAATGAACATTGATGGTTCATCTTAGGAGAACCCTAGGCATGCTAACGTTGGAAAATTATCCAAGATAGTTCTAGTGATATTTAGTTTACATTTTCTATTTATAAGGTCTTTCATACAAATAATTTAATGGAGGCTCTTTTGCTTTTATATGTTTTTGAGTGTTGTTGTTCTCTTGGTTGACAAAGGATTATTTGTAAGTCCTAATTCTTAGGTGGTGGTGACTTTTTTGAGTAGGCAACAAATTGAGGGTGTTAGTTAGCACTTAGCTTTAGTTATTAGACAAATTCTCCATTTTGTAGCTCCTTAGAATCTGTTACTTTTACACACATTTCTATTGTGTGGAATGATGTTGAGGATTATTTGTCCAAATGGGCTTCAGATAAAATGCACGATTGAAATATAATGGATAAGGGGAAATTACCCACTTATATGGCTCATATGTTAGATCAACTAGTGAATAGTGACAAGATTCTATAGTGCTCTCTTTACTGGGCACTCTTCTCTTTTTGTATCTCTTTTGTATTTGAATAAATTTTTATCCCTCTTTTAGTTAAAAAAATCTCTAACGTGGTCTACATTTGTGGATTCTTGTTTCGTACATTATAGCTGAATTTATTTTTGTTGGTTCTTTTTGTTAGAAGTTTTTAGCAATTTTATGTTTATGAATAATACAATATATGTTCATAAACACTGTTGATCCCTAAGTTTTGTTGTCTATTAGTGTCTTACACTTAGTCATTTTCTAGGCAAATGTTGGTCAGTCATGACTACAACTGAGTCATCATGTATAGGCTGATTCATGTATATTGTACATTTACCGAGCAGTAGTTATTGCCGAGCAAGTCAGAGGTCACCGAGTACTTTAGTATTACTTGAGATAGTTTATGCTAAGTTGTGTAGATATGTTAGTGTCGAGCACCAATAAAGGAGAACCGTAAGTTTTGAGTGCTAGAGATATCAAATGTTGAGTAAGCTAGATTTGACATATGTGTTTTTAATGGCACAAAAACTTAGGTAAACCATTTTTGGCTGACATCTACATGATATTTATTGTTTGTTGAGGAAATGACAGAGTTGATTATGCCTAGCAATTTTAATAATTAATCCCTATGTAATCCATGCAACCAATCAAAATTAGGGAATGGTTAAGCACCATAAGTAGACAATCTAGATCATAGATCTTGATTCATGGAGTTGATCTATTGTTTATATAAGATGAGATTTGAATCCTAAAACATATTAAGGGAGCATAGTAGAAGAGTATGAGTATGAAGAAGATCTCATACTTGTAGAATAGAGAAGTGTTTTGATAATCATAAACAAAGATCAGTAATCGAGCTAAGCAGTGAAGGACAAAATTGAGACATATTTGATAAAGAAGATCAAATCTATATCGGAAGGAGAAGATCTATTATCTGCACTATAGTGCAAATTGAAGGATCAAGTACTGAATCATTCTAACAAGTGAATTGGGGAGAATCTCTTAATAGGTTGGTCCTAACAGGCCTAAGTAAATCTATTATCCAAGTGCTTCATTTTAAGTTTTAAATCCTTTTGCAAGGTAGATTGTATAAGTCTAAAAGTTCTTAATAGGGAAGACCCCTCACAGGGTAGATCATCATTTTATGGTCAAACTTGTAGCCCTAATAGGAAAAATTTAATACTATAGTAGTGAAGATTTGTGGGTGCCATCCCCACCCCAGTTTTACCTCTCAAGGGTTTCTGGGTAACTAAAATCTTTGTGTTATGTTTTACTTTCATGGATGATGATTATATTGTTAGATCTTTTATAGTATTGAATTTGATGATTATGCTATGCAAGTAAGATTATGTCAAAATGGAATAAATAGTAGATATCTGATTCACCCTCCCTCTCAGTATATCACTTTCCCATAGTAGATTTCCAACAATTGGTATCATTTTACCAGGTTACTACATGCCCAAGGTAGATTAGCCGAGTTGGTGTCTAATGATGGTAAAATAAGGGCTAGACTAATTTGTATAAAAAATATGTTGACACCTCATCTCAAGGTTATACAGAGGGAGTTAGTCATGACATATGAGTTAGTATCGAAAGACCCCCATCTTTCTATTGCCAAAAGCCTAGTTGAGCTAGCTGCCGAGCTAGAAATAAAGTCATAGGTTTTGGAGTCTATAAGGTCTAGTTGGGACAATGCATTAGGGATGGTAATACAAAATCACAAACCTTTCTTGGACAAATATTTCAAAACCCCACTCCCCAAGAACTTTAAGTGACAAAAACAAGGGGGAAGTGAAATGAAATGACAAGATAATAAAGGGGGAATTGTTAAAGGTGAAAAGGGAAAACGGAAATGACAGAGTTTAGAAGAGAAGAAAAGAGCAGAAACAGGGAACTGAACACAGTAGAAAAAGGAGTCTTATGTATATAGATGTAAAATATTTTTGAAGACAAGTCAAAATCTTAGGGGGAGTATTCATATAGAATTTTTTTTTTCGTATTACTAAAGTACTCATGTAAATGTAATGTAAAATGTCATGACAAAGTGTTTTTGCCACTAATGTCAAAGGGGGAGATTGTTGATCCCTAAGTTTTGTTGTCTATTAGTGTCTTACACTTAGTCATTTTCTAGGCAATGTTGATCAATCATCACTATGATTGAGTCATCATGTATAGGTCGAGTCATGTATATTGTACATTTACCGAGCAGTAGTTACTGTCGAGAAAGTCAAAGGTCACCAAGTACTTCAGTATTAGCCAAGCTAGTTTATGCCAAGCTGTGTAGATATGTTAGTGTCAAGCACTAGTAAAGGAGAATAGTAAGTGTTGAGTGCCAAGGATATCAAATGCCAAGTAAGACAGATTTGACATGTGTTTTTAATGGCACAAACACTTATGTAAACCATTTTTGGCCAACATCTACATGATTTTTATTATTTGTTGAGGAAATCAAGAGTTGATTATGCTTGAGAATCACAATCATTAATCCCTATGTAATCCATGTAACCAATCAGAATTAGGGAATGGTTAAGCAACATAAGTAGACAATCTAGATCATAGATCTCGATTCATGGAGTTGATATATTTTTTATATAAGATGAGATCTAAACCCTAAAACATATTAAGGGAGTGTAGTAGAAAAGTATGAGTATGAAGAAGATCTCATACTTTCAGAATAGAGAAGTGTTTTGATAATAAAAAATAGAGATCAGTGACCGAGCTAAGTAGTGAAGGACATAACTGAGACATATTTGATAAAGAAGATCAAATCTATATCAGAAGGAGAAGATCTATTATCAGCATTACAGTGCAAACCGAAGGATCAGGAAGTGAATCATTCTAACAGGTGAATCAGGAAGAATCTCTTAACAGAGTGGTCCTAACAGGCCTAAGTAAATCTCTTAATCAAGTGCTTACTTAATTGTAAGTTTTAAATCCTTTTGCAAGGTAGATTTTGATGAATTACAACTGATTGAATATCTAGATGAAATGAAGAAATAATGATTAGAGATCACCAAGCTACTAAAGTGATATGTAAGATGGTTAAATCAATCAATATGTTGTCATTGATGTCAACTAGTTTTGACAGTACTTATCATGATAGTTACAAACATCTGAACATCTGTTAAAGGAGGAAAAGATGAAGAACTAAGATATCTACATAAGGAAAAGATGGATATGATAGATAAGGATAAGGTAAACATTGGGTAACTTATTAATGAGTCTATGGTTTTATATTGTTGAATTAAGCATGTTACATTAATCTATTATGAAGAAGAGATTTGAATTTGGAAAATTCAATGTGGTTGGTAATTGAAGATTTCTGTATACAATGAGCTAGTGCACTATGTACCAAGTGACAGTAATAACTGAGTTAGTTATCACCTACGCATTTCTATAGTAACTGAGTATGGATGAAAACATTAAATGCTAAGAACAACTAACTGAATTTGGTGAGCTAGAAATTATTATGATTTCAAAGTTAAGGATGAAGTTAGTTATGAGATCCATGACTGACATAATTCAGAGATGATCTAAAGGATGAGATTGAAACGTGTTAATGACACATCTGTCGAGGAAGGTTTAAGCAACAAAATGGACGAAGGAGATTAAGAGGCAAAATCTGATGGCTGATATGAAAATGATTTACTTATCTATATAAGAGATATGAGTTTCATTATTGAAATATGTCGGACAAAAGGAGGCTGCAGAGATTTTGCATGAAGATTGTATTCATGCATTCTTGATCAAACTGGTTATTGAAAGAACTGAGCCACAGGCATTACCGAGCATTAGAGAAATATTTACCAAGTGAAAGTAAGTTGAGAAATATTGAGGAAGTGAATTGATTAATGATTAGAGGATTTTATGAGCATAGCATAGATCTAAATATTTGTAATTGAGTTGTATTTGAATCAGATAAGTACTGTATCAGTTTAACCATTGATTCAAAAAATCTTTTAACCAAGTGGACTTGACAGTCTTATTGTACTATCCTATGACATTCGTTGAATGTAAAGTGTTATCTTGTTGACCCCATAGTGAATGTTGGTCAAAATTTTACTGTTAGTGATAAATCCTCTAACCAGGTCACACCTAGCAGTGTGCATTGTAACCTTTAATAGGGTTGGCTCATTACCGAGCTCACTTTAGAAGAGTGAATTATTTTGGGTTACCGGTCCCAGGTGGTTTTTCCCTTAGTAGGGTTTCCACATTAAATCATTGTGTTATGTGTTATTTGTTATGATTTTTTTGCTATCATAATTTACATATTGCATAGTTGATTTAGTCGATAATCACACTTTGGATAATTACTAGTAATCAGTAAAGTGGACAGAGAGATTGATATTTTATGTTACCGAGCTGCTTAATTTGCTGAAATTATTTTGTAAGGTACATCTATGAGTTTGGGACTACTAGATAACTAATCTAACTAATTTACCCCCACTCTCAGTTATTCTAACAATTGGTATCAGAGCATATTGGTTGCTTGGAAGAAAGTTTTAAGGACTTGAGAGAAAGATCAAAAGATGTATAAGAGCGAAGTGTTGAAGCTGAACAAAGATAACTTTACCACATGGCAAAGTCAGATGAGGCTTCACATATCTAGAATCAGAGAATTTTCTATACCTTTACTTGTCAATGGCTACATACAACTGAATGTTGGACCTTTGACTCTTGATCAATTGAGAGACTGACATGAACACAATATTACTATGATAGAGATTGTTGCTACTCTATCTGATGTTGAATTTGAGGATGTCAAGGATTGCACTACAATGAATCAAATGTGGGATAAACTTTCTCTAGTTTGTGGTGGTGATGTGAATGTGATGAGAGCTAGAGATGGAAGCTTGAGAGGAAGATTTGATGACATGAAGATGAAAGGAGAGAACATCACACAATACTCGAATCGAATCAAAGAGGTAGTCAATGCTATCCGAGGAGCAGGAGGTATTATTTCTGAAGATACTGTGGTAGGTAAGATACTGAGAACCTTATTGTCTGTCTATGTAATTAGAATATTTGCTATTCATGAAATGAGGTTTGCCCCTAACAACACTCTTACTCTTGATAGTCTAATTGGAAAGTTAACAACTTTTGAGCTGAATAATTTTGACAATAGTGTTGTACTAAGTGTTGAGTCTTCTTTTATGTCATCTCTTAAGATTGGTAAATCTAGCAGTAAGCATAATATAAATAATGAAAGTGGCAATAATATTGAAGATGAGCTTGATGAGCTTGAAGCACTTATGGCCCAAAGACTACAAAAAGGTAAAGGAAGGTATAAGGGAAAGTTACCTTTAGCTTGTTTCAACTATAAAGAGGTTGGCCATATTGCTACTAGATGTCCTAATAGGAAAGAGTAAGATAAAGACTGATCTAGTGATGGAAAGTTTGGTAGAAGGAATGACAAAGGAAACTGACACTACAACAAAGACAACCAAGATTATAGAGATAAAGGCAAGAAGGAATGTTACCTTGTTGGAGAAAATGAAGATGACACCAAAACTGACAATGATGATGAAATTGAAGTAGTATTTGTTTCAATGAAAGATGATTTTAGAAGAGGAGGAAAGGTATGTAGAAACAACCCTTATTTCTAAAGTTTGTAAGAATGATACTTGGATCATTGATAGTGGTTGTACACATCACATGACTGGTGACGAAGATAAGTTTGATCATCCTTGGAATTATAATGGAGGATCAGTGAAAATGGGAAATGGCACACCTTGTATGGTGAAAGGAAAAGGGTCTATCTTATTGAATGATAGAATTAGATGTGATAATGCATACTAGGTAAAATGACTTAACTACAATTTGTTGAGTGTAGCACAACTAAATAACTTAGGTCACTGAGTTGCATTTGAAAGCAAGAAGGTGAAAATCTATGATGAAAATGGAAATCTTGTTGGTACTGGAGTGCAATCAAAAGGTAATTTATTCTATCTTGACAATGTTGAAACTTCTTGTTTAGTGGTGAAGAATGAAGATGCATGGTTATGGCATCAGAGGCTATGTCATGTAAACTTTGATAACATGATTAAGATAAGTAGAAAGATAAAAGTTAGAGGATTGCCAAGTCTAACCAAACCTGATCATGTTATGTGCTATCAATGTCAGGAAGGAAAGATGACCAAATCTAGTTTCAAAAGTAAGGACTATTTATCTAAAGCTATTTTGGAGTTGGTACATACCGAATTATGTGGTCCTATGAGAACTTAAAGCTACTACGGTGATAAATATTTTATTTTATTTTTTGATGACTATTCTAGGCTGATGACAATAATGTTCTTAAAATAAAAATATGAGGCATTCAAATTATTTAAATGGTATAAGGATAAAGTTGAAAAAGAAACTAGAAAATAATTGAAATGCTTAAGGTATGATAGAGGAGACGAGTTTGTTTTTGATGAATTCACTAATTTATGTAATGATAATGGAATCAAAAGGTAGGTTTCTGCACCTAGGACATTGTAGCAGAATGGAATTATTGAAAGGAGGAACTGATCTATTGTTGATTTAGAAACCTAATCATGTTATGTTCCATCAATGTCAAAAAGGAAAGATGACCAAATCTAGTTTCAAAAGTAAGGAATATTCATCTAAAGGTATTTTGGAGTTGGTACATACAAAATTATGTGGTCCTATGAGAACTCAAAGCTACTGTGGTGATAAATATTTGATTTTATTTTTTGATGACTAGTCTAGGCTGATGACAATAATGTTCTTAAAATAAAAATCTAAGGCATTCAAATTGTTTAAATCGTATAAGGCTAAAGTTGAAAAAGAAACTGGAAAATAATTGAAATGCTTAAGGTTTGATAGAGGAAGTGAGTTTGTTTATGATGAATTCACTAATTTCTGTAATGAGCATGGAATCAAAAGGCATGTTTATGCACCTAGGACACCACAACAGAATGGAATTGTTGAAAGGAGGAACCGATCTATTGTTGATTGTGCTAGAACTTTGATGATTGAGAAAAATGTTGCACAAATGTACTAGAGAGAGGTAGTTAGCACTACAGGATACACCCTGAACTGAATTCAACTAAAGAAAGACACAAACAAGACACCTTACGAGTTATGGTTTTGATATACATCGAGTGTAAGTTATTTTAGAATCTTTGGTAGTAAGTGTTATATCCTGAAAGATGATAGGAATAGTAAATTTGACTCTAAAGGTGATGAAGGAATATTTTTAGGATATTCTACTAAGAGTAAAGCTTATAAATGTTTGAACAAGGCTACTAATCAAATGATAGAAAGTGCTAATGTAAGAGTTGATGAGCTTGCTAAAAAGAATGATGAAGAAATAATGAAGGAACTGAAAGACTATGGTAGGTTTACTTATGTTGAAGATACAAATTATCTACCGAAGCCATAGGATGAGTCTACTGAGCATTAGGAAAATGCTACCGAGAATCAGCAAATGCAAATCGAGAATCAGGAAGAAGCTACCGAGCAGGAAAATGAACCTGAACTAAATGATGAGCAGAGAAGAGAACAAGTGCTAGCAAGATTTGTTAGAAGACACCATTCACAGAATCAAATCATTGGAGATAATAAAGTTGGCATGATGACCTAAAGTAATTTAACACATAACACATGCTTATTTTGTGAGTTTGAACCTAAGAATGTTAGGGATGCACTTGAAAATGAGGAATATATCAATGCTATGAATGAGGAAATTGAATAGATTGAGAAGAATAAGACATGGACATTAGTACCCAGACCAAAAGATAAAAATGTTATTAGTACTAAGTGGATTTTCAGGAACAAGTTAAATGAAAATGGTGAGGTCACTAGGAATAAGGCAATACTTGTATGCAAGGGATATGCAAAAGAAGAAGGTATTGATTATGGTGAAACCTTTGCACCTATTTCTAGAATTGAAGGAGTCTGTATATTACTTGCATATGCTACACATAAGGGATTCAAAGTATATCAAATGGATGTGAAATCAGCTTTTCTGAATGGAATTCTTGAGGAGGAGGTCTACATAGAACAACCAGAAGGTTTTGTTTATCTGAATCAGAAGAACATGGTATGTAGAATGCACAAAGCTTTGTATGGACTATAGCAAGAACCAAGGGCATGATATGAAAGACTACATGCTTATCTTATTAGTATTGGCTTTGTAAGAACTAGTGAAAATAATATTTGTATATGAAAGGAGAATTTGATGATAATATTTTGATTGCTGAAACATTTATTGATGATATAATCTTTGGTGGACAAGATCTGATTTGAAAATATTTTTCTGATGAAATGAGAAAGGAATTTGAGATGTCTATGTTTAGAGAGATTAAATTCTTTCTAGGTTTGCAAATTATACAACAAAATGATGGGATTTTCATCACTCAATCAAAATACATTAAAGAAGTGTTAAATTTTTTTGGCATGGAAGATACAAAGCTAGTAGGAATACCGATGGTAACTAGATGTAAGTTGACAAAGGCTGACAAATCTACATAAGTAAATCAGACAATGTACTGATCTATGATTGGAAAATTGGTGTATGTGGTACATAATAGGCCTGATATTGCACATGTAGTTGGGATTGTGGCAAGATTTTTTGCCAATCCTAAAGATTCACATATGGTTGCAGTTAAAATAATTTTGAGATTCTTGAAGAAGATAGAAGATTATGGTTTATGGTACACAATGGAAGGGAAATTTGAGCTCTGAGTATACACAAATGCAGATTGGGTTGGAAACATAGATGACCGGAAGAGTGCAACTAGTGGAGCATTCTTTTTAGGGGAAAGGCTTGTGACTTGGATAAGAAAGAAACAAGCATGCATTTCTCAGTCTACTACTAAAGAAGAGCATGTTGCTACTGCTACAAATTGTTTAAATATTGCTTGGATTAAACAAGTGTTGGAAGGAATGAATGAGGTAATCACTAACCCGGTGATTATATATTGTGACAACACTAGTGCTATAAATATTTCCAAGAATCCTATGATGCATTAAAAAATAAAGCATATATCTATTAAGTATCACTACTTAAGGGAACAAGTTCAAGAGAAGTAGGTGAAACTGGAATTTGTAACATTCAAAGAATAACTTGTTGATATCTTTACCAAACCCTTACCGAAGGACACATTTGAATATTTGAGGACTAGATGTGGGGTTTTTCCCCTATCTATTGATCATTGAGGTGATCAAGAGGTTGCATAAACCTACACTTTATCAGAAGATCATTCATGTTGATTCATATAGCTCACACTTTAGTTTTTCCAAGGTTGTTAAAGATTGTGGAAGCTATAACAGAATTTGTTTATCAGTGCACTGAAGGTACCTAATATGAACCGAACAATAGAGAATTACTTGGCTAATGAAGAGTTTTTTGTATATTTTCTTTGGCATTATTGTCAAAGGGAGAGAAAATGCATATGAAAAATCAGTTAGTGAGAACACAAAAAGAGAGAGAGACTTCATAGTGTAATATATTTTTCTGAAAACAAAAAGAATCTAAGAGTTGAAAAGATCAAATCTGTAGGGAGAGCTTACCAAGCTACAAAATTTACTTACATAGTTGTAGAATACATGTTTGGTATGTGGATGGTCCCACAATAGTGTGTCCCACTTTTTTAGACATGTTGATTTTTGTTGAAATAACATATTTTTAATAAAATATGATGATTTAAGCCTTGAGATGTTCCAATTGAAGGAATTAATTACAAATGGTTAGCTCAAAGCCTCTTATATTAAAAAAACATTGATATAACATCTATACTCCTCATTCATACCTACAATGGAGTCTCCTTTGCACCTATTAAAATGTTGACCAAAAATCACTTCGACTTTATGTTGTGGTAGATCAAATGAATCCATTTGAAAAACCTATCTATGTAGTATGATGCTATTTAGAATAGGCTTTCTAATGAATATAATTTTAATATATATTGAGTTCATTATCACTTTTAAATATTACTTTAACTAAACATGGGTTGTTTGGTCATTCAACAACTTATCTCTTCAAGACTTCGGGAAAAATAGTAAATTACAAAAAAGAAATTATGAAAAATTTGTAGGAAAAGAGTATTTGTGTTACCTTTCTATAAAAAAAAGAGAAAATGAATTTTGATATACACAGATCAAGTTAGAGAGATCCAAGTGACCTTATGTCTAAATTACAGTTACTGTCACTTTAGAACTTAATAAACTATGAAATATTGACCCAAAATGAATGAAACTAATTATATTCTTTAGATATTGAAGTTACAAATATAATCTTGAAATAATTACATCATTATCATATTAAATTTTTTTTTTATGTTGATCCAAGTGACAGTAACTCCTTAAAAACATAGGTTTTCACACAAACAACTTTTTGAAGGAGAAGGAAAAATGAAAGTTAATGAATTTTTATTTTTTTGTTAAAATAGATTTAGAAACTAGAAAGAAAATTATAAAAGACTCTAGTTTCATCATCTTCAAATTTCTAATAGTTTTGCGGCAATAGGTGTTCAAAAGGGTAGTTTTTTCTCAAAATTTTGATCTTTGTGTCAAAGTTGGCCAAAAAGTGGGACACACTATTGTGGGACCACCCATGTGTATGGCATATTTTTCATATTGCTTGTGTTTCCATCAATGCCAAAGGGAGAGATTGATGAACTACAACAGATTGAATATCTAGATGAAATGAAGGAACAATGATTAGAGATCACCGAGATACTGAAGTGATATGTAAGATGGTTAAATCAGTCAATAAGTTGTCATTGATGTCAACTAGTTTTGATAGTACTTATCATGATAGTTACAAACATCTAAACAACTATTGAAGGAAGCAAAGATGAATAACTGAGATATCTACATAAGGAAAAGATGGATATGACAGATAAGGATAAGGTAAACATTGGGTAACTTATTGATGAGTCTATGGCTTTATATTGTTGACTTGAGCATGTTACATTAATCTATTATGAAGAAGAGATTTGAATCTGAACAAGTCAATGTGGTCGGTAATTGAAGATTTTTGTATACACTGAGCCAGTGCAGTGTATACCGAGTGACAGTAATAATCGAGCTAGTTATCACTAACACATTTCTATATTAACCGAGTATGGATGAAAACATTAAATGCTAAGAACAACTGACTGAATTTGATGAGCTGAAATTGTTATGATTTTGAGGTCAAGGATGAAGTTAGTTATGAGATCCATGACTGACATAATTTAGAGATGATCTAAAGGATGAGATTGAAACGTGTTAATGACACATCTATCGAGGAAGTTTTAAGTGACAAAATGGATGAAGGAGATTAAGAGGCAAAATCTGATGGCTAATATGAAAATGATTTACTTGTCTATATAAGAGATATGAGTTTCATTATTGAAATATGCTAGACAAAAGGAGACTGCATATATTTCATGTGAAGATTGTATTCATGCATTCTTGATCAAACTGGTTATTGAAAGAACCGAGCTGTAGACATTACCGAGCATTAGAGAACTATTTATCGAGTAAAAGTAAGTTGAGAAATATTGAGGAAGTGAATTGATTAATGATTAGAGGATTTTATGAGCATAGAATAGATCTAAATATTTGCAATTGAGTTGTATTTGAATCAGACCAGTCTTGTATCAATTTAACCATTGATTTAGAAAATCTCTTAACCAAGTGGACTTAACAATCTTATTGTACTATCCTATGACATTCATTGAATGTAAAGTGTTATCTTGTTGACCCCATAGTGAATGCTAGTCAAAAGTTAACTATTAGTGATAAATCCTCTAACCAGGTCACACCTAACAGTGTGCATTGTGACCTTTAACAGGGTTGGCTCTTTACTGAGCTTACTTCAGAAGAGTGAATTATTTTGGGTTATCGGTCCCAGTTGGCTTTTCCCTTAGGAGGGTTTCCATGTTAAATCATTATATTATGTGTTATTTGTTATGATTTTTTTGCTATCATACTTTAGATACTACATAGTTGATTTAGTCGGTAATCACAGTTTGGATAATTACTGGTAATCAATGGATAGACAGATTGATATTTTATGTTACCGAGCTGCATAATTTGTTAAAATTATTTTGTAAGGTACATCTATGAGTTTGGGACTAAAGGATAACTAATCTAACTGATTCACCCCCCCCCCCCCCCCTCCCAGTTATTCTAATAGATTTTATAAGTCTAAAAGCTCTTAATAGGGAAGACCCCTCACAGGGTAGATCATCATTTTATGGTCAAACTTGTAGCCCTATTAGGCAAACTTTAATACTGCAGTAGTGAAGATTTGTGGGTGTCATCCCCACACTAGTTTTACCTCTCAAGGGTTTCTGGGTAACCAAAATCTTTGTGTTATGTTTTACTTTCATGGATGATGATTAGATTGTTAGATCTTTTACAGTATTAAATTTGATGATTATGCTATGCAAGTAAGATTATGTCAAAATGGAATAAATAGTAGATATTTGATTTACCCCCCTCTCAATATATCACTTTCCCATAGTAGATTTCCAACAAAATACATGACTCTCTAAAAGAAAAATGTACTCTTTTATTCAAGCTTCTCAGATATTTTCATGGCATTGAAAATAACTTTTTTCTCTAGCATCACTGTTAATATTTTTCAATCGATATATTTGAAGGCCTTTCATTTCTTTTTTTTCTTTATCAGCTATGAAATATGTTGTTCAATTTCACTATTCATACCTTCTAATATTAGGGTGTAATATTTACTACTAATATTAGGGTTTAATATTCACTACCAATAATAGGGTTTTTTAAATTGGTGTTCATGTGAGAATTTTTCAATTAATATTAGGGTTTATTACTAACATTAGGATTTTTACACTTTTATTTTCTCCAAATACCCATACTCGTTTGAGTTTATGTTCAAATTGATTTTGCAATTAATTTTAAACCATAATATCAACATTGAATTTTAAACCCTAATTTTAGTAGTAAAACACTAATATTCACAATGATTCAGAAATTGTAACAATAGTACACTTAAACCCTAATATTAATAGTTCCAATTACAAAGGCATATTTATCCTAATGATTGAATTAATAGACCAAGAGTCATTACACAAAATAATAATTATTTAATACATAGCTAGGTTGTTATATTAATAAAAAAAAGGAGGGTTTACATCAATGATTGCATTACTTCAAAATTGGCTTCACATGCCATCAAAATTGGGAAATAAGAAAAAGGAAAGTTTTGAATTTAACTAACATTCTCATAATCCTATAAATAACTACCACCACCATAAGCTTGCACCACATCACTTTGCTCTATATTCATCATTGTTTCATCCTTCGCCACATCTTCATGAATCACTATTTCAAAATCCCCTTCCTATCATTTTCTTTTCTTTGTAGGACCTCCTCTCTTTCTCAGTTTTCTCACCAATTGTTTCTTGTGTGCAAGGAAATGTGAATTAAAAGGAATGAAAACAAGTAGTTGAAACACTTAAAACACAACTTCAAAGGACATAAAAAATACAAGAAATGCAAACCAGTGCAAACCCCATTGTAGTCTCTTTGTTGCAATGATTTGTCCATGATTGTTTGATGGTATATGTGCTCACAATTTTGACAACATTACACTATCAAGATGCTCCATATTCTCTCAATCTTGCAAGAGAGACATGAAAATGGATTCAAAGTTGCATAGGATATGGAGAGCTCTCTAAAAAATGCATAAGTTCAAAGTTGCATAAGGAAAGATGGATGTGTTGAATCGAAATATTTTTTGATTAAGTATTTTAGACTTAGCGATTTTTGCATTAATGAGGGATGGGTGAAGGATTTGGAAGAGACTTGTGATAAATGGCATTTGTCTCCTAAAATCCCCAAAGTCAAGTTCAATAAATGGGTTAAAGAATTTTAAACTCTTTAAAAGGGACAATAATATTAAAGGCATTTAGGAGCCTTTATGGAAGACCCATGCAATGTCCCTTTGGGATTGAGATGGATGGGAGTAGGTTTGACCTTGGGCTCCCTAATAAATATATTTAGGAATGTGCACATGCTAAGAGGGTTTTATTAGGCTTAATGAAGGGGGGTTAATTATGAGACAAGAGGATTAGGTAGGATTTGACAAGTGGATAGGGGTAGGATAGGTAGGGGTTAATTAAATAAATAGGTTTAGTTATTTAATTAAATAGGGATTAAATGGTGCAAGTAGGAAAAGTAGGAAAATGTAAGTGGATGTGATTTAAATAAATTTTGAATTTTATTTAAATTCAAAATAGAAAAATATAGAGGTTAATTAAATTTGTGTGTTTATTTAATTAAAAGGGGTTAGGCAATAGGTAAATTAGAGTAATTAATTTACCTAGAGAATTTAATTAAATAGGAAACCTATTTAATTGGATGGATGACTATAGAAGAACGGGGGGTTTATTTATTTAAGTAAATAGGACATTCAATTAAACAAAAGATGGAACATTAGATAAATTAAATGAGTTAATTTACCTAGACTATAGAAGACAAACAATTAATTAAATAAATAAATTGCGTTCAGATTTGGGTGTCTACATTTTGCGCCTCTTTGACATGGCATTAAAGTAACATCATTTAGAAGAAAAATAAAATATTGACGACATGAAGAAGAGACAACATGCCCCAAATGATGAAAAATGAGTTAAACTCACTAGGTGATGCCTCCTCAAGAGGTGGATAAGGAAGAAAAGTTCCTGGACGGACCCTTGAAAAAAAAGTAGGAACAAGGAGGATAACAAAAATGAAAAGTAGACAAAAAATAAAATCCGCAGGTGTGAACGACATAAAAAATGAAGTCTATATGAGGAAATGGCAACCAAATGAAGTTAATGAGGGCAAAACAAAAGGGAAATAAACCCCTTTATTAGCAAAAAAGTGACTTTTTACAAGTCATTTTCACCCACAAGTTTGAAAAATTGGAGAGGAGAGGAGAATAATTTGGAGCAAATGACCATGTATAGGCAACCAAAGCATCAGATTGAAGTGGTGTGACAGGTGATAAAATGGTGATGACTAGATCTCCAGGTAGGTGGTTTGATTCTCTAATTTGCATGTACTTTGACACATTTTTATTAGCATAGAAAATGAATTTGTGGCAGATCTACTAGATCATTTTCGGCAAATTCACCTGGTTGGGATGTGTAATTTATTTTTTGTGAATTGGGTTAGAGGTTTGGGTGGGAAAAGAAATAGGATTTTTTTTTTTTTTTTTTTTTTTGGGGGGGGAGGGTGATTTGGTAGAATGTCGGCATAGCTTCTATCAGATCACATTCGATAGTCATGGTGCCATTTGACGCATCCCCTGAAAACCAACCAACTAAATTATCAGCTAGGTGGCTATGACCTTGGTGCATCCACCAGAATCAAACTGGTGGAAGTGTCAGACAGGCGATTGTGACCCCAGCACATCTATCGAACATTGACTGACAAAAGTGCTAGAAGCCACAACGCGACCTAGAGCATCTATCGATGGAAAACTAGTGTAAGTATCAGGACGTGGTGAAGCTCCATGACACATTGGTTGGAAGTGTTACACCGATGACAGATGTCATTGGCACTAAGTATGATGTGTCAAATATAGTGAGAAATTTAGAACCATTATATGCAAGTAAATGGAAACACCTACTTGGGTTTGATGATAATTGTTCAGTTCTAGAATTGTTACCTCTATTAGGCAATGAGGCTAACAACAATTCCAGCTGACAATGGAAACCTCTCCTAGCTGTGGGTAGACTATGATTAGAGAGGAATCTCTAGATTCTAGGCCAGTTTCTATAGAATATTGGCTATCACTTTACTAACCTAAAAAATTTGATGGGAAAAGGGTAAAGGGAACTTAAAACTTAGAAAATAAGGTGATACACCAATGAACGAATCAGAAACCTGAAAATAAAATATTAATTCCAAACTTAACTCATAATGAAATTCAGATGATTGGTACACTGTTCAACATATAGATTAATGAATTTAATTATCATGGATTAACCACAAATAACTTCAACACTTAACAACATACGTTTCTCAAATAAGGCTTGATAGATCAGATTATCAATTAGGAAGGAACAATCATACATTCACTTCCAAATTCAAAATCAGAATTGAAAACACTTACTAAAGAAGATGAAAAGGAATTGATAATCTGAACACGAAATGAGCTGAAATTTGGTATATTTCCTTCAAAAATCTCTGCAAAATGGTTACAATATGGACTCTTGAGCTTTTAGGAACAAAACTGTTCACTATAGGCTCTCTTTCCCACACATGCAACCCTGAAAAAAGTCAATCTCCCTTCCTTAAGAGAGCTCAGAAACCCTAATCCGGGAATGCCTAACCTTTACAAAAATGCCCTATTTTGGCCATAAATCATGCCAAATAATCAGACCACATGTCATCAAAAATGGAAAAGTCCATCTCCCCCTAAATTTTTTCAAATATAAGGAATAAAAAATTCCTTTTACATCATGAATCATGCCAAAATTAACCTATCTTTTAATAAAATGGCTTCAAAATAAAAGGAATAAATCCTTCAATATATTATGCCAAATTTATTAAAAAGAAAACAAATATTAAAAGACCTTTAATATTTGTCAATACCAAAAAATAATTATTAAAAGTTTTTAATAAAAATACTAAAAACTAAATAATAACTATCCTAAACTCCCTTAACCAATACATTTTATAACTTAGCAAATTCAAATTTTAGAATTAACAAAGTGGGGAGTTAATACAACTCGACCCACTTGTTATTCATACATGAAATATGTTGTGACATGATGATAACAATGTATGTGGTCCTCAAAGGAGTGAGGTGGCAATTTATCCTCTGTTGAACTGACATTCTGTCAGTGGACTCCAAAAGAATTACATTCTGCTTTGGGGTATTTTGCTTTGACATACGACAAGGCATTTTTATGTTTATTTGTAAAGAATATGGGCTCAAACCCTAGCCGACTGTTTGATGAAGTTGGAAATATGTTGAAACTACTAGATCTCTTGGAAAAAAAAAATCTAAGAAATCAGCTTCTTCAAACAATGAACTCAACATCTGTGGTGTAAACTGTAAGTTCTTTGTCTTTTACTCTCTGTCAATGCTTGTTCTTCAAAAACGTGGTCCTCTACATGATAAAATCTTCATTGCTACTTGCTTTATCTGTTAACATTTTTGACAAAAATGTGCATCTCTTTTTTCAAAAAAATGTGGCATGATCTCTATTAACATTGCTGAAAGTGGTAGTGCTTTCAAAATGTGGGTTTTCTTCTTGTTCTCTGAGTTTGAATCTTGCATGAAATGGGGCTTTACCTCTGCTGAAAATATGGGTTTACTGTTAGTTTTTTCATTAACATTTTTCAATAAAACGTGCTTCCTTTTTTTGATAAAAATGTGCCTTCATATTAATGCTGGAAACATGCTCACTGCTGGTCTTTGCACACAAACTGCCGCTAATCTCTGCATAAAATATGTTCCATTTCTCTGAACCAGCACTTTGTATTAATGTTTTAAAAAATGTGGCCTCTTTATGATCAACAGCCGTATTTCCTCTTTGTATGGAATACTGAAGTTTCAATGCTAAAAATATGGAGTTCACTGTTCGAACTTCCTGCCATTATTCCATACAAAAACATGGCCAAAATTCATGGCTTCTTCCCTGCATAAAATTTGGAAGAGTTTTTCATTACTGGAAGTGCAGATTTTGATGTTTACTGTTGATTCTTTAAGCAATAATGTAAGGTACATAATGTCCCAGTGCCACCTCTTCCCTCTACACTATTAGCTATAAAACATATATCATTTTATCTCTTGCTGAAACATTGGGTTTGCTAGCTCAAACTCTATCTTGAAACCTTCTGTTTCACTTTGTTTGAACAATAAGCACAAGACACCCTCTATTTGAATAAAAATGTGTCTAGTTTTTGCAAAAATATATGGAACCTTCTGAAGAAAACATAAGTTCACTGGTACTGGGAACATATATCACCATGTGTTTACTATTGACTTCTTGTGTCAATATTTTCCATTCTTATCCAGCACATATTCGAACATTGCAAATACACTTTCAGTTTTGGAAAAGACACCAGATGGCTTCATTTTTTTGGAGAATCTTTAACTGATGTTTTATACAAAATGTGCCACTGACACTAAATGATACCAGCCTTCTTACTGAAAATAGTGGCTACTTATGATTTGAACTTATCAACTGTTGGTAACTAGCACATTGACACATGAAGTTCCAGCATAAATACTTACATTTCAACATCATTCTGTAGCTTTCATTTCATTAAATTTGGCAAGTTTGAATTATAGTTCAGCCCTTCTGTTCTGAAAATGAACTTCACTTTGCAAGAAATGAACCTCTTCTTTTCTTTTGCAAGCACAATATCTTTGTATTCTCTGTTCCACTATGAACATGAACTTGAACTTGTTATTGCTCCTTCAACATAAGAACATCATTTTTGAACATTGAGTTCAATATTTTTAGAACTTGATCTACATTTCAGCATTTGAAATTTGATATATCACTTGTCAGAAATTGTACATATGAAATAATTTTTTGATTTCTGACAAGTACTGTAAAATGTGACCTATTGGCATTTTGAAATTAATAACACCAGCATTATTGAAGCTCCTGTAGGAGATTTTTGTACACTTCCTTTTGATACTAAATTTGTCAATTTATGATATGAAGCACAACAAGATGAAAATGTTTATTATTCTGTTAATGAAGTTCGAGCATGGGCTTGTGACACTCAATAAAAACAAAATGTTAATGACTGAGGTTTGAACACGGGTTCATGACACCCAGTTATAACATTTTGTAAACATTCAAATTATGATTGAACCTTGAAGTACTTGAAAATATTCAGCATTAAAATCATTGAAAGTTTTGAAAATGTACTCTGTTTGTGATGAAATCAGCATGCCTTTTGGTGAAACAATTTGATTCCTTTGAAGATCAGCAACCTAGAACTTCCTGTAGCAACTTGGCATGGGAAACTAGTTTGTTCTACATCTTCAAAAATGACTGAAAATATGAACTAGTCAGCTATTATCTGCAAAATAACTTCTTAATTACATGCAATATCAATATGAAACAATCCTGAAAAAGGTTTCTCAGTTTGGAAACACACTAAGTCCCTTTCATTCAGATTCTTGACTTGTCCAAAATGAAATCACACACCACAATAGGTACTAAAAGTGAAAGGTTTCATGTTCCAAATCATGTCCCTTTAACACTTCCTTGTAGTGAGTGATAGTTTTCATTTTCTTGCTACATTTGTTCTTAGATTGATATGCAGATAGTAATAGATAGCTGATATATGTAATTGTTTTCCTTGTATTGCTTAGATCCATCAGGATCTAATCATTCTTTCTTCTTCTCTTTTCAGGTGATGCTTTCCCTAAGGACCTAAATGCTGATGGTGACATAGGTGCAACCTAAATGCAAAGGACCTGACAAAGACCAACAGAACCAACTTGAAAACATGAGGCAATGCATGGGACCGCTATTCCATATCTTAGTTTTCTATTGTTATTTGCAATGTACTCTATTTATTGAAACATAAAATATGAATCAAAGGACATTTGTACTACATTCTTATGAATGCACAATGTAATGATCAATGATGAATTTTTGAATTTGTAATAGTTTGATCGATACTTAGAGTACATAAATGAATATCTGATAATAAATGTAGTAAGTAAATGCAAATCATCAAAATCTATAAGATAGTGTTAGATAGATAACTGGAATGTGGAAATTTATCTTCTAGTGCCTATTGTGTTGTATGATTTTAATTTTGAATAACAATTTTGGTGACTTCTGTTGAATGTCTACCTGCTAGACATGACCTATAGAGTTATCCTAGGGAAACAAAACTTGGAAAATTGAACCATGAATGCAGTTTATTGAAATGAAAATGCATCTATAACTTAGACTCAAATGCAACCTAGAACCTAGACTCAAAACAACCTAAGACCTAGTGCTGGAACAACACTTATTGAAAGTGAAAACCGAAACAAACCTATCCCTCAAAGCAAAGCTTGAGGTGTATTCCATTAACTGGAATCTGTAGCTCTTCCCCTTTAGTTGTTGACAACTGAAAAGCATTGTTCTCCTTGCAGGCTGTTATGAAAAAAAGGCCTGACCAAAAGTTATCAAATTTACCATGCTGCCCTGGCCTACTTTTCAAAACATCCCACTTTAGAACCAAGTCTCCTTCCTTGAAATTTCTGAATTTAGCCTTTTTATCAAAAGATCTCTTAGTTTGAGCTTGCTTAAGCTCCATTATGTCCAAGGTTTTCCTTCTTTCTTCTTCCAACTATAGCAAATCAACATAACTAATCTTTAATGGGTCCTCTTCCTCAAATAAGAGCATTTGATTAGCAAATTACAATGCTGGAAACTCAATAGAAACTGGCAATCTAGCCTCTTTACCATAAACTAGGACATAAGGTGAGTTCCCAATGACCTTCTTAGGTGTTATTCTATCAAGCCATAGGGTTGCCTTTAGTTTTGAATGCCAATCTCTTTTATTTTCTTGTAGAGTCTTCTTGATAATCCTTGTTAGGTTCTTGTTAGTAGACTCTGCAAGATTACCCTGAGGATAATAGTTTGATGAAGTGTTGAGGTAAACTCCATTTTTAATAGCCCATTCTATAATAGATAAACCAATGAAAGCCATAACATTATCTGAAATGATTGATTGAGGAACCCCAAACCTGGTAATTATGTCTTCATAAAACTTCAGAACAACAGGTCCAGTAGCTTCCTTCAATGCAATAGCTTTAGTCCATCTCGTGAAATAATCAGTGGTAGTCAAAATCCACTTACAGCCTACACTAGAATTAGGGTGAATAGGACCTATGAAGTCCATTCCCCACTTTGCAAATGGTTGATCAACAATAACAGGTTTCAATGGCAATGCTGCCAGCTTTTGTTTACCTATAAATAATGCACATTTTTTACACTTCCTAGTCCAAGCATAAGCATCTTTGAACAAGTTAGGCCAATAATAGCCTGCCCTCAGTATTTTCATTGCTATAGTCTTAGGACTAAAGTGACCACCACATGATTCGTCATGAAATTTAGAAAGTATTATGCTTTGATCTAGTGTATCAACACATCTTAAAAACATACCAGAATAATCTTTCCTATATAAAACACCACCAATAAGGACATAAGGAATAGATTGCAATCTGTAGTACCTTCTTTTGGCCTTATTGAGATCACTTGGACATAGTCCAGTCTAAAGATACCTGGTCATATCAGATAACCAGGTTGCTGAATTAAAAATCAGAACTGTATCAATTTGAGAATCATCAGATTTATGAGGAATTTCAACACTTTCCTCTTCATTTGCAAGTTGGGCACAAAGGCCTTTCCCTCTTACCAGCTTGGTAACATGTATTTGAACATCATATTCCATCACTTTAGTTATCCAACCAGCACGCTTCTCATTCACATCCTTGCTTAATAAGAATTCTTTAACACTTGGATGGGCAACCATGAGATGCACTTTGTTATTAGCAATCAGATGTTTAAAATTTTTCAATGCCTTGATGGTAGCAAGTACATGTTTTTCAACAAATGTGTACCTTTTCTCGTAGTCATCCATACCTTTGCTAAAGAAAGCAATTGGCTACTCCTGTGCTTCATCATTTTTTTGAACTAGCATAGCAGAAATTGTATTAGTAGCACCATAAGCATATAAGATAAAATCTTTATTGAAATTTGGATTAACTAGAGTAGGAGCTGAAGATAGAGCTTGATTGATCAGCTCAAAATTATTTTTCCCTTCTTCAGTCCAGCTGAAGGCAATATTATTTTTCAACATAGAAGTCAATGGTTTCAACAAATTAGCAATATCTAGAATGAATCTCCTTACAAAATTGATCCTTCCAATGAAACTCTACAAACCCTTCTTATGTTTAGGCAGTGAAAGCTCAAGGATTGCATGAATTCTCTTGGGATCTATTATTGTACCTTCCTTAGAAACCTTATAACCTAATAGTTTTCCTTCATGAACAGCAAATACAGATTTCTTAGGATTCAAAGATATTCTAAATTCTTTGCATCTTTGCAAGATTTGTCTTAAATGGTCAATATGTTGACCAGCTTCTTTTTTGTAAATAGTAATGTCATCAAGGTAGACTAAAACAAACTTATACATAAGATTATTAAAGGCCATATCCATTGCCTTCTAAAAGGTAGCCCCAGCATTGGACAATCCAAAGGGCATTCTCCTATAGGCCATAGTGCCCCATTTTGTAGTAAAAGCTATTTTATACTGATCTGATTCTTTAACCAGAATTTGGTTATAACCAAAATAACCATCAAGAAGACAGAATCTCTCTGATCTAGATACATATTATAGAATCTTCTCCATTGAAGGAAGTGGATGTCTGTCTTTCAAAGAGGCCCGATTGAGGTCTCTGAAATCCACACATAATCTAATCTCACTGTTCTTCTTCCTAACTGGAACTAAGTTAGAAACCCAAGATGTGTGCTTAATAGGAAAAACAATATCACCATCTAACAATTTTCTTAACTCCTTGAGCATTAAAGTCTCCAATTTTGGGTTAATAGGCCTTTGTCTCTACCTAATTGGTTTTGCATTGGGCTCTAATTCTATAGCATGCTGAGTAAGATGAGGATCAAAGCCCTTAAGATCAGAATAGTCCCAAGAAAAAACATCATTAAATTCCTTAAAAAGATTAATGAAAAGCTCTTTTTCCTTAGGAGAATTTATCTTACCAATTTTCAACCACTTATCTCTAAAAATCTCAACTTCCTCATAATGATCTTCTTTAACCAGCAAGCTGGTTTTACCTTTTCTGAATTGATCATCATAATTGAAAGTAGATTCCAGGCTGACTAGTCCTTTTGGCAACTTATTGGACTTCAATTGAATAATCTGATCTTCAATTTGCTGATTACCTTTGCTATCCTTAGGAGCTGAGAAATCATTAGTTTCTGTCAGAAAACTCAAAATGTGTTCATCAGTATTAAAAACCTGCCAATATGCAATATTATCAGGTATAGAAGGCTTGAAAACTACCTTAACATGTGACTGATCAGTAAATAGTCCTTTACTTTCAATTATATCAGCTTGAGTACCAATTGCAACTAGTCTATCTGCATGTAGATTTTGTCTTCTAGGAATAGATATCAGATTGAATGCATCAAATTCTGCTAGCATATCAAATACCCTAGACTTATACATCTTTAACAAATCATTTTTCACAATATTAAGGCCCCTCACTTGCTTAACAATTAGCTCACTATCTCCAAAAGCTCTAAGACACTTAATACCTTTCAGCCTTGCTCATTCTAATCCCTGGATTAAACTTTCATATTCAGCTACATTATTGGAACAAGGAAAATCTAACTTATAGGCAGCATAAAATTTGTCACCATCAGGAGATAATAACATAACTCCTGCTCCTACACCATTTTTGTTCCTTGAACCATCAAAAAATAGGTCCCAAAGTTGATTAGATTCATTAGATTCAGATTCTTGCCTTTAATCATATTAGGAATAATAGCATCAGATTCAAACATCATGTAGTTTCCAAAACTAGCATCAAAGGATTCATCATTATGAGCAATTCTGAAAGCCCATTCATCTAGAACAATGTCTAGATATGCTTCAGTTTTAGTATTATAAGATGAACACTCAGGAATTTCATCTTGATCCATGTTTATGTAGTTTGCATTGATTGGACTAGGATTATATGGCTCTATATGGTTATTTGACAAGGGTTCAGACTTGATCATCACTCTAGTACCATACCTTGTTCTAAAAAATAGATGTGACCAATCAGATGAAAAGTATCCATCAATCTTAGCTGTGAAATCCCTAGATAAACATATGGCAAAGTAAGCTAGTAGGTCAATCACATAGATATCCTGTGAAATGGAAAAATTTGGGCATGAATAAAGTGTCAAACTTGCATTTTTTATGACTCCTAAGGTCTTAACAATAGTACCATCAAGCTGTACTACATCTTTTTCAAGAGGTTCATACTTAAGATTTAATGAATCAACCACCTTCTTTGGCATTACTGTACTAGTGGCACCACTATCAACCATGCAATTGTGCACAAGCTTATTACCAATAATCAAAGTAACATAAAAAGGAGGAGGTTTTTGGTTTGGAATTTTTTTACCTTCCTTCTTTGATGTTTTTTGAACATTTGCAGACTTTTGATCAGCTGAAACTGCTAATTTTTTAGTATTTGTAGCCTTCTTTACCTCTGAACTTGCTAGCTGCTATACTTTTACAAGCTTATTTGCCTCTTTAGATGACTTATTTTGAGCTTTTGAAGGCTCAGAATTAACCATAACTACATTTGGTGGCTGCTGTTGGACAGCGTGCTGAGAACTACTTTCCAACTTGGATAATCCTTCTTTTAAAATTTCAACTTATCCTGGAATATGCAGAGTGGTCCCAAATAGACAAAGTAACATTGGTTTTCTTCATTGAATCCACAATATTAAAAGGAACTAAAAATTGTACCTTGTGTGCTGATCTAGGTGATCCTTGATCAGCCCCTTTCAAATTTTGATCTTTATAAGCAGTAATTGTCAGATTTCTCAAGATAGAAACTGGTGAACTAGAAGTATTTCCAGCAGACTGATCTGCTTCAAGAGCTCTCTTTTTGGCTCTAGTATTTGCTGCAATTGATGTATCTTCATTAAATCCATAGAATTCTTCCTCTTGCCAATTCAAAAACCCGGTTTCAACATTCGGATCTGCCTGATTTTGAACCTCTTCAATAGAAATATTTTATTGTGAATTCAATGAATTCTGAACCATAAGAGCTTGGTTTAAAAGACTGTTAGAACATGTTGACTGTTCATGTTGCTCACTACATGGAAAACACCAATCAGTGGCAATATTATTTTGGGAAGGTACAATGTCCCTAATAGCATTAAGAGGTACTAGATTATACTGCCTATTGGGCCTCATGTTCCAATTTTGCCTATTTGCACTGGAATTTCCTTGAAACTGCTACCTATTAGAATAAAAATTGGGCTGATTAGGGTATTGTGTTGAAGATGAACCAGCAAACTGGTTCTGAACAACAGGGTTAACCTGAGCTTGACTCCTTTTAAGGGCTACCAACTCATTTCCAAAAGACTGTAACAAACTCTCAATTTTTTGCTGGTTGTCCTTAATGGTTTGCAACTCATTTGGATAAGCTATAGGAGCTATTTCCATAGGCTTATAAGATGGGACATCAGCTAATGGCGAAACTGTTAATGGCATGTTTGCTTGTATGTTAGGAAAGAAAGGCATAGGAGGCCTAGGGTCTATCTTCCCTGCTTGAATAAGACTATTCTCTACCCTAATAGTGTAATCAAAAGCTTGAGGCAAGGTATTACCCCCCATAGATTGGATCATCATAGATATATCGCTATTAAGACTCTTCAAATAATATAGAAATGCATAATTAGCTGAAGGCTTTACTGTAGCAGGGATCCGATTCCAAGTCTTCTGAAACCATAGATTAAAATCACTCATCTCCTCTTGTGGAGCTCTTTTGATTGTCATTAATTGTTCCACAAGATACAAATTGTCAGACTTGTCCTCAAAAAATTTAGATAGCCTCTCACCTAGAACATCCCAAGTAGCAATAGAATTCACCAGGAGAGTCCTAAACTAGTCAAGAGCCTTGCCCTTGAGCGATGCTGCCAATAGCTTCAAAGCTACATCTTCATCAGTGACATGATGCACATTACACAAGGTTGCAACATCCTGGATATGTTCAATTGCTATCACAGGACCTTCTCCATTAAATGTAGGCAATCCTTTCAAAGTGGCCAGTGGAACATTGTTGTAATTTTCAATCCTTAAAGGACTACCTTGATCAAAAGTGACAAATGGAAAGTTTCTAGCCATCTGTTGTTGATGTCCTTGGTGCTGCATAGTTGGTAAAATAGGAGGAGGCTGTACAACCTTCCTTTGATTGGTTTTCAGATGTTGAGGTGTTACAATAGCACCACTTGTAGAAGCTTCAGGAACATAATGGTTAATAGATAAACCTTCAAAACTTGGAAAATCAGACCTAGAATGATTTATGTCAAGATCCTCTGGTAAATCAACTTCTTCAACGATAACCTCAAGTTCATCAGAATTTGCAGATTGCTGTTCAAAAATAGGGTTATCAAAAGATGAGAAATTTGAATTCAATGAGATACCTCTGGGATCATGAAATACTCTTCCACCTCTTTTGCTTGACTATAATTCTAGATAAACAAACCCCTCTTTATTTTCTTTGGTAGGAGTTCTGCTCATCAAAATTGACACTTAGAGCTGTAGCTGAAAATTTGAAATCAATACACATCAAATAGCTCAGAACTGGAAAGCAGTTCGTGTCCCACCGGGCGTGCCAAAAAAATGTTCAGTTCTAGAATTGTTACCTCTATCAGGAAATGAGGCTAACAACAATTCTAGCTGACAATGGAAACCTCTCCTAGCTGTGGGTAGACTATGATTAGAGAGGAATCTCTGGATTCTAGGCCGGTTCCTATGTAATATTGGCTATGACTTTACTAACCTGAAAAACTTGATGGGAAAAGGGTAAAGGGAACTTAAAACTTAGAAAATAGGGTGATACACCAATGAACGAATCAGAAACCTGAAAAGAAAATATTAATTCCAGACTTAACTCACAATGAAATTCAGATGATTGGTACACTGTTCAACATATAGGTTAATGAATTTAATTATCAGGGATTAACCACAAATAACTTCAACACTTAACAACATACCTTTCTCAAATAAGTCTTGAAAGATTAGATTATCAATCAGGAAGGAACAATCATACATTCACTTCCAAATTCAAAATCAGAATTGAAAACACTTACTAAAGAAGATGAAAAGGAATTGATAATCTGAACACAAAATGAGCTGAAATCTAGTATATTTCCTTCAAAAATCTCTGCAAAATGGTTACAATATGGACTCTTGAGCTTTTAGGAACAAAACTATTCACTATAGGCTCTCTTTCCCACACATGCAACCCTAAAAAAAGTCAATCTCCCTTCCTTAAGAGAGCTCAGAAACCCTAATCTAGGAATGCCTAACCTTTACAAAAATGCCCTATTTTGGCCATAAATCATGCCAAATAATCCGACCACATGTCATCAAAAATGGAAAAGTCCATCTCCCCCTAAATTTTTTCAAATATAAGGAATTAAAAATTCCTTTTACATCATGAATCATGCCAAAATTAACCTATCTTTTAATAAAATGGCTTCAAAATAAAAGGAATAAATCCTTCAATATATTATGCCAAATTTATTAAAAAGAAAACAAATATTAAAAGACCTTTAATATTTGTCAATACCAAAAAATAATTATTTAAAGTTTTTAATAAAAATACTAAAAACTAAATAATAACTATCCTAAACTCCCTTAACCAATACATTTTATAACTTAGCAAATTCAAATTTTAGAATTAACAAAGTGGGGAGTTAATACAACTCGACCCACTTGTTATTCATACATGAAATATGTTGTGACATGATGATAACAATGTATGTGGTCCTCAAAGGAGTGAGGTGGCAATTTGTCCTCTGTTGAACTGACATTCTGTTAGTGGACCTCAAAAGAATTACATTCCGCTTTGGGGTATTTTGCTTTCACATACGATAAGGCATTTTTATGTTTATTTGTAAAGAATATGGGCTCAAACCCTAGCTGACTGTTTGATGAAGTTGGAAATATGTTGAAACTACCAGATCTCTTGGCAAAAAAAAATCTAAGAAATCAGCTTCTTCAAACAATGAAGAACTCAGCATCTGTGGTGTAAACTGTAAGTTCTTTGTCTTTTACTCTCTGTCAATGCTTGTTCTTCAAAAACGTGGTCCTCTACATGATAAAATCTTGATTGCTACTTGCTTTATCTGTTAACATTTTTGACAAAAACGTGCATCTCTTTTTTCAAAAAAACATGGCATGATCTCTATTAACATTGCTGAAAGTGGTAGTGCTTTCAAAACGTGGGTTTTCTTCTTGTTCTCTGAGTTTGAATCTTGCATGAAATGGGGCTTTACCTCTGCTGAAAATATGGGTTTACTATTATTTTTTACATTAACATTTTTCAATAAAATGTGCTTCCTCTTTTTGATAAAAACGTGCCTTCATATTAATGCTGGAAACATGCTCACTGCTGGTCTTTGCACACAAACTACCGCTAATCTCTGCATAAAATATGTTCCATTTCTCTGAACCAGCACTTTGTATTAATGTTTTAAGAAATGTGGCCTCTTTATGATCAAAAGCAGTATTTCCTCTTTGTATGGAATACTGAAGTTTCAATGCTAAAAATATGGAGTTCACTATTCGAACTTCCTGCCATTATTCATACAAAAACGTGGCCAAAATTCATGGGTTCTTCCCTACATAAAATCTGGAAGAGTTTTTCATTATTGAAGTGCAGATTTTGATGTTTACTGTTGATTCTTTGAGCAATAATGTAAGGCATATAATGTCCTAGTACCACCTCTTCCCTCTACACTATTAGCTATAAAACATATATCATTTTATCTCTTGCTGAAACATTGGGTTTGCTGGCTCGAACTCTATCTTGAAACCTTTTGTTTCACTTTGTTTGAACAATAAGCACAAGACACCCTCTATTTGAATAAAAATGTGTCTATTTTTTGAAAAAATATATGAAACCTTCTGAAGAAAACATAAGTTCACTAGTACTAGGAACATATATCACCATGTGTTTACTATTGACTTCTTGTGTCAATATTTTCCATTCTTATCCAGTACATATTCGAACATTGCAAATACACTTTCAGTTTTGGAAAAGACACCAGATGGCTTCATTTTTTTGGAGAATCTTTAACTGATGTTTTATACAAAATGTGCCACTAACACTAAATGATACCAGCCTTCTTACTGAAAATAGTGGCTACTTATAATTTGAACTTATCAACTATTGGTAACCAACAAACTGACACATGAAGTTCCAGCATAAATACTTACATTTCAACATTATTCTGTAGCTTTCATTTCATTAAATTTGGCAAGTTTGAATTATAGTTCAGCCCTTCTGTTCTAAAAATGAACTTCACTTTGCAAGAAATGAACCTCTTCTTTTGCAAGCACAATATCTTTGTATTCTCTATTCCACTATGAACATGAACTTGAACTTGTTATTGCTCCTTCAACATAAGAACATCATTTTTGAACATTGAGTTCAATATTTTCAGAACTTGATCTACATTTCAGCATTTGAAATTTGATATATCACTTGTCAGAAATTGTACATATGAAATAATTTTTTGATTTCTGACAAGTACTGTAAAATGTGACCTATTGGCATTCTAAAATTAATAACACTAGCATTATTGAAGCTCCTGTAGGATATTTTTGTACACTTCCTTTTGATACTAAATTTGTCAATTTATGATATGAAGCACAACAAGATGAAAATGTTTATTATTCTGCTAATGAAGTTCGAGCACAGGCTCGTGACACTAAATAACAAAAAAATGTTAATGACTGAGGTTTGAACACAGGTTCGTGACACCCAATTATAACATTTTGTAAACATTCAAATTATGATTGAACCTTGAAGTACTTGAAAATATTCTGCATTAAAGTCATTGAAAGTTTTGAAAATGTACTCTATTTGTGATGAAATCAGCATCCCTTTTGGTGAAACAATTTGATTCCTTTGAAGATCAGCAACTTGGAACTTCCTGTAGCAACTTGGCACGAGAAACCAGCTTGTTCTGCATCTTCAAAAATGACTAAAAATATGAACCAGTTATTTGTTATCTGCAAAATAACTTGTTAATTACATGCAATATCAATATGAAACATATCCTAAAAAAGGTTTCTCAGTTTGGAAACACACTAAGTCCCTTTCATTCAGATTCTTGACTTGTCCAAAATGAAATCACACACCACAATAGGTACTAAAAGTGAAAGGTTTCATGTTCCAAAACATGTCCCTTTAACACTTCCTTGGAGTGAGTGATAGTTTTCATTTTCTTTGCTACATTTGTTCTTAGATTGATATGCAGATAGTAATAGATAGCTGATATATGTAATTGTTTTCCTTGTATTGCTTAGATCCATCAGGATCTAATCATTCTTTCTTCTTCTCTTTTCAGGTGATGCTTTCCCTAAGGACCTGAATGCTGATGGTGACATGGGAGTGACCTAAATGCAAAGGACCTGACAAAGACCAGCATAACCAACTTGAAAACATGAGGCAATGCATGAGACCCCTATTCCATATCTCAGTTTTCTATTGTTATTTGCAATGTACTCTGTTTATTGAAACATAAAATATGAATCAAAGGACATTTGTACTACATTCTTATGAATGCACAATGTAATGATCAAAGATGAATTTCTGAATTTGTAACAGTTTGATCAATACTTAGAGTACATAAATGAATATCTGATAATAAATGTAGTAAGTAAATGCAAATCATCAAAACCTATAAGATAGTGTTAGATAGATAATTAGAATGTGCAAATTTCTCTTCTAGTGCCTATTGTGTTGTATGATTTTAATTTTGAATAACAATAATAAGGCCTCCATGAAAACTATTATGCCCTGTTGGTGTCCAAAATGATGCTTATGCTCTAATAGGCTGCCAATATACCTTGAGACTGATATTAGGAATGGTTAGTTCCAAGTGTGGGAGCTCTGCAAGGCAACTGGACCAACTATAGGGACTTAATATGCCCTCTTCTGCTTCTGGCTCTGCAAAACCAAGGTGGGTGCACCTAACCTAGTATAAAATATACTTCATACACCAAGAACTAGGTTTGAATAACAGATAATAGGATAGTAAGAAAGTACTAAGTGTTAACCACACACTCATTAACTCTCCATTACTATGGGTAGAACCACATACAACCAAATACTCAAAACTTAAAAGGATGGTTCTTAACTTATGCTTTTGGGATCATAACAAAAACAATCAGTATTTATTGATAAAGGGATAATCATTTAGGCTAGTGCCTCATCCATTGGGCAAGATCTCCTAGAACATGAATGCTACACACACCAGACAATAGCTGAGATTCCAAGCCATAAACACACCTACAATCCCCTTTACTACTTATGAGATATCCTTACATAGACAATAAGATAGATCTATGTCCCATCTAAAGCATCATTTCATCTAATCTTGGATTAGAACTCAAGAATGGATACATATACATAAAACAATATGTAGAGGACTAGAAAGTTCAGAATCTATCTAAGTTGACAGAAAGGAGAGATAAGAGTCATGTTCTTGTATTAAGTATGAAGAATCCTTAAGTGTAAACAATCAATCCAGAGGAGTCAAGCTTGCAAATTACAGCTTAGACCTACAACTTTTTCTCTATCATCAACAGAATACCGAATGAAAAAGTGTTACAATCTCAGATCCAGGACTAGGAACACTTTAGAACTTCGAAGCTGGAACCCTTACAAAGTCAAAATTTTGACAATTTATACCACTGGTTACCTTGAAATCCTAAACTAGTAGGATGCAACAAGCTATGGGTAACCAGGGTTAGGATTTCAACTACCCAACCAATCAGAACCAATCAAAAATTAATGCAGGGGTAGGAAACCAAGCAATCCAGAGAGAGAAAATCTCAAACAGATCTGCAATTATGAAAATCTGCAAGCCAGGATAGAAAACTAGGAGTTGCCATGAAAATCAGTCTAATCACCACCTACAAAAAACTTCTCGAGCTCAAAAACATACTCCACCAGGTACAAAACAACCTCTGCAAATCAGCCACATAGCTTCTCTAGACCACACTACATAGTTAGTGAGACATTCCCACCAAATTTAGCCGTGCAAGCATTCAATTTTGGTACTTCCTATCGCTGGAAACTCTCTCAGAAGTTTTAAATTTGAAAAGCAACGGTCAATCTTACGGTGCCAGCAGTGAATCGGCAGTCATAATTTAAATTGGGACAACTTTATATCCCTGTCGTTAGATCTTAACCTTCCCGAGCTATGCCACTTAACTATTTACCTTAGTCGTCCAACCGCGCGGTCATGAACTTCACCACCATAGGAATTCTGGCTACATATGTGCTTGGTCGCATGATCGCATGGCATCAAACTAACCTTTGTGATCATGCGACCGCAGTCTCCTAGCCACGGTCAATGGTCACAAACCCCGCTAAAAAGTCTTCGGCCACCTCATAAATCCCTCGGTGAATGAAAACTGAGCATGTCAATAGCATGGCACCATGGACCCACCTTACTCCACAATAATTCCATTATAACAGTTGTCGCATGATCACATAGCCAGGAAATGGGCTATGCGAACATGCGACAACCTGCAATCCTCTACCTCTGCATAACCACCGCTGCCATGAGTTAGCACAAAATGTTAGTCGCATGATCGCATAGCCTTGAAAAAGGCTATGCGAACATGCGACTAACCACTACTTACCATGCCTCGGCCCTGCCAACAACTGCCACGCCTTAGACCTAGGCCCGTCATACGCTACATGTCACACCACTATTCACTGCAACTACCGAGTCACACTTGCCATATGACTCACTTTTACAAGCCTTCGAAATCAAACAGCGAGCGCATGATCACATGGGTCTAACACCTCCCATGAGATCATGTGCCAACCACTAGATTTGCCATGCCATCCTCCCCTCTGAATCTCTCAAGCCCACTGATGAACTACCACATCACCACTGCGGACACATGTCAACTAGTCACATGATCACATAGCCAGAAACTGGGCTATGCAATCATGTGACAGCCAACCAAAGGCTACCACATCACCACCTGCCACTGGGCCTCAGCAAGGAAGAACCTTGTCGCATGGTCGCAAGCCGTGAAAATGGCCCTTGCGATCATGCGACAAGGCAATAAGACTACCACCTATCACCATGCTATTCATTGTATCCACCTGGTTATTAACAAAGGACCCACCCGTCATAAGCCTTAGAATGGGCAGCAGGCGTAAGATCTCATAGCTCTGACAAAACATATGAGAACTTACGCTAGTCGTTAGATTGCATCCTCATCACAAGCTCTCTGATAGCGGCTCCACAACCAGCTCTTCACATAGTCACACTATCATTTCTCCACCTGTCCCTGACACATCCAACCAGAAAATGCTAGGATGGCCTAACCTGTCATCGGACCCACAACAGAGCACCGAACAAAAAAGAAGATTGGACGGCTGGCACAATTTCGCATAGCCCTAACAAATCCTTCACACTTTAGTGAAAACCATTGATGCTCTGACATGTCAAGATCCTCTGACTCATCTAGAAACTAGGTCCCACCATCCATCGCACTTGTGCAGTTAGGGAATGCCAACAAACAGGAAACTATGAGGGCAAAAACACACAGGGTTTTCGATGGAAAAGATCGAAAACACACAAGGTTTTTGATGCCAAAAGATAAGCACACAAAATCTAGAAGGCACAAGGTCAAAAACAATGAAGGTTTTCACACAGACCGAAAACATCATGGATTTTCAAAAATACTGTGGGTTTTCAACACTGTGGCAGATTTTAAAATTTGTTTCCTGCAGACCTTAGAACTTCAATAACTTTCTAGATTTTGTGATTCAGCACATGTGTTTTGGAATGGAGCAAGGTGACACAATAAACTACCAGGGGCTAAGGTTTCACAACATGAAACATTATGGATTTATTTCACATACCAAAACTATGTTGCAGCATGGTGTGATAACTTCAAAATTTGCATGGAAGAGGCCATTTTCAAAGGATTTTTGCTATGATAGAAAAATGGCCTAACACGACCCTAGGGTCTTGTAGGGCATTATCAACCTCTTCTTATGTATACGATACCATAACATTATTAGTCAAGAATCCATCTCAAAGTGGAGGAATGGGAGGTAGTTGTGGAATATCAACCTTTGTTTTCTATTGGTATTGCATTGTCTCAAGTTCATTGAAATCAAGTCTTAGGGTCCTCAGCATAGTTAAGTCTATATAGTTGGTGGGATTATACATGGGGTCCTTATTGTGGTCCATTTTGTCTTTACCCTTATTTGATCCTATGAATGACACATTCAAGAATGCAATCTAAGAATAAGGTAAATGCAAGACAGTTGGGTTAAGACTCTAATTTGTTTGGTATTTTAGGTTTTGAAATGCAAACAAGGGAAATGACAATAAGGGAAACTAATTTTGTTTGGATTTTTTGACAATTTTTAAATGCTAATCAAAACTATGAATGAATGGATAAAATGATGTCTAAGGTGTAAGTAATTACCCTACAAGAGATTTAAAAAGTTCTAAATGTAAACCTTATAAGGAAAAACCTGAATGGTGTTGGGAACAATCTTGACTTCAATTTTGGTACAAATAAAATGACAATTCTAATAAGGTGTCTATGAATAAATTTTTTTTTGACAAAAATGACATGTGCCTAAGACAAGATAGAAAAACAAGACAATAATTGATTTCAAGGAAGTCGAGATAATGCACAAAACCACTATAGGAATCTCCTAAAAAGATGTGCCCTCTAATTTGGAAAATGACTCTAGAAAGTGTAATACTTGACCCTAGGATATGCAAGCTATATTTTTTTGGTTTTTTAGACTTTTTGGATCTAGAATGAGGACTATGGAATATGTAAATGACTAAGAAAGGTTATAAATTCTAAATGAAATAATGCATCTAAAATGTAAAGTATGACTCTCTAATATGCAAGGCTTGAGACTATTATGCAGATCACAAATTTTTTGGATAGAGATAGATGGTATGTTTCAGACTTGTGTTGATTATGTTTCTTTGTGTAGGACACTATTTAGGATAAGTTTTGATGATGTATAAATACAAAAATCACACACTATGAATATGGTTGTAGGACAAAACCGACTAAAAGAACCATTCTATGTATATCTGATGAATTTTTCAAGTCAAGAGTTTTCATGTGGTATGAAACAACAAAAAAATACAAGTACTACTAACCTAAGGTAAAAATGGATTAATTGAAATATTTTAGGCTCATTTATTGGTAGTCTGTTATCTCACACAACCATATCACACTACTAGAACATGAGATTCCTCTTGTAGGTGCCTATGTTTTTTCCTTTTTATAGCTATTTCTACTACATCAAAGAAGATTTCTCTTCAAATAACACAATACCCTAAGACACATATGATGGGGATATTGATGGGATATTCTTCCCTTTCCTTGCACTAAAATAAGACAATGTTCAGAGTTGGGTGACCTCTATTTTAACAAGTTTTTAATTAGGTCCATGGCATCTACCGAATCAATTTGTACATAATTAAGACGCTTACGTATCTAATAGACTACATCAACTCCTTAGGCAAGTAGGCCCGATCTGAGCTATCATCTACTCTTCTAACCGAGCTTCGTTAGATTGAGATGATTCCTAGGTTTACCCCATGTCTCATTTATATATTGGTAAAAAGGATTTTCTAGTTTGAGTTCATCCTCTAGTGATGATCACATATCCTAGAGAGGCCTCCCTAAATAAGGGTTTTAAGATAAAAAATTGTGAAAAAGAACCAAAAATGCAAGACACGTGGTTAATTAAATTAAACTCCAAAATCAAATGTTAACAACTAAAGATTATCCATACATACACATGGGTTCATTGTTAAAGCAACAAACCAAGTGATATTTTCTTGTTCAATTTTAATGCAACAAACTCAAATTTATATTGCTTGTCCAATTTTAAAGCATAAAATTTGAAGTGTACTTTTCTTGTTTACTTATTAACCCACATCAATTTTAAGCACCAAAGAAAAATGTGAGTTTTTGTTGTGTATCCATACAATGTTCTTTTTAGGTGCATTAAAAATCAAAGTGGATTGGTTTTAGATTTAAAAAATTAATGTTTCTTCCAAGAAAAAAATGAAAAATCAAATGCTAGTACTAAAATCCTAAGATCTAGCATTCAATTTCGATAATCCATAAGTGCACTTTCATCAATATGAAGATAATAAAATTTATTATTAATTTTGTTTACCTTGTCCAAGTAAGTTTTGAAGAGTCCTTTGTAACCAATATCAGCTTCCGATTGTGTGATTGCTAATCTGTGAGCTAGTCCCTAATTTTTTTTTTATTTCCCTTTCTCTTTCTTTGTTTTGTTGGTTCTTGGATCTTAACTTTTTTGTGTTTTACTAGTTGGTTCCATCGCTTCATCAGATAGTTGTGGCACTTTAACTGAGCATATGTAGTGTTATAGAATGTAGTTGTTGTGATTCAATAGAGAGAATACGATGATATAATAGGTCATGTGTGTCGAATAAAAAACATGAGATAAAAAAAAAACATAATCTTAATTATAAATACTACAGTGTCAATATTAAAAAATCTAGTATGGTAAGGGTAAAACACAATAGTATAATTAGATGTCAAAGCCAATAATCTTGAAATTAGTAGTTACAAAACCCTAGACATAATTATTAAAGATAGAAACAAATCAAATATAAGCAGACAATTTTGGTGTATCAATCTATCAAGTGCATTATTTTAAGCCACCAAGTATGCCATTTTTGTATATAGTTGTAGTGATTGGACTTATCAAGCATAATTTATGTGTATTAAGTCCGTGTCGCTTCACAATATAGATTATAGTGAAAGAATGTAACAAGTGCGTCAAGTCCTTCTATAGATTGCATTGAAAGAAATATGTTTTTGCATAGACAGAAAAAAGTTAAGTTTTAGAATCCTAGTGCTACACATTGGGTTCACCATTGAAATTAGGGGTATATTTTGGATTTGGAACCTACAATAATAGCACAAATCTAACCAAAAAGATTTATTGATAGAAATTAGTAATCCCCAATTTCAAAAGAGGAAATAAGACAAAAGAATGCATAAATAATCATAAATGAAATTGATTCAAACAAATGAAAATACAAACCAAATTAGTCTTCTATTTTTCTCCTTCTTGATGCAATATGGACTCTTAGATTAAGTCCAATTAGATAGCATAAGAATTCAAAGCATGTATGTGGTTACAAAATATGAGAATAAGCTCTCTATTTATAATTTTTTGGGGATTTCAATTAGGATTCCTTGATTGACTATGATTGTTTAGAGTTAACTCAAATTGATTGCCTTGTCAACATGATAGATTGACATGTTAAGTGAATTGATTGGAAGTGAAGTGAATAGATTAGACAGTTAGTTGGATTAATTGGTTTGTCAATAGGATAGATTGATCAGAGGACAAATTAGATCGATTAGTAGAATGAATAGATTGAATTGATAACTGAATAGATTGATTAGTCAAAAAAAGGTGATTGAGGAGTTAGGAAATGTGATTGATTAGTTGACTAAAACTTAGTATTAGTCAGAACTATAAGAATAAATACAATTAAATAAATAAAGAATTCATTTATTTGCACATGGGGGAATATAAATAAATAAATAAATTAACTTATTTATTTATTTATGAGAGGAGTAATTAGTAAATTAAATAAATTAGCATCTATTTGATTATTAGAAGGATATGATTAATTGATTTATAATTATTACATAAATGTAGTAATAATAATAATAAAGTGGAAGAATTACTTAAATAATATATTTATTTTATTAATCATAAAGACGTAGGGAATAATTAAATAATAATTATTTAATTACTTTATAGAAGAATAAGTTATGAATATTAATTTGACGTTTAATAATTAAATAATTGATTAAAATTACTCAAGTATGGAATTAGGGAGAAACTATGAATTTGAATTTAGAATATAGTAGGACAAAAATGTTGGAAAATACAATTGAAACAATTGTTATGTTGTCATTGATGTCAAACCTTAACTGCTAAGACATTTTCTATCTAGTAAAGTACCATATCTTTTGATTGATGATGAGGATTTGAAAAGAGGAGATAACAAGAAGACCTAGTGGAAAGGTTGAGTTATGAGAAACTACAATGGGTACTTGATTAGTTGGCACATTGGCAAGGTAATGTATTGTTTATCTATAACACTAAGTGAAGACATCAGTTGTTTTTAAGATTAGAAGAAATGAGGAAAGAAATTCTAAAAGATAAGGCTTAATTGAGTAAAAGAGTAGAAGATAAACAAACTTTAGTGTAAGCCGAGTGATGCTAGTGTTGACCGAGTGCCAGTATAAGCTGAGAAAATTTTAGTGTCAACCGAGCATTAGTAATTACCGAGTATTAGAGAATTAATCGAGAGAAGATAATAATTGCCAAGAAGAACAATTTTAGTGATGACCGAGCTATCTAGTGATGACTAAGCAGAAGAACACAATATTGACCAAGTGTCAGTATTTTATAGTTTGTGAAGGAATTGAGATTCCCAGCTGACATAGTTGAATTCTTGGGATATGTAAAATGTGTTGAAGACAAGGATGAATGACCTAGACAATTTAATGCATGGTAAACCATTTTCTTATGGATTCAAGGAGAAGTTTTGAGAAGTATCTAGAAGGATAAGGAAGAGAACAAAATGTTTGAAGGATTTGATGAATCTGACCTAAACCTAAGATCTATGGAGATGATTAAGAGAAAAAAGATTAAGCTACCTAATAAAGAAGGTATAAGGATGACCTAGTTGTAGGTTATGCAGCGTGAGGAAGAGGTTGATGTTATTGATTGGCAAACCTAAGCAGAAGGCTGAGAAGAGCTATGAAGAGATGAACATAGTTGTGGTGATTGCTTGAAGAGATTTTTGAGCAGATCAGAGATGGAGATGACAATGAAGGCCAATTAGTAAATCAACATATGAGCCATAGTGGATCTATATTTGCAAAGTGAGTTGTATATTTCAGATGAGAACCTATTGTTACTTTCTAACCATTATATTAGTTAAAATCCTTTAATCAAGGTTGACCTAACAATCATTTGTAAATCCTTTAATCAACGTGACATTCTAATGGGATGTTATTAAGCCCTCTAACAAGGCCACTCCTAACAGGGTGATTAAATCCTTTAACAGGGTCACACCTGATAGTTTATTGTAACCTTTAACATGGTTGGCTCGTTACAGAGCTCACTTTAGAAGAGTGAAAATTTGGTAGCATGTTACTGGTGGTTTTTCCTAAATTGGGTTTCCATGTTAAATCCTGGTGTCATACTTGTGTGAATTTTATTTGATGTGTTATGTTTTATATTTTGCAAGTTGATTATGTTTGGATAGTGGATTGCAAGTTTATGTTACTGATTATATTCTATAAAGTCTGAGTGAATTATTGAATAGATCTCTGTTGGTTGAAGTGTTTAAAAGTTCAATTGGTACATCTGACCTAAGGATAATTGATTCACCCCCCCTCTCACTTATTCTAAAATAATTCTAACAATTGGTATCAAAGATTGTGGTTCTTGTAAGGAAAAAGTTTGAAGGTACTTGAAGCTAAAGATCATGATGTACAAAAAGGAGATACCAAAGATGAACAAGGAGAACTTCCTTGCATGGTAAATTTTTTAGGAATAACAGTCCACCAATACAACTAAGAGGGGGGGGGGGTGAATCAATTGTATGACATATTATTAAAGTTTAAACTTTGAATAGCAATAATATCAAATCAAATCAACATAATGAATGTCAACACAATAACACAATATTTGTTTTCAAGGAAACCCTGCTAAAGGTAAAACCTTAGTGGGAATTAACACTCACTAATGATGTGCTGAGAGTATAGTATCCTTGTTAGAAGATCTAGCCCTATTAGGAGCTGATTAAAACATTACAGTACACATTCCTTGTTAGAGGACAAAACCTGTTAGGAGTCAAGAAAAGAAGGGTAGGCTCATTGCCTAGGCTCACCGCCCAAAGAAGGTTATGTCCACCTTCAAAAATCACTATTTGCAATACAAATGTATATGAAGAAATACACAATCTTTTAACTATCTAATAGAAATTGTCTTTGCTTGATCAGTTCCAATGAAGTATATAATTATCCTCTGCTCTACATCTAGTAGACTCAAGCTCACATCTTCCACAATCCTCTTTTACAATACATACAATCTACCATGTATCTTTTCAAAAGAAAAGATCTTACATATATACCCTATTAAAAAATAAATAATCAGGTCGGCCAATTAGGCTTTCCTATTACAAATAATTACATAACTCCTTGCTAAGATACACACGATATCTAAAACAAGTATACAATAATTAAAGACTGACATCCTTAAATAATGCTTGCCTATTTATGATACACACTACATCTCTGAAGTCAGCTTCCAAATAGGTCATCTCTAGAACACACACCACAATTGATGTCATCCAACTTTTCTTACCTTATGCAAACCATCAAACATTCTTCAGTACCCTATCTATCCTCTCTTAATCTCGCATACACTGAATCCTCATCTCTTGTAAGATATTCCCAAAACTCATAGACTAACTTTGTCAACTTCCACTGTCACTGTCAAATAACCAGTCTTCACCAAATCTTATGTAACTCAACCAATATGCAATATTACATCATGTTATCTTAGATATAAGATCACAATGCCTTTTAGTACACACAAATGACTTCACACTTTCTGAAACATCTGTACAGTATCCATACACTGTAATAACCAGCGTGTTCTCTTTATAGAAACATATGTTGACATCAGTGACAAAATACAAATGAAAACAATAGTAATTCCAACATCACTCAATGTAATGATTAAACATATTAAAGGTATCAACAATCTCCCCAATGCATTACCAATATCCAAAAATCTCCTCCTTTGTCATTGATGGAAACATATGGGAAAATCCATCAACCCAAAAGTATTCTCTCAGTACCTTTACTACATAATCTATTTCCTCAATACATAGTCTCTTCCCTGTAGGATTTTCACATAGTCTCTTTCCCCCTTTGACAAAAATGGAAAAGTGTGCCATAAGTCATCAAATGTCTTCAAAAACTATCTCCAACAATCACTCCCCCTAAGGAGTAGATCCCTACATCATGTCCAGAATATGATAAGGCTCTGAAAACCTTTGGACTGATGCATCGCTGCATCATTTAATTCTGACTAGGAGGGGCCCGAACCCCAAGCATACCTCTAAGATACTCAAAGGTATCTTTTGGAAATGGATTTGTAAAGATGTCTACTATCTATTCCTTTGTGCTAATGTATTCCAATCTTATTTCCTTCTCTGCCACCTTGTCTCTCAAGAAGTGATACTTAATATAAATATGCTTAGTTTTAGAGTGCATCACAAGATTCTTTGACATGTTTACTGAACTAGTGTTATCACAATGGATAACCACTAGCTCATTAAAAGTTATTCCAATATTTTTCAGCATTTGTTTCATCCAAATAATTTGAGTGCCATTAATAGAAGCAAAAACATACTCTGATTCTGTAGTAGATTGAGCTATACAATCTTGCTTTTTACTTAGCCATGAAACCAACTTTTTCCCAAGGAAAAATGCACCTCCACTAGTACTCTTCCTGTCATCAATACTCCCCGCCCAATCAACATCATTATAAGCATGAAGTTCAAAGTCATCATTTCTATCATACCATAAGCCATATTAAATTATCCCTTTCAAATATCTAAATATCCTTTTTACAATAGCTAGGTGTGTCTCTTTAGGTTCTGCTTGATATCTAGCCACAATTCCAACAACATTAGCAATATTCGGTCTGGTGTGAGTTAGATATTGTAATCCACCAACCATTGATTTGTACTTGGTCTAAAAATACTTTTTTCTTATCATTATTTTTTAGTTTGTGACTAGTCACCATGGGTGTGCCAACTAGTTTACAGTCTTCCATTCCAAACTTTTTCAACATTTCTTTAAGATACTTAGTCTGAGAAATAAAAATGCCATTCTTTCTCTAATTTATTCATAGTCCTAGAAAGAATTTTATTTCACCTATCATGGACATCTCAAATTTATTTTCTATCTCTTTAGAAAACTTCTTACACAATTCATCATTGCCTCCAAAGATAATATCATCCACAAAAACTTCTATTATCGAAACTCCATCTTCACTAGTTCTTAAATATAAGTTACTGTCAGCATTACCTTTTCTGAACCCAAGGTGAAGTAATTATTTCTCTAACCTTGCATACCAATCCTTGGAGCTTGCTTCAGTCCATATAGTGCCTTCTTCAACTTGCATACCATGTCTTCAACTTTAGATAGATGAAATCCTTCACGTTGTTCTATGTATACTTCCTCTTCAAGATCTCCATTCAAAAATGTAGATTTCACATCCATCTAATATACCTTGAAGTCCTTATGTGTAGCATAAGCCAAAAATAATCTCATAGCTTCTATCCTAACAACGGGAGAAAATGTCTCTTCAAAATTTGTGCCTTCTTGTTGTGAATAACCTTTACATACCAATCTTGATTTGTTTCTTACAACAACTCCTTCATTCATTTTGTTTCTAAAAACCCACTTAGTTCCTATTATATTTTTGTCTTTAGGTCTAGGAACCAATTCCCAAGTGTTATTTTTCTTTATTTGTTCTAACTCTTCCTTCATATAATTTATCCAAGATTCATCTCTACAAGCTTCATCTATAGTCTTTGGTTCAACTTGAGAAATCAAACAAATTTCTTCTCTAGCCTTTGATCTAGTCATTACTCCTTGATTTGTATTATCAATAATTTGTTTTTTAGGATGATTTATCTTTACATACCTCAGAGTCTTAGGAATCTTAGTAGCCTCATGTGTATCATCATCAGAAGTCTCATTTTTTCATTCATTCTCAACAAGTTCTTCTTCTTCAGTAGTAGAAGCCTCCTTGATCTTTGTATTCTGATTACAATCACACATTCTCTCTTGTATCTAAAACCTTTCATCTATCTTCACATTGTTACTTTCAATCATCTTTCTTAATCTCGGATTAAAACATTTGTAAGCCTTTCTCTCAGTAGAATAACAAAGGAAAACTCCTTCATCACTTCTAGCATCAAATTTCCCTATCTCATCATCTCTCTTGATATAGCATTTACTACCAAATATTCTAAAATATTTTACAATAGGAGTATGATCAAACCATAATTCATAGGGAGTCTTACTTGTACTTTCTCTGATTTAAATTTTGTTCAATGTGTACACTGATGTCCCAATAGTTTCTCTCCAATGCACATGAGATATATTTCCTTCAAGCAACATTATTCTAGCAACATCTAATATTGTTATATTCCTTCGCTCTGCTATCCCATTGATGAAGGGTGCTCCCCTTAGTACCACAAACACATAACAGAAATAGAGAAACAACAACAATAATATGCAAGAATAGAAAATTGGCTTCTTATTATCTCCACAAATGTGGAATTACAAACTTTCAGAATTACAATATGCAAAGCCACATGGGCATTCCCTTACAATATTCTGTAGGACAAAGCCTCGAATCAATACCTAGATCTACTACCCAGAACTGCCCTAGACAACACTACAAGCCTTCTTTATATAGGCAATTTCCACCACCCGAGAAGGTTCTAGAAATTTAGCCCTTAGGGCCGACCAAACTTAGAATTATTTTATTTTACAATTTATTACATCAAAGTCAGCTCAAAATGAGTTTTGAAACCCAAACAAAAATTTTGAAGAAAAATTATTTTCTGCCATTTCAGGTGACCCAACTTCCGAAGACCATAAGTCATCACCTGTTGACCTGATTGGCTATTATAACCCCATTCTGGAAATGCCACGAAGTGCTCTACAGGCTTGATTCATGCAAAGTGCCCATCACCCAAATTTTCAACCTCATCTGGGGCCTCTAAAGCGTTCAAAACTGAGTTCGAAGTTTTTGTACCCTGCTGCCAATACGAAAAATCTTCAATATCTTCAAAACTACACCTGATCTAGCCATGAAACTTTGCTGGCAGGCTAATATGACTGAGATGAACCTCCATATGTAAAATCAAACATTCCGAGATCGTAAGACCAACTTACTAAAAAATAGCAAGTTTCCATAAATAGAAACTCTGCACAAGATAGCCCTTATTGAATACAAAAAAAGAAATATTTTTGGGTGATGCAAGATTGCTCTTACACCCAGGATGCTCCTGCATCACCCATTCTGTTGTGGAGTCCTAGGAGTATATTTTTGTCTTTGTATTCCATGCTCTTCGTAGTATGAATTGAATATATCTAAAATAAACTCTCCAGCGCTATTTGACCTTAAACATTTTATCTTTAAGCCTGATTCATTCTCTACTTTTTCTTTGAATATCTTGAATTTTTCAAATGCTTCTAATTTTTCTTTCAAGTGACCCACATCATTCTAGAAAATTCATCAACAAAAAGTATAAAATACCTTTCACCATAGTATGATCTTGTCCTTGTAGGCCCACATAGGTCTGTATGTACCAAATCCAACTTTCCTTTTACTATATATGATTTACTTTTATAACTGCTTCTGGTCTGCTTTCCCATAACACATTCTCTGCATATGGTGTTAGATGGTTTCACAAGCTTCGGTAGATCTCTTACTACATTAGTCAAGATTTCCTTCAAAATATTATCAAAATTAACATGACAAAATATTCTATGCCATAACCAAGTGTCATCTACCTTTGCAACAAAACAAGAAGCTCTAGATGTATTTAACTCAAATACATTACCTCTAGATTTAGTACCAGTTTCAATCAAGTTTCCTGTCTTACCTCTGATAAAAAATTTCCCATTAAATAAACTTAATTGAAATCCCTTATCCATTAGTTTTCCAATGCTTAATAAGTTATGCTTAAGTCCATCAACAAGCAATACATTGTAAGTATTAGTCTTTCCATCCAAAGTAATAGATCCTACTCCTATGATAGGTTTCAGAACATTGTCTTCAAATCTTACAACACCACCATCATACATCATTAATTTAAAAAAATTGTTTTTCTCTCTAGTCATATGATTGGAGAAACCACTGTCTATAATCTATTCAGATTTCTTGTCAACATGTTATACTAAATATTTTTCCTCATGTATTGGTTTTGTTAGGAATAGTCCCAAGAGATAACTGAGAGGGGGGGGGGGGTGAATTAGTTATCTACAAGATTCAATTATTTATCCAATTAAGTATAAAGGAACATTAATCATAAACACAATATAACAACACTTAACATAAACCACAATTTTGGTTATGGGGAAACCCAAATAGCTAAAAACCCTGGTGGGAATTAGCACCCACTATAAACTGCACTAGAGTATAATGATCCCTGTTAGAAGATCTTACAACCCTGTTAGGAGTTGGTCTTTAAAATGCATTAAGTATAGTGACCTGGTCAAAGGTCAAACCCTATTAGGAGTCTTTTATAATTAACCCTATTAGGGGTGAGGACACACTGTCTGGGAGCACACTGCTCAAAGGGGTGAGGGCTGCAACCTTTTGTTTAATAGATACACACTATATCTAGATCTTGGTGAACTACGAGTTAGACCTATTATCTAGATCAGTTCCAATGAATAGAATACACCTTCTTTAGTCACATAGACCTTCTACTGATGGCTCAATACTTCACACCTTCTGCTCTGCTCTTATCTTTCAACTATCTACCATACTTAGCAATCACAAGTTGACCAGCTATAAGTATTTTCCCCAAATGATATAATCAATTTGGCATATTAGAACTTCCTTGAAATCATATTAGAGAAACAATATGACTCTCCAAAAACATCTCCAATGGCTATACTAAGCATGCAACACTAATTAGGACTGCACAACTCCATATGAGTAGATGCGTCGCTTCACACTGTTGGCTCCACTAAATTAACTGATACTTTCTTCTTATGCTGAAATACATTATGTGCTCTTAACCAAACATTATTAACTCTTCTCCAAACACTAATCCAAGCATGCATATCCAAATGATAGGCGCAACTACTACAACAATAAAAATAATGTCGGCTCCATCAAATAAACTTGGGAAACTATAACTGTCAATTAGAAACATCATAACTCAACTTGTAGTGCACAACTAACTCTACGTCCATGAACATAGCTTCACTAACATTTCTAAAACATAAATATAAATGCACAAGGCTCCATGACAACCATACTACAAATCACATATTGAACTCTTCCTAGGACCTGTCAAGAACACTTACAAACAACTTTATTACTGTCTTCACTCAGAATCAACCTCTATGTCTATGATATCATGTTGATAACATATCTAGGAACCATATGCTCAAGGCTCTATCCATCAGGCTTCCACGCATAATGCTTACCTTATGTTTTCATCAATGAAAAACATATAGTTAGCACTGGAATTCTGAAAAATCTCCAACAATCTCCCCCTTTGGCATTGATGGCAACATATGGAATGAAAAACACCACCAATCCAAATGAGCAATTATTTTCTAATATTCTCCATTTCCTCAAAAAAACTCCCCCAAGGATGAATCCTCCATCTCTTACTATTTTGTTTCTTCTTGCTAAATACTCACTCCCCCTTTCTACAATTCTTTTATAACATTCTCCATTTCCTCAACAAAACTCTCCCAAGGATGAATTCTCCTCTGAATATCAACTGTTGTATCCTCTTACTATTTTTTTTTTCATGACTATATACTTACTCCCCCTTTGACATCAATGGAAAAGGGTGCCAAACCAATTAAGCACTGGTACTACTCCTGAAGTCGAGTTGTCAACCATTCATTAATGATTGAGGACTGATGCACTCCTGCAAACTCTAATCAGATTTAGGGAAGTTAATTACTCCTAGCTTTTCCCTGAGATAATCAAATGTATCCTTTAGTAAAGGCTTTGTGAATATGTCTGCTAGCTGATCTTTTGTGCTCACATAGTCCAATTTTACTTCTTTCTTTGCAACTTTCTCTCTTAGCAAGTGATATTTTATCTCGATGTGTTTAGTCTTTGCATGCATCACAAGGTTCTTTGACATATTGATAGTGCTAGTGTTATCACAATGAATAACAATAGGATAATCAATCTGAATTCCAAAATCTTTTATCATCTGCTTGATCCAAACAATTGTAGAACAATTTAATGCTACTGCTACATACTCTACTTCTACTGTGGACTGAGAAATACAATTTTTCTTCTTGCTTGTCCAAGTAACAATCCTATCTCCAAGAAGTACTATTCCTCATGAGGTACTCTTTTTATCATCCACACATCCTGCCCAATCTACATCTGTATACACGTGAAGTTCTACATTTTCTAAATTAGGATACTGTAAACCATAGTCTATAGACATTCCTTTCAAATATCTGAATATCCTCTTTACTTCCATAAGATAACTTTGTTTAGGTTCAGCTGCAAATCTTCCAACTATACCAGCTACATTAGAAATATCAGGTCTAGATTGAGTAAGATAGATTAGTTTACCAATCTTAGACTTATATAAGGTCATGTCTACTGCTGCTGAATCATCTTCTTTTGAAATCTTGCATCTTGTTATCATAGGGGTACTTACTGGCTTGCAATCATCCATCTTGAACTTCTTCAATATCTCTTTCACATTTTAGACTGATTAATGAAGATACCTTTGTCTATCTACTACACATTCAGTCCCAAAAAGTACTTGATAGGTCCAATCATGGTCATTTCAAATTCATTCTGCATCTCTTTAGCAAATTCTGCACTAAGCTTGTCATTACCACCAAAAATAATTTCATCAAAAAATATAGCAACCAACAATAATCCATCAGGTGTCTCTCTTATGAATAAGTTAAAATCTACTACTCCTTTATTGAATCCAATCTTTGTCAAGTATCTATCAAGTCTTTCATACCATGCTCTATGGGTTTTCTTAAGTCCATAGAGGGATTTTTTTAGTCTGCATACCATATCCGGTTTGTCTGATAAAGTGAATCCTTGAGGCTGCTCTATGTTAACTTCTTCCTTCAACTCTCCATTCAGGAATGATGACTTGACATCCATATGATATACTTTGAAGTCTTTGAATGTAGCATAGGCTAGAAAAAACTTTATGGCTTCTAATCTACTTACAGGGGAAAATGTATCTGAATAATCAATTCCTTCTCTTTGCACATATCCTTTACATACTAGTATTTCTTTGTTTCTTACTACTGTTCCATCTTCATTCATCTTGTTTCTAAATATCCACTTGGTTCCAATCACATTCTTATCACTAGGCCTAGGGACCATTTACCATGTGTCATTCTTAATTATTTGATCTAGCTCTTTTCCATTGCTTCATGCAAATCTAAATCATTACATGCATCTCCAACACTTAAAGGTTCAATTTGTAAAAGTAAGCATACCTCTTCATTAGGTGTTGAAATTTTTTCTTTTGATCTTGTCGTGACTTTGTTTTTCTGATCACCAATGATATCTTCCTTTGAATGGTATCTATATGTGAATTTGGGAACATTAGGTGTGACTTTCTCATCTGACTTCTGTGATTCCTCTTCACTAGTCTCAGGGTCGTTGAATAATACATCAATGTTGTCAAACATCTCTTCAACAATTGTTTCTCTAGTGGTAGGTCTAGGTTCTTCTACAATCATAGGTGCATAATCATGATATCTTTCTTGAATCATAAAATTTTCATCAATCTTAACATGAGAACTTTCAAAGATCTTCTTCAATCTTAAGTTAAAACATCTATAAGCTTTTCTTTTAGTAGAGTAACCAAGAAAAATACCTTCATCACTTCTTGCATCAAACTTTCCAATAGCTTCATCTGTCTTGATGTAGCACTTGCTTCCAAAGATTTTGAAGTATTTCATAGTAGGTACATTACCAAACTATAGCTCATAAGGTGTCTTGTCTGTGCCTGGCCTCAATTGAACTCTATTGATAGTATAGACTACAGTATTGACTGCATCTCTCCAATAGGTGTGTGCAACCTTTCCTTCTTTCATGATGGTGCACACTGTGTCAAGTATGATCCTATTCCTTCTTTCTACAATTCCATTCTGTTGAGGGGTTCTAGGTGCACTTAGCTGTCTCTTTATCCCATGTTCTTTGTATTATTCATAAAATCTATTAGAGGTGAATTCTCCTCCTCTATTTGATCTCAAACATTTTATCTTCAATCCAGACTCATTTTCAACTTTAGCTTTGAATATTTTGAACTTCTTAAATGCTTCTGACTTGTCTTTTAAGAACACAACCCACATCATTCTAGAATAATCATCGACAAACAAAATAAAGTACCTTTCACCATAGTATGATCTTGTTTGAGTTGGTCCACATAGCTCTGTATGCACTAGATCCAATTTATTCTCTATCAAATTATTCTTGCTTCTACATGGATTCCTCACATGCTTTCCCATCACACATTCCCTACATATTGTATCAATCAGTTTTTCAATGCTAGGAAGGTATCTTACTACTTTTACATTGCTTATCTTCACTATGCTGCCAAAATTGGTATGACATAGTATTTTGTGCTATAGCCAACTATCATCTACTTTAGCAACAAAACAACTTGCTTCTGAATTAAGCTGAAAAAATTACCTTTTGTCTTTGAACCTGATGCAATCATTTATCCTTCTTTGTTATTAATGATGCACTTGTTGTCTTTGAATTCCAACTGATATCCTTTGTCAAGCAACTGTCCAACACTTAGTAGGTTATGCTAGAAACCATCAACATAAAGAACATCCTCAACGTTATTTTTTCCATCCAAGGTGATAGCTCCTATACCTATGATAAGTTTAGGAGTTTTGTCTCCAAATCTAACCCTATTGCCTTTGTACTTGTCCAAATGTACAAATCTATCTTTATCTCCTGTCATGTGATGTGAACAACCACTATCAATGATCCAATATGTTCTGATGTCTGCTTGTGAAATCAATGCTAACTCTTGTGCTTTCTTTTCATCTTCAAGGTCAATTTCATCAAACATTTTCTCCATATATTCAAGAGAAATGAATCCAATTTCATCTTCTACTGAATCTTCATCTGATACTCCATCTCTAGCATAGTAACATTCTTTTGTATACTTAGGCTTGTAATTAGTTTTGAACTTCTTGACTCTTGTAGGACACTTAGAAGAAAAGTGACCAATCTTGTTACATGAAAAGAATTTGAATGGTAACTGACCTTCATATTTTCCTTTTCCTTTCCTTTATTTCTTAGCAATTATAGAAATGAAATCATCTAGTGCTTTGTCTTCATCATCATCATCAAAATTACTAGAAGTGTTCAAGGATTTCTTACCATGGACTGAAGCTTTGAAGGCTATCTCACTTTTAGGCTCTATCTTCAAACTTAACATCTTGAATGTTGAAATCTTGCTTATTAAGGTCTCTCTTTTGAATTCTTTTGAAAATTGCATAGTCTCAACTAGGATGTTTTTCTTGCTCTCATATTTTGGTGTCAATGTAGTTATCAACTTATCCATTATGTCTTCTTCCAAGATTTCTCCACCATTGTTTTTGATTCCTGCAAAAGCTTCATTAATACTTTGATTGTAGGCTCTACTGTTCTCTTAAAGTAGCATCTCCAATGTATTTTACTTTTTCTTCCATGTCTTTCTGCTCGCATTCTTGGCTTGGACATCTCCTTCAAACATGTCTTCTAGATACTTCCATATCTTGTAGGCTTTATCTACTTTCTTGATCTCTGGAAACTCACTGTTAGACAAGGTGCTGATAAGAGCTTCTTTGGAAATAGAATTTTGAGTGAACATCTCCTTCTGCTTAAGATTTGCATCTTCCTTTGCAAGATTTGACAAAGAGGGAATCTGAACTTCTTTGGTAGCTACTTCAAAGATTTCGAAGGCAATGCACTGCAAATGTGTCATCATTTTTTTCTTCCAATCTAGATAGTTCTCTCCATAAAACTTAGGACTTTATTTTCTAAAGAATTCCATGGGATCAACCTCAAGCTATTAAAATTTCTCTCCAAAGCACTTGGCTCTGATACCAATTGTTAGGAATATTCCCAAGAGATAACTGAGAAGGGGGGGGGGGTGAATCAGTTATCTACAAGATTCAATTCTTTATCGAATTAAGTATAGAAGAAAATTAAGCATAAACACAATATAAGAACACTTAAAACAACACCATAATTTTGGTTACAGGGAAACCCAGATAGGTAAAAACTTCGGTGGGAATTAGTACCCACTATAAACTGCACTAGAGTATAATGATCCCTGTTAGAAGATCTTACAATCTTGTTAGGAGTTGATCTTTACAATGCATTAAGTACAATGACCTGGTCAAAGGTCAGACCCTATTAGGAGTCTTTTATAATTAACCCTGTTAGGGGTGAGGACACACTATCCGGGAGCACACTGCTCAAAGGGGTGAAGGCTGCAACCTTTTGTTCAATAGATACACACTATATCTAGATCTTGGTGAACTATGAGTTAGAAATTTTATTTGGATCAATTCCAATGAATAGCATACACCTTCTTCTTAGTCACATAGACCTTCTACTAATGGCTCAATACTTCACAACTTCTACTCTGCTCTTATCTTTCAACTATCTGCCATACTTAGCGATCACAACTTGACCGACTATAAGTATCTTTCTCCAAATGATATAATCAAGTTGGCCTATTAGAACTTCCTTAAAATCATATTAGAGAAACAATATAACTCTCTAACCACATCTCCAATGGCTATACTAAGCACACAACACTAATTAGGACTGCGTAACTCCATATGAGTAAATGAGTCACTTCACACCACCAACTCCACTAAATTAATTGATACTTTCTTCTTATGTTGAAATACATTATGCACTCTTAACTAAAAATTCTTAACTCTTCTCCAAATGATAGGTGCAACTACTACAACAATAAAAACAATATCGGTTCCATTAGATAAACTTAGGAAACTATAACTGTCAATTAGAAACATCATAACTCAACCTGTACTGCAAAAATGACTCTGCATCCATGAACATAGCTTCACTAAGATGTCTACAACATAAATATAAATGTGCAAGGCTCCATGAAAACCATACTGCAAATCACATACTGAACTCTTCCTAGGACCTGTTAGGAACACTTACAAACAAATGTATTATTGTCTTCACTCAGAATCAACCTCTGCATCTATGATATCATGCTGATAACATATCTAGGAACCATATGCTCAAGGCTCTCTCCATGAGAATTCCACGCATGCTACTTACCATATGTTGTGATCAATGTGAAACATATAGTCAGGACTGGCTTGCTTGTAAATCTCCAACAGGTTTTTCATCTTTTATAGCAATAAATCCAATCTCCTCATAATCCAAATCATCATCATCATCAAAAATACCTTCACTAGAATAATAAGATTCCTTATCCTTTGAATACTTAGACTTGAAAAACTTAGGTTTGTGCTTAGGAACTCTTGTAGGACATCTAGATGCAAAGTGACCTATCTTATTGCATGAAAAACATTTCAAAGGTAACTTTCTTTCAAATTTACCCTTACGTCTCTTTTCTCTTCTAGCGATCAGTGCAACAAGTTCATCTAGCTTTGTTTCCTCTACTTGTATCTGATCCCATTCATCAGAATATTCACCGAGCTCTTCTTTTATATTCTCAACTTTAGGTAGAAAATCTCCTATTTTTGCAGCTTCAAAGGTAGTTAGCTTTGCAATCAATATTTCTCTGCTAAAGTTCAGAGTCGAAGGTATGATTTCTTCTATAGCCTAAATTTTGGTCTGGTAAATAGGTGTCAATGATCTAAGAATATTCGAAATGACTTCTTCATCTTCAAAAGTGCCTCCACAATTTTTGATTCCAATCAAAACCTCTGTAACTCTTTGTACATAATCCCTAACACTTTCATCATCCTTCATTTGTAGCTTCTCCATCCTTTTTTTCTAATTTTGTAACTTTTCTCGCTTGGTAAACTTGTCTCCTTCATATAATGCTTCTAATCTTATCCAAATCTTATGTGTTGAATCTAGATCTTTTACCTCAGTAAATTATCCTTCAGAGAGTGCACTGATCAGTTATTCCCTTGTGACCATGTTATATGAAAATATCTTCTTCTCACCATCAGTAACCTTTTCCAATTCATCCTCAACTTTCATAGCCACCTGATTCTTTTCAATAATCTAGTAGTCAATGCCCAAACATAGCAAATGAGTTCGCATCTTGTTCTTCCAACTATCAAAGTTTTTTAGGATCAAATTTTGGACTATGCTTCCTATAGAACACCATCTCCAAGATCACCTCAAGCTATTAAGATTTCTCTCTAAGGACTAGTAGCTCTAATACCAATTATTAGGAATAATAGTCCATCAATACAACTGAGAGGGGGGAGGGGGCAGGGGGGCTGAATCCATTGTATGACAGATTATTAAACTTTAAACTTTGAATAGAAGCAATATCAAATCAAATGAACACAATGAATGTCAACACAATAACACAATATTTTTTGTTGAGGAAACCCTGTTAAAGGTAAAACCCCGGTAGGAATTAACACCCACTAATGATGTACTGAGAGTATATTATCCTTGTTAGAAGATCTAGCCCTGTTAGGAGCTGATTAAAACATTACAATACACAGTCCTTGTTAGAGGAAATACCCTGTTAGGATTCAATAAAAGAAGGGTAGGCTCATGACCTAGGCTCATTGTCCAAAAAGGTTATGTCCACCTTCAGAACTCACTGTTCGCAATACAAGTGTATATGAAAAAATACACTATCTTTTGAACTGTTTGATAGAAACTATATTTGCTTGATCAGTTCCAATGAAGTATATAATTATCCTCTACTCTACATCCAATAGACTCAAGCTCGCAGCTTCTACAATCCTCTTTTACATTAAATACAACCTACCATGTATCTTTTCAAAAGAAAAGATCTTACATATATACCCTATTACAAAATAAATAGTCAGGTCAGCCAATTAGGCTTTCCTATTAAAAATAATTACATAAATCCTTGCTAAGATACACATGATATCTAAAACAAGTATACAACAATTACAATTCAACAATTAAGGACCGACATCCTTAAATCATGCTCACCTATTCATGATACATGCTACATCTCTGAAGTCGGCATCCAAATAGGTCATCTCCAGAACACACACCATAACTAATGTCATCCAACTTTCTATACCTTGTGCAAACCATCAAACATTCTTCAGTACCCTGTCTATCCTCCCTTAAGTTTGCATACATAGAATCCTCATCTCCTGTAATATATTTCCAAAACTTAGAGACTAAGTCTGTCAACTTCCACTATCACTGTCCAATAACCAATCTTCACCAAATCTTCTATAACTCATCCAATATGAAATATTACATCATGTGATCTTAGATATAAGATCACAACACCTTTCAGTACACACAAATGACTTCGCACTTCCTGAAACATTCGTACAGTATCCATACACTATAATAACTAGCCTGTTCTCTTCACAGAAATATATGTTGACATCAGTGACAAAACACAAATGAAAACAACAGTAATTACAACATCACTCAATGTAGTGATTAAAAATATTAAATGTATCAACAATCTCCCCAATGCATTAGCAATATCCAACAAAACTTTGATGAAGTTACACCTAGCTGGAATTGGTGATGCAAAAAAATATTATGTGGAAAATGCTTACATACTAGTAGCTGCACTTATGACATCTAAGGAGATGAAGGAAAAGCAAGAACATAATCAAGCAATGTTGGATATTGCATCAGCCCTAAGTTATCTTGAATTTGAAGAAATCAAGAACTGTACTAATGCAAAGAAAATGTGGGACACACTAGTAGCTATCTAAGGTGGGGACACAAATGTACTGAGAGCCAAATCTAAAAGCTTGAGAGGTAAGTTTGATGAAATGAGAATGTTAGAAGGTGAGACTATTGTTCAATATTGTGCCAACATTAAAGAGGTAGTGAATTCTATTAGAGGGTCTAATGGAAATATTGATGATGAAATTGTTATTAGAAAGGTTTTGAGAACCCTACTTCCTATTTATGCTATTAGAGTTTCTACAATACAAGAACTGAGATGTGCTCCTAGTAACAACTTAACCTTGGAAGGTCTTGTTGGTAGACTTACTACTTTTGAATTGTCAAATTTTGATAATTTCACTACTCATAATATTGAATCTACATTCAAGTCTCAAATGGCTCTTCAAAAGTCTAAGAAAGGAAAAGAAAGATGTGTGAACAGTGACAGTGACAGTGACACTTCTAATGATGATCTTGAGGCAGTTATGGCTAGGAGGCTATCAAGAGGAAAAGGAAAATTTAAAGTTAAACTTCCTATAATTTATTTTTCATGCAACAAAGTTGGTCATATTGTAGCAAGATGTCCTGATAGAAATGACAAGGATGAGAGAAGGTAAAAAAAGTACAAAGACAAAAGGGATGAAAAAGATCACATAAGATATAAGGACTACAAGGATAAAGGTAAGAAGACTTTTTATATTTTTGAATAAGAAACTGACCATGAATCTAATGAGTCTGATGATTATGATGTAGAAGTTGTTTATGTTGTTATGAAAGATGATTCTAATGAAGATGAGAAAAATGCACTTATTTCATATGTGAGTAAAGGTGATAGATGGATAATTGATAGTGGTTTCTCACATCATATGACTAGTGGTAAAAGTAAGTTTCAAACCCTAAATCATTACAAAGGAAGTAGTGTTAAGTTTGGTAATGATGCATCATGTATTGTGAAGGGAAAAGGATCAATAAGATTGACTGATAAGATCAGATGTGACAATGCTTATTGGGTTGAAGGTCTTAACCATAATTTTTTGAGTGTTGCACAATTGAACAGTTCTAGTTACCGAGTTGATTTTCATCACAAAAAGGCTAAGATATTTGATGCCATTGGTGAACTAATTGGAAGTGGAGAATAGAAAAGATGTAATTTGTTCTATCTAGACCTATCTGAAGAAACATGTTTTCTTGCACAATTTGATGATGTATGATTATGGCATAAAAGGTTATGTCAAGTGAAATTTGATAATTTGATAAGAGTTAGTAAGATGAAAAGAGTTAGAGGTTTACAAAGATTGAAGAAACCTGATAATGTGATGTGTAAACAATGTCAATTGGGAAAAATGAAAAAGTCTAGTTTCAAGAGCAAGACATATACTTTTGATGATATTTTGGAATTGGTTCATATTGACCTTTGTGGACCTATTGGTGCACAAAGTTACTGTGGTGATAAATATTTCATTTTAGTTGTTGATGATTACTCTAGAATGATGACTATGATGTTTCTTAAAGAAAAATATGATGCCTTTCAATTGTTTAAGTGGTGTTTGGAAAAAGTTGAGAAAGAAAGAGGTAAATGCTTGAAAAAGTTGATATTTGACAGAGGAGGAGAGTTCATGTCTAATGAGTTCAACATATTCTCCAATGATAGAGGAATAAAGAGATAGATGCCAACACCAAGGACACCTCCATAAAATGGTATAGTAGAGAGAAGAAATAGATCAATCATGGATTGTGATAGAACACTGATGATAGAGAAGAATGTTGTACAAAAGTATTGGAGAGAAGTTGTAAGTACAACTTTCTATACCTTGAACCAAGTACAAATCAAGAAAGAAGGAGAGGCTATCAATTTATTTGAACCATAAAACAAAGATGCCGAGCAACAATAAGAGTCTTCTAAGTTACAACAAGAAAATTCCAACAATCAAGAGGATGTTGTCGAGTAATCAGGAGAGGAAGAAAAAATACAAAATGAACCTAAAGATCAACAGAAAGAAGAAAGGAGACCAAAGCCTACATTAGCACAATATGTAAGAAGACATCATAAGCTAGATCAAATCATTGGAGCTAAAGAATATGGAGTCATGAAAAGAAGTAAGTTGAAAGACCAAACATGCTTGTTATTTGAGTTTGAGCCTAAAATAGTGAAAGATGCTTTAGAGAAAGAAGATTGGATTCAAGCCATGATTGAGGAAATTGAAAAGATAGAAAAGAACAAAACCTGGACACTAATGCCTAGACCAGAGGACACGAATGTTATTGGAACATGGTGGGTGTTCAAAAATAAGCTGAATGAACATGGAGAAGTCAAAAGGAAAAAGGCTAGATTGGTATGCAAAGGATATGAACAGGAAGAAGGTGTTGACTATGGGAAGACATTTTCCCCAGTTGTTAGATTGGAAGGAGTTAGAACTCTACTTGCATATGTAGCTTACAAAGGATTTAAAGTGTATCAAATGGATGTCAAATCTACATTTCTGAATGAAATACTAGAAGAAGAAGTATACATTGAAAAACTAGAAGGATTTATTGAACCAAGCAAGAAGAACATGGTTTGTAAGCTACAAAAAGAATTGTATGGATTGAAACAAGCCCCTAGAGCATGATATGAGAGATTGCATAATTACTTGGTAAAGATTGGATTTGTAAGAACAAATACCAATAGAAATATGTACTTGAAGACTGATAAAGGTAAAGGGATATTTTTAGCTAAAATATTTGTCGATGATATCATATTTGGAGGACAAGATGCCCTATGCCAAACATTTGCAAATGAGATGCAAACTAAATTTTAGATGTCTATGTTTGGAGAGATCAAATTCTTTGTTGGTTTGCAAGTTTATCAGATGGAGAAAGGTATCTACATTACACAATATAAGTATATCAAGGAGATACTGAAAACATTTGGCATGGAGGACTCTAGAACAGTAAGTACACCCATGGCTACTAGACATAAACTATCAAAGAATGATGATACAACAGAAGTGAATCAAACCTTGTAGAGGTCAATGATTGGAAAACTACAATATGTTATTCACAATAGACCAGATATTGCATTAGTAGTTTGGATTGTTGCAATATTTTATACCAATCCTAAGGAGAATCACATGATGTTAGTGAAAAGGATACTGAGATATCTAAAAGGAACACAAGATTATGGACTATACTATAAGAAGAATGAAAAGTTTGAACTGGAAGTTTATACTGATGTAGATTGGGCATGAAATGTGGGTGATAGAAAGAGTACAAGTGGCGGTGCATTCTTTCTAGGAAAGAGATTAGTCTCTTAGACAAGCAAGAAATAGAATTGCATTTCCCAATCTACATCAGAGGTTGAATATGTAGCAGCAATAGTTAATTGTTCAAACCTAGTGTGGATGAAGAAATTGTTGAAAGGTATGAAGGAAGAAATCACTGAGCCAATTGTTATTTTTTTGTGATAATACAAGTGCTATCAATATATTAAAGAATACTATGATGCACACTAAGATTGAGCATATTTCTATCAAGTATCATTACTTGAGAGAGCCAGTTCAAGACAAGGAAGTGGGACTGGAATATGTGAATACAAAGGAATAGTTAGCAGATATATTCACTAAAGCATCACCTAAGGATGCTCATGAGTATCTAAGAGGTAAATTAGGGGTGATTCCCCTAACTGAGGCTACCTAGAATCATATAGGAGCATTACATCAAATGTATTACTTAGAATATATAACAAATTGATGCAAAGGAGGTCACACTTTAGGAGTTGCCTAAAGTTGTGAAGAGTAAAACAAAAGATGTTGATCAGTCATAAGAAAGATGACATAGAGAGTATGAAGTTCAGATAACTAACACAAAGATACCTACATGGTAAAGATGAATGTCTTTGGAATTGTTGTCAAAGAGGGAGAGATTTATTGAACCCGAGGGAGAGATTCAATAGAAGTTACCATGAATAAGATGAGGGAGAGATTCATTAAACTAATGAATAGACAAAGGGAGAAACATATCCAAGAGGGAGCTGATATTTGGATGAGAATCAAAATGAAGCTAAGGATATTAATGAAGATCTAATCACAGAGAAAGTTGACAGAAGTTTCTTCATTACATACTTTTTGGATTGTATGGTAACTATGCATATGGATTTTATGGTACCATATCTTTTTATTGATGAAGAGGATTTGAAAATAGGAGATAACAAGAAGACCTAGTGGAAATGTTGAGTTATGAAAAACTACAATTGGTACTAGATTAGTTGGCACATTGGCAAGGTAATGTGTTATTTATCTATAACACTAAGTGAAGAAGTCAGTTGTTTTGAAGATTAGAAGAAATGAGGAAAGAAGTATGAAAGCTAAGGTTTAATTGAGAAAAAGAGTAGAAGATAAATAAAATTTAGTGTAAGGTGAGTGATGCTAGTGTTGACCGAGCACCAATATAAGACAAGAAAATTTTAGTGTTGACTAGCATCAGTAATTACCAAGTATCAGAGAATTAACTGAGTGAATAAAATAATTTCCAAGACGAACAGTTTTAGCGATGACCGAGCTATCTAGTGATGACCGAGCAGAAGAACACAATATTGACCAAGTGTCAGTATTTTATAGTTTGTGAAGGAATTGAGATTCCCAGCCAACATAGTTGAATTCTTGGGATATGTAAAATGTGTTGAAGATAAGGATGAATGACCTAGAGAATTTAATTCATGGTAAAGCATTTTCTTATGGATTCAAGGAGAAGTTTTGAGAAGTATCTAGAAGGATAAGGAGGAGAACAAAATGTTGGAAGGATTCGATGAATCTAACCTAAACCTAAGATGTACGGAGATGATTAAGAGTCAAAAGATTAAGCTACCTAATGAAGAAGGTATAAGGATGACCTAGTTATAGGTTATGTAGTGTGAGGAAGAGGTTGATGTTATTGATTGATGAACCTAAGTAGAAGGCTGAGAAGAGCTGTGAAGAGCTGAACAGAGTTGTGGTGATTTCTTGAAGGGATTTCCAAGAAGATCAGAGATGGAGATGAAAATGAAAATGAAGGTCAGTCAGTAAATCAACATATGAGCCATAGTGGATCTGTATTTGCAAAGTGAGTTGTATATTTCATATTAGAACCTACTCTTACTTTCTAACCATTATATCAGTTAAAATCCTTTAATCAAGGTTGACCTAATAGTCATTTGTAAATCCTTTAATCAAGGTGACATTCTAATGGGATGTTCTTAAGCCCTCTAACAAGGCCACTCTTAATAGGGTGATTAAATCCTTTAACAGGGTCACACCTAATAGTGTGTATTGTAACCTTTAAAAAGGTTGGCTCCTCATAGAGCTCACTTCAGAAGAGTGAAAATTTGGTAGCATGTTACTAGTGGTTTTTCTCAAATTGGGTTTTCACATTAAATCCTGGTATCATACTTGTGTGAGTGTTATTTGATGTGTTATGTTTTATATTTTGTAAGTTGATTACTTTTGGACAGTGGGCTACAAGTTTATGTTACTGATTATATTCTATAGAGACCGAGTGAATTGTTGAATAGGTCTAAGTTGGTTGAAGTGTTTAAAAGTTCAATCGGTACATATGACCTAAGGATAATTTATTCAGCCCCCCTCTCAGTTATTCTAAAATCATTCTAACAAAAAATTAAATAAATAATAAATATTATTTAATAATTTAAGAGGAATGTTAGTAAAATCAATGCGTACAAGTAACATGCGAGTTTTAGGTGTCTATAAGAATCATATCTGATTTGGATGCAAGGACTATCTCAAAATGGGACAACGCAGTTATCCAAGCTAAGGGAATAAACATATGGCTATGTGGGCATTGACAGGTCAAATTGAATGACATGTGGCCTATAGGAACACACATGTCAAAAGATTTATGAAAACATGTTTTACATTTTTTGTAAATTTTGATCAAGACCAAGAAAGTGATTTAGTATAGGAAATATGAAATATGATAATGGACGATGAAGGTAAGGGATGGATAAGACAAAGGATTTATATTAAAGGGTGTACATAAAGTGTAGCACATAATATCTTTTCAAGATCAAAGTTGGAAAAAGGGATATGTGTGGATGAAGGATCATTGAGGATGTGGAAGGTAGGATAGCATGAATGAAACTTGTCCCCAAGTGTAGAGTGCAAGAGGGTAATAGATTATACATGATGCCTATTTATAAAGTTTTCATCATGATACTTTCCCAAGGTGCCACAAGAAGTGGTTTTCACCATATGACAAATTATTTTTCTTTATTTTTTCTTCTTCTCTTCTTTGTTTGTGTTTTCTCATTTTTGGGGGGTCACACAAGATGTTTGTTTGCTGGGTTTTCATCAAAGAAATAATTTTTAAAAAAATTTAGTTTTTGGAAGACAATGGATGCATGAAATGACATGAGGGAAAGAATCAAGAATATTGTTATTTGGATAGTACTCCTAAAGGATGTGTTAGAATAGACCATGGCATTGAAATTATACTTAAACATGTTGATGGGATAATGAAAAGGGGGGTGCAATGGGTGATAATATGGACTAGGGTAAGGTTTTATGCATAAAATTGGATAAGGGGGATGTAAGGATGGAAATTAGGTGTTGAATACTAGATGGGGTATTGGAATATTTGTGTATAGGAGGATGAAAATTTTGGTAAGATCAATGTTGGCACACCCCTTGAGGGGTGATGAAGTGATGAAAGGAAAATGGATTTTGGATTTTGAGATTAATATGGAGTTGTGGACGTGGATTTTCAGACACAAGGACCCAAAATGGATGGAGGAGGTGATGGAGTATATAAGGTAGTGAATTTTGGGATATAAGGACCCAAAAATAGATTTGGAAGATGGAGTATATCTATGTGGAGGAATGATGGGATATTTAAGAATAGGAAGCATGAATGTTAATTTTGATCTTTCTTTAGGATGTAGTGATTATATGATAAAATTGGGAATCCACATAGTTTTTAATTTTTCATTCATTTTTGTTTCTTTTGAAAGCATTGATGCAATAAGAGACTTAGGAATCCACATGGTTTTTGATGTTTCATTTTTCTTGATGGGCCTTTGTGGACTTGTGGAATTTTCCTTTTTTATTTTGGATCATTTTTTTTACATGTCTTTTAGATGAGACACGTTGATCCTTGGACGTATGTATATTTTTGAACTTGTGGATTTTATGCTTGGAATCAAAATTGCTTCCAAGAATATTTGGATTCATGGATGGATAGGGATGAGATGGAGGCCTATTGAAGGAGTTCATATAGATAAATGGTTGGAAGGCTCTCAAGGATTTATGCCTTTGTTGATCTTGATTTATGAGAGGGTGAGTGGACTTTGGACTAAGGGTCACATGGATGGTTGATGAGGGAATATAAGGACCTATTATGGATGGAAGGGTCAAAGACTTTTAATTTTGGATATAAAGACCTAAGATGGATTTGGAGGGTGGGGAATGTGTATGTATAGGTTTATATGGGGGAATATATGATTTAGGAAAGATACCAACATCTTGAGAGTGAGCTATGTAGTGAAGGCCATGATAATTAGGGTTTACTTTTATATCAAGGGGTTCTAATATACCTTGTTCATTGAGGCCTAACCCCTTTCCTTGATAATGGATGTTCTAAAAAATATTCTTATGAATGGGATACTAATTACTTTTCAAGAAAGATGCGAGTCCATTTTGAGGTGGAGGGGGAATGTAAGGACTGGATGGATCATGAAGTAGACTAAACCAAATAAAAGTGGATAGAACAATTTGATATGCAAGCAAATCATTATTATCTTGGATAGAGGTGATGGAATCTTGTGGTGGATATGGAAGATTATGACATGGAGATGGAGGGTGGATAGGATCTTGTGGTGGACATGGAGATGGAGGGTTGATGATATCTTGTGGTGGACATGGAGGAGTACTTTGATCTTGAAACATAGAAGAAGATCATTGGATGAAGTATAGGGGAGATCATGGTCTTACTTAGGAGGTGGGTTTTGAAGGATTATTTTTCCTTGGGATGGAAGGGGATCACATTGGATAGAAAACAAATGGATAAGGGGATCATTATGAGATTCTAGGAATATGGGATCTTGGTCAAATATTGGATGGGATTGGACATTGATGGTATCTTGATATTGAATCATTTTAGGACTTGTTTCTTTAAACTTTGGATTATCCTCTTGACATGGGATATGATCTTGGATATGTATGGTAGATTCATGAAAGGACTCAATACTTGGGAAGGAATTTGATAGGGACTCATTGGAGTAGGTTTTCTTGGGAATGGAGCATATGATGCCATTGGATCTAATATTGTTGAGTTGTAAAAGGAAATTGTACCAAGAAATGGAATATATTGTATTTTTATTGTGGATAGATCTTGGGGATAATTTGGAAAGGTATTATCATTGTATGCATCATATGATGGAGATAGTGTGAATGAAGGAATGGTGGGAGATATGGAGTTTACTTTTGGGTCATTGCTAGACATAAGTATATGATTTTGATTATGTTAGGAAATAATGGATTGACATATATCTAACTCCTTATTAGGTGAATTATTAGGACATTCTTTAACAGTAAAGTCACCTTCTTTAATGAGATCTTGGATGAGATTTTAAATTTTGAGAAATTTGAAGTTTTATGTCCTTTATTCCTATGGTTTTTACAAAAGTCATTATCATTCCACTAGAATGGTCTAAAATATCCTATCTCATAATGTATTACTTCTGGAATTACGATATCATTTGATGGTACAAGCTTCTTTAGAGTCAACTCAATTGGTTCCCCTAAGGGCCTATATCTTTGTTTTGATGTATGTAGACTATTTGCAATAGGTTTTTTTATCTAAATGAACATGAGAATACAATCGATGTTTGTCCTTTTGAGATCATGTGATTGACATATGCAAGAATAAATCTAATGGAATGCAATCTAAGAATGAGGTTTATGTAAGATGATAATGAAAACTAGCTTATGACTATTTTTTTTTTTTGTTTTTGGATTTTGGAATGTAAATGAAAATTATGTAAGATAGGAACTAGAATAAAATGATTTCTAAGGTGTAAATTATGTAACTGTAAGAGAGACTTTATAAATTTTCAATGCAAAATTTTCTAGGAAGGACCCAAGTGATTGTGAGAATTATTGTGACCTCAAGTTTGGGACTAAAAGGGATAATTTGACAAAATAATGGGTGTATATGACAAGACAATAGGACTAGATGATAGTTGAATTTGAGGAGGTCAAGATGATTCTTAAGATCACTAAAGGAAAACCCAAAAAGATGTGCTTTCTATTTTCAAAAGATGACTCAAAAGGTGTGATATTTGTCTTTAGAAGATGCAGGCTATATTTTTTGTATTTTTTTGAGTTTTAGAAGCTAAAATGAGGATCCTAAATATGAGGTATGAGAAAGTGTGGCAAATATGCAAGGTTTTGATTTTTTAAATACAAGGTACAATATACTGAGATGATAATCACAAAGACATAAAAAAATGTTAACGAAGACAAATGGAAAATATGGAACCCTAATTAGAGTTTGATACAATTTTGCAATTTTAGTAGATAATTCATCATTTTGTTACAAAGATTGTGTCATATGCTTCTGAAAATTTCATATCAGAGATATATCAGATGCATAACAAGAATATCATAGATGTGACTAATGACAAGAAGTTGAATATAGTGGAAAATAAAAATGCATTTTATGCATAGACAAATTACATTTAATTGTTCATAGCTACATCTAATTATTTTTTTGGTTGTGTCATTTTGTTTGTGATAAGGTTTTGGACATATTTGATTGTTACAAACACAAGAAACACATGAAAAGTATAATTGTTTGAATAAAAGTAAACTCTATAATCCATTGTGTATGTCCAATGGATTTTTCAACCCACCAAGTTTCCACTAGTCTTGAAATAAATGAAAATAGAAATATGCAATAACTATCCTAATGTCAAAAGGCTTCATTAAAATATTTCAAGTTCATTGCTTAGTATTCTATAAGCTCACACAACTTTGTCATACCCTAGAACATGAAATTCTTCTTAAGTGTGCCTGTGCTTTTTCCCCTTTTTAATATCTTTCTCAAAGATGATTTCTCCCCAATTGGAACAATCTCCTAGGAATCATATGATGGGAACCTTGCAAGGTAGATTCTTTAGGTGAAGGAGCACCTTTGATATCATGAATCCAATTGATGCATTGGAAAGGATTTTTCATTATATTTGTGTTTTTTTTAATTTGAAGTTGTAATAAGTTCCTAAGGACCATGTCTAATCTCTTAAAGTCATATTGTAAGGCTTTTATGTCAATTGTCTCTCATAGACCTATAAGGTCTTGAATTGTTCAAACTAGTCAGACTGCTCCAATTGTGCTAAAAATGAGTGGAGATGTTTTATTTGGTATTTTGTGACCTATTTTGACTTTTAATAATCGTTGGATCCAAGTTTAGGGGCCTAGTTGTCAAGAAATACAAAAAATGCCAATTTGCAAAAAGTTGCAATGCAACTTTTGCAACATTTTTTCTCCAACATCCAACCAATTAAAATTTTAGTTGGGATAGTTGGGAAGGATGTAAAAATGTATAAAATTCCTCTTCTGGTTGAGGCATGGGGTTATTGGATGAATTTTGGAGAGAAATCAATACAAGTTTGCTCTGATTTTCTGATTTATAATTGATACTTGCAAGTTCTTTTGCTTGGTATGGCTCCATATGATGCTTTGGACACATGAAACCTACCTTGATGGAAATTTATATGATTATAATTTTTAATTAATCTGGTTTGAGTAATTTTTTTTGTGTTTTGAATAAGTTATACCGATTTTGGTGAAGGCAGGGAGTTTTGAAAATATTTTCCAAAATTTACAGTCAGAAAATATGTTAGTATGGCCATACATAGGACTATATAGACCTAATAATTGGATGGATGGAGATATCTTGATTTTTTTGACTAATTTTATTTTTACCAATAACTTTTATAATTCCTTTTAGAGGGTCAAATAAGCCCATTTCTAAAAACTTGTCTTGAACATAGGGTTTTTGGGGTTTGTATATAAAAATTTTGATTTCTCCTCTTTTCACCATGGGAAAAATCTAGAAATGAGTGGAATGGAAGGTTTGAGTCTCCTCTAGAATATTCTAGAGTTTTTGGAGAAAGTTATAATTTTTTGAAGAAATGGCCTAATGCCCTAGGTTTGTAACTTCCATAAAAATGTCCAATTTCTTATGATCTTGTGACTATGAATTTAAATTTTATGATAAAATTGAAGGGTTTTGGTGCTAGAGGCTAGTGGATCTGATGGTTAGGATTTTTTATCTACCTTTATATGCTATTTGTGGGGTTATATGGTGTATTTTTATGGTAGATGTTGTGTAATGGTGGCCTAATTAGGCCTTAAAAGCCTTGTAATAGTCAATTTTTTGGTTTGTAGTTTCAAATGTTAAAAGTGCCATATTTTAGTATGTGCTATAAAATGTTAAGAGATGTCCTGAATGATCATCCATTTATCTCCAAGACCTATGGTTTTTCATTGAATGCATAAGCTCAAGTGGACATGACTAATAGGTCTAGTTACCCTCATTGAAGGAAGTGAAAGGGTTGAGTGATTTGGGTTGGTGTAAAGAGTTGAAACATGTTTGTTGGTGTCCTATCATACCTTGAATGAAAAAATATTTGTGGTATCTTGAAAGGATTTATTTTTTCCTAAGTTGGCCCTTGTAATCTTGTTTGGAAGTCCTATGTGCTACCTTGAAGAATTGGTTGAAATCCATTGCATGTATTATGAGTTTTTCCATGCTTTAGAGTGGTTTGAATGATTTACAATCCTTTTCAAGATTTCTATGCATCATCTTCCCTCCCCTTGCACTAAAATAAGATAATGTTTAGAGGTGTCTCAAGTGGCCTCTATCCTAAGGTTTTTAGCCATATTTGTAGCACCTTCCCAATTGGATAATAAGTGTAAGACACTAAAGTATATAATGGGTCATGTTGACTCCTTAGGAACTTTGGCCCAATCCAAGTTACCACCCACATGCCTTCCTGAGCTTACTCAAGTATAATACATTTAAATGTTTACTCCACATCTTATTTATATATCGTTTAGAGGGATTTACCAATTTGAGGTCATCCTTTGAGGTGATCACTTCCATAGACATGTCTCTCTACTAAATAAAAAATGGAAACTATCCTAGAAAAATGTGCAAGTGCACTAGAATCACAAGACATGTAGGGTTCATTAATCAACCAAATCCAAATGTTATCTAAGCTACAAACATATAGAAATGAAAAAAGGGTTCTTTTTAGAGCACCAAAACCAAATGTGAAAATTTTTTGTAAAAAATATAAAGGTGTTTCTTCCTCATCACAAGCTAAGAATCAAACATTTGTATCCAAATAAATCCTAACCTAGGACTTAAAATCTAACCAAAATTTGAGAAATTGACTACAAAACACAAAAAATTATACCTTGATTTTATTAGGAAATTGTTGGCAAGTGATGTTTTGGGGCACTAGGGATCACTTAAGGGTTGTCATTTATGGAAACACTTATTCTAGAGTGATCACATGCAGAGAGTTTTGGTACTAGATTCACAGTCATGAAAATGACTAAGTACAGAGTCAAGATAACAGTGTACTGTGGTACTATTTTGGTTAGCTATGATACTGTATGATGTATTATGGCTTGTGAATTTATTAGAAGGTATTTTGGGATATGTAGGACCTTCAGCTAAGATTGCATGAGTTTTGGTGATTAGGTCAATGAGATATAGTGATCTGAAGGTATGCAAAGACAAAGAATCAGTGTAATAGGGAACACAAATAGTTGCGATGATTGAGAGAAGGATAGTGGATATGGTAACATTCTAAGTCAAATGGATGAAGTATATTGCTAAATTTTTGGTAATATAAGATCACCGACTCTATTTTTATCATTTACATAATTTATTATTATATTTTGTATGGTATTTTTGAAGCCGACTAGATGACAAATTTTGTATAAGTATAGAGTATTTTGTGGAAGCGATAAGTATGCATGTGATGATGAAGTGATGGATGTGAATCTGAAAGCAGAGAGTAGATGTGAGATCAGTATTTGACAAAGCTACAACTGGAACTATCTAAGCAAAGGAAGTGCTTGTATTGTTCATTTTTGGGAACTCTTTTGAGACAATATTTTGATTGTAAGAGTTGTATGCTCACCACCTTTAACCAGGTGTTTGTATTCCCTAACAGGGTTTTGTATTCCTCTAACAAGGAAATGTACTATGTAACAATCAGCTCCTAATAGGGCTATATCTCCTAACAGGGATATAATATTTTAGTGCATAGTTATGGGTATCTTCCCCACCGGGGTTTTCCCTTGGCCCTTGGCCAAGGTTTCCTCGAGAACAAATCATGGTGTCATGAGCTATGTGTTGTGCTTATATGTTCTTTTCATTTCAGCATTATTATGGTTTATTTATAATTGGCTAAAGTTTAAATTAAAGTGCAGTAATACTGATTCACCCCCCCTCTCGGTATTACCTAATCCTAACATAAATAAATAAAATTTATTTATTTATTCATGAGAAGAATGAATTAGGGAATTAAATAAATTGTAATTTATTTAATTTTTAGGAGAAAAGAAATTGTAATTATCACATAAATATAATAATAATGAGGAAATAATAAATAAATAAAGTGATTATTTAATTAACAGTGAAGATAAGGGATTTATTTTTATTTTATTTTGGCAAAATTTTGATATTTATATTAATAAAAACTGGTTCAAAAAAGGGCTCCCAGAGAAAAGAACCAGTGAAGAAAAACTTTGTTCGTTACCCATAGTACAAAAGCAAAAGGATCTGTGACCCTAACAACAACACCCAAGATGGGCCTATAATATTTTAATAAAATTCACCATCAACCCAATGCTCCTAAAAAAATAAAGGGATGGATATATGCAATAATCCACACTTCCCTTTTATACATTTTTCACTAGTACAAAAAACCCCATATGCAACCATGGCATATGAGCAATAGTTTAAACCCCCCTTACATCAAATTTTTACAATAATACAAAATCCAGTAAGACAATGATACATGAGTAGATTATGAGAATAATCGTAGTGAACCAGTAGTATCATAATCCCCCAACACCTTTGGAAGAAGCAAATGTTTAGTGAGCTGGGGTAAAAAGAAGAATCCTGGTAGATTGAGGACCCAAAGAGACCATAATGACAAGAAACCAAAATGAAAAACAACCTACACCAAAATGTGAGTAACCAGAGACTTGCAAATAAGATAGTGGAGAAAATACCAAGAAAAATAATCAATCCCGATGATGCTGAATCTCATCCTCAAGATGAGGCAGATAAGAGAAGAACAAAGAACTCCATACCCTGTTAGCTTCCCCATAAATGGAAGAATAGGCCTCAGAATTATCACTTATATGCCGATGCGGAGAGGAAAGCACACCTCTACCTAGTTCAAGTACATTTAACATCCCTATTTCCATTAGAGGAGCTGAAGAAACACATAGAATAGAATTAGAGGCTCTTTCCTCCAATCCAGATGCAACCAAGTGAGAGAAAATATTAGCATGAGCTACAACATTAGAATGAGCCATGAGACCCAGGATAGCATAAGTCTTGGCAAAAGCTTTCCCCTGATAATCAACATCAACATAATTTCTGTTTAGAACAATATCCAAGGGCATAATAGAAGATGAGGATATGGAATCTTTAATTTCCCTATAGATCATTACAAACTTATCTGAATTCAACAGTAAATGCCGAGGGAAAATATCTCCTATACTTGCATCTCCCTGCCATAGATTATACCCTTGGACAACAAAAAGTAATTTATTATTTTGAATAAACTTAGGCCGAATTGTCTCATTCACCACATGAAATAATAGGGACCAATATTGTAAGAGGTCAAGAAAGATTGAGCAAAAGATAGATACAATTTGGGACAAGAATATGACTCTTAAATCACAGAGAAGTGATAGATTCCCCAATGAGTCGATGAATGCTCCTACGACACTTCATACAATGAACACAAAACATAGAGTCCAATAAGTCATCAGTTATCTTACCCTTATACGGAAGCTCCAATTCATTAGGAGGAAAATAAACCCTCAAATTTAGGGGCCTAAATTCATCAATAAATTTGGAGACAACCATAGTAAAAATAGAGGAGGGCCGAAAGTTCAGTAGTCAACAACACCAATACAAACAGAAAGGAACACGTCTATATAGATGCAACAGATGCAAGAAAAGAATGAATCATAAATACTCAAAAGATGGTGAATGACTAAAAGAGCATCCAGCATACGAGCTAATTAAAACTCATAAATAGCTAGATATTAGAGATCATAGGCACGAAGGAGATATGGACAAAAAATTTCCACAAGGACAGCCAAATTTTACAAACACTATGAATCCCAATAAGAAGTGATCCACTCAAAAAATTAGATATATGATTGGCATAAAAGCCCTGACCAAAAAATGATTAGATTACAAAACCCCAATTCCAGATGTATAGGCATGCTATAATGAAGTAGACACCCCGAAAAATGTATTATAAAACATAATGCTTAAATAGTGGGCTTAGGAGCTGATTCAGAGTTAATTAAATAAAAAATGGAGGGATGAGTAACCAGGGAAACAAGGGGTGAGGGGAAAGAAATTTGAAGGCCCTTTGAGCCCAACTTTGAAAGTGCATCTGCCAAATTATTTCCCTCTCTAAAGATATGAGAGATATAGCATTTAGAAAGAGAGTATAAAAGGGTCCAAATTTGATTTAAGATATAAAGAATATGCTGAGAAAAAGCACGCCTAGAAATGCAAGCATTAATAATTACTAAAGAGTCACCTTCAACATGGAGAGATTTAAAATTTAACTTTTTGGCAGTGGAAAGACCATACAACAGAGCATAAGCCTCTGCTAAGTTATTGGTCCCATGAGGAATAAGATGAGCCTCAAAATAGAGAGTAGAGCCAGAGCAGTCCCAGAGAACAAAACCTATACCCGAATTCCCTGGGTTGCCTTTGGAAGATCCATCAAAGTTAAGCTTAATAAAACCCTGCTAAGGAGGAGTCCATTTAATTTGGGACCTAATTGAAGATACATCCTTAGGAAAAAGAGGAAAAGGGAGGGATGGAAAGGATAAACCCTTAAAGCTTTTTGAAATAGAATTATCCCATGATGAAAATGTCCTGGCACCCTTGAATTTGCAAGAATAAGCATTAGTAACTTCCACAATTATTCCTTTCCCACCATATAGACCATAAGACCAGAGCTGGGCTAGAAATCCATAAAGACAAGAATATTGATTTATGGGAAGAGATAGGCCAAGATTGAAACAAGTCCCAAACTAAGAGTGGAAGAGGCATACAAAAATTCAAATTCTTCAAAACAAACTGCCAACACAATTGTGCCAAAGGACAATTTAAAAAGAGGTGGTCAATAGACTCTAGCTCTTGGTTACAAATAACACACTAGAAAGATCATGTAATATTAAGCCTAGCTAATCTCTCACTAGTAAGAACTCTCTTTTTAAAAACTGACCTAGCAAAACAACTAGCTTTGGGGAGAACAACAGGATGCCAACAAAAGAAAAAGGCTCTATGTTTAATAGCAATATTTTGTAGAGATTGAGCCAATTCATAGCCCTGCTTGACATAATAACAACCATTTATAGAAGGAGCCCAAAAAAGGCGATCTAGAGACTTGGAAAAGAAGACAACCTTTTGTAAAAGCAATTGATTTACACTAGAGGCCTTGTGATCATCAATTAGAAGGTTATGAAAGTCTTTCCAAATTACTAGTCCTGAATGAATATTAACTATAGAGACATAACCAATCAACAAACAACCCCAATTAGAATAAGCAATTTTCCAAACATCATGAAATAAATCAAGGGAATTTAAAGGAGGGAAACCATTCCATGAGTCAAGACAGAAATTAATAGATTTTCTATTATGTACCTCCCAAGAGACATGTGATGTAATGATGTATCTAGAATTCATCATGAAATTCCAAATGGCAGATCCTTTTGGAGGATCAAGGGCTGAAATGACCCTAGAAGAGTCTAGATTATCTAGATATTTCTATTGCATTAGCTGACACCATTTAATAGTAGGATGTGAATACATTTTCCACACTAGTTTACCACCAAAAGCCATATTTCTATTAGAAAGATTATGAAGACCAACCCCTCCAATAGATAGAATGAGAGACATGTCAGACAGAGAGATAAGAGGAATCTTTTTTTGACCCAACATGTTAGCTGTCCATAGAAATTCCCTGATGAGACTTTCAATTTGGTTGAGAACTGATTTTGGAGCTTGCAAGACTAAAAAATAGTAATTAGGAATTTTTGATAAAACTATTTTAATAAGAAGGATTCTACCTGAAAGAGATAACCACCTAGCCTTCCAAGAAACCACTTGGGCTTTGATATGGTTAATAACCAACTGGCAATAGGAAGGCTTATGCTACCCTACAAAGAAAGGAATACACAAATAGGTAGAAGGGAGTTCATCTAAAGAAAATCCTAAAATGCTAACAATCTTGTCAGAAACCGTAGGATTGATATTAAAAGTATATACTTTTGATTTTTGAGCATTGATTCTCTGACCAGAAACATTAGTATACAAATCCAGAATGCTTTTAACAATTGAAGAATCTCTAGAGACTAATAATTAGATGCTTAATAATTAAATAATTGATTAAAATTAGTCAACTATTGAAATAGGGGGAAATACTGAATTTGAAATTTGAATATAATAGAAAGACACTAATTACTTAAATAATAAAGATTATTTAATCAATTAAGATGAAAGTTATTAAAATTGTTACATGTAGGCGATAGGGTTATTTTAGGTGTCTACAATATCATATCAACATTCGCAAATGGAAAGGTACTATGCCATATCAACATCCTTAAATGACAAGGAAAATGCATACCATATCAACATCTGTAGATGGAAATGTAGTCACATTTACTCTTGTTATTATGTTTAAAATCATATTCATTTATTTAGCTATCAATTATTATTAAGAACTCTCCAAGGGTTACCTTGGTGACCCCTTTGTGTCCCAACTCACCTTGGAGAGCCACTCCACTCTACTCCTTATACATCAAATAAAATCATCTCATTATGAAATGAGGTCAATGTAATTAATGCAATGAAATACTCAAAGTATAAAATCATGATGAGATAAGATAAGCTCAATTGGTCTCAACTAAGAGCACGAGTCCCTCAAGATCCCATCAAATAAACATTTTCCAATTGTGTTCTAGGATGTGGTCTCAACACCATATATCTACATATCATAGTAATCACAACACAACAATAGGTGGATAAAAAACAAGGGAAATGTAGAGGCTAAAACACAGAGCCACAAAAGAATCAAAAGGTATTAGATCCCTTCATGAAACAAGGAGAACTCAATTAGTCTCAGACCAAGAGTATGAGTCTCTCAAGATCCCGTCAAAGTAGGAACAATTATCAATGCCAGGAATGTAGTCTCAACACCAAAATTCATAAAATCATAATTGCAAACTCAAAAGAAAAAATTATCCATAAAACATAAATAGAAACCTAAGTATGGAGGCAGACCCATGTGGCTCAAATATAAAGGAGACGGTCAGAAATCCTCTCACAAATAAAATTTTATATACTACATCCATTACTCCACAAAATAATCATTGGTTAAAATATTCAAATTCTATCTTTTACAAAATACTCATTGGACCAAAAACAAGCCCAAAACCAATTTTGCCAATTAGAGGCCATGGAAAAAAGCTCAAAATAAAACTTTGAAAATTGAAAAACTAAAAATATCCTTTATCTCTAAGTATGTCCAACACTATAAAAATGCATTCAATTTCAAGTTTTATTAATTCCCAAAATTTTAGGCATCATAATACTCATTTCACATTCAAATAACATAAACCCATCTAGACACTAAATTTAATCAAACTTGTGGGGAAAAGGAAGACATACACCCCACCAAACATACAAGACAAACATGAAACAATTCATAGAGAAAAAAGCAAGCAAATTGAATTCTTACCTCTCACAAAGGTGAAAAACCAAAACCAGCACACCACAAAATCAACTGAGATTTTTGGCAATATGGAGAAATCATGACATAGTTCCAACAAGTTGCTACCTACAAAAATCCAATGGAGGAATCACTTCCAACAAGAAAAATAATGAATTCACTATGAGAGGGTTTTAGCAAATTTTGATTTCCAAAATGCATAAGTAACAAAAGGAGTTCTAATTTTTTATTATAAGGTCACTTTTTGCTCAAAAGTGAAAAAATAAATAAAAGCCACTTAACCAAAATTAAAATCCAAAAATGAAAATAACCAAAACCCATCATGGCTAAATTAAATCAAATCCAAAGAAATAGGATAATACTACAACAAGATTACAAGGAAACATAAATTTAACCATAAACAATTAAAATGAACACAATAATCTATAACTCACTGCAAAAATATGGATACATTGTCCATACAAGGATTACATTGGCTAAAATCATGAATGACCAATATAACTAACTGATATGCCACTATCGAGGATAAGACATGCTCAAACCTATGGAACTAGGTGGAGTTGATGTCTAGTATGAGTTCACTATAACATGCACAAATCAAGTGTAGCTGCTCATAGTATAAATAGTTGAAGCACATATTATAATAATCCAAAATACAACTAATAAAAGGATATTTTAGTGAAAAAATCATTCATATGTGTTTGAATGTTATGAAACCATTCTTTTCATAATTAGTCCTCAATAAGCATCATAAATAAATATTTTATTTAAATTGTAGCATTAAATAATATTTTATGGCATTTAGAGCATATATCAATTATAACCCTGAGTCAAATAACCATCAACATAATAAGGCACAACATCACAATGAACACTAGCATGTGCATCAATAAATCAGTAATAACATCACGATAACATAGTCAACTATTATATAATACAAAATAAACTAGATATCATCATAAATAATCATGTCACACCACAACTAGATCATCATGTAGATATGATCAAAATGGTAAGAACAAGTATAATCTATCATCTATACAACAATGTCATTGGAAAACCAAAAGAATGTACTATAACTAGAAGCATCCCACAGTGCCAATACAAGATCACATCATACAAATGGTCATGAGACATATAAAAGGGTCTACTCAAATCAAAATAAGATGAGACAAACTACAACCTCAGGAGGCAATGCATGCTAGACTATCAACTTCATCTTTGCGTTGATCCTCCTCTCTTTTGGGATGAGTGGAACTAACATAATATAACTTGCTAGATTTATTTATGGTTTTCCTCCTCTCTTGTCTCATGAATTACACAACTTAATACAACTTGTTCTCTATTGGCATATACACTCTTTCATGGATCACCTAGCATAGCACACTTTTCTATTCTAACATTCATGGCTTCCAATCTCACTCTCTCTCTTCCATGATCCCATAAGCATAGTCACACTTTGTTGGTTGGTTGATCATGGTATTTCATCTCATTTTTTATGTTCTCTCTTGTTCTTCTTGTGAGATTACTTGTGCTCTTGCAATAACATTTTGAATTCAATACTAGTGGTTGAGATATTTTATTTATCGAGGTCTCTTCAACTAGTTGATTTAGAGCCTTTGTTTTTAGTACTAACTATGTTGTGTGCTTTTGTCTTTGTTTGCCTTTGTCATTGTCTTTTTATTTTTATTTTTGTGTGTTCTTCCACATGGTTGTATGAGTTAAGATTCTTGGTTTGGAGGCTTGTTCCATTGAACATAGTGATGTCTTACCTCTTTGAAGTCTTTCCCAATGATCTCTCTCTCTCTCTCTCTCTCTCTCTCTCTCTCTCTCTCTTTTCATATATCTTTCTTCTACTTTATTGTGAGTATGTGTACAAGATTATTTTTCCAGTAAAGTGGGGGCTAAATGTAACATCCTAAACTATAAGTAGTAGAATTTTGGTCCTTAGCCAGGCCCTATTTTAGTGTTTGTAGCATTGGCATTTTTCTATACATTTTATTTATTAAGTATTTAAATATAAGGTCCTCTATTAGCTTAAAACACGAGTACCCTTAATTTTATGTGTGCCTTCTTTAACTATTTCATTCACCACATCTTGCATACATAGGCCCTATTTCATTATGGGTGGCCTTTTGTAATTATTCTAAATTCAAACCTTGATTTTATGTGCATCTTGGGTATCCTTATACCCTCATTGACCCCCAATTTTATTTTGAGTCCTGATTGGTTGGAACTAGGCGTGCTCCGTACGACACAGGATGAGATAGGTCATCATATGCCTCAAGAGGCACCTTGTTCCACATAAAAGTGGCCTAAATTTAAATTAGAGAAAGATCTTAAGTTTTTAGTAGGAAATTCAAAACCTCATTGACCTCCTTTGAGTTTTGAGCCTTGAAATGGCTTGGAGAGGTATAAAAACAATGTTACCTCCCTCATTTTGGCATCCCATCCTATCTTATCTACCAACTCATGCATCCAAGAAATCAAGCATTCAATCAAATTCAAGTATTCAAGGAGTAATCAAGTATTCAAGCATTCCAAGAATTCATTGTAGAAAGTTATAATAATCATTATGCAGACATGTCATTTGTGATGTCCTTTTAGGTATTTAAGGAGTCATGTTATTGCAACAACACTTGTGATCTCACTTCATATACAATTGCACTATCAAGGTATAAGATATATTATTCTCTTATTCAAGCCTTTTCTACTAATAACATACTTCCCTAGTTTCAAGAATTTCAATTAGATTTCAAGGTTAATTCCTCTATAGTTGTTTGACTGAGGAAAACCTCTTTCTACCAACATCTAACCCATTTTTTGTATGTGAAACAACTGTGGAAAATGATATGAGAAGATTTGATAGAGAGTCGCAAGTGATAGAAGCTTCATCAGAGGATGAACCCACAATAGTGGGTTACACTTTTTTGCCTGAACAGACACTGGACTCTACATTTTGAGAAAAACTTTCATATTCGGATGCATATTGGTGTTAAACCATTTAAAATAAGAAGATGAAGTAAATTAGAGTCTTTTAGAATTTTCTGTCTAGATTCTAAATATATATATTTTTTATTTTTGAATTGAATTGAATTGTTTTTTCTTTCTTATATGAAAATTGATATGTTGCTGAAAATGTCATTTTCAAAGAGTTACATTATTTTCATAGAGCATAATTTTTTTTCTAAAATAGATATCAATGTGATTCTTTCGAAATTAGTTTTTTAACATCCATACACATGGCATTCAATTGGTTTGATGATATTATCATGATTATTTCATATTTTATTAACATTTGAAGTTGACTAAATCGTAATTTTGACATACCTTGACTACATACCTTATAACTTGTTGTGTATTTGTCCAATATCATTTTTATTTTTTTTATAGAAAGAGAACTTAAATACCTAAGGCATAGATATTTTTTAGAATTTTTTTTCTCTCATTACTATTTTCCATAAGCGTCAAACATAGAGGTAGACATACGGTGAAATATCTATGTTTACTAAAACTAAAAATACAAAGTTATAATAAACTTAATATATATTAACAGTATAATCATTGGAGAGATTTTTCTCAGTAGGACCTTACTACATAGATAGGTTTGTCAAATGGATTCATTTGATCTCCCAAAAGATAAAGTCAAAGTGATTTTTTCTCAGCATTTTAATAGGTGTGAAGGAGACTCCATTACAGGTATGAATGAGGAGTATATATGTTATATCAATGTTTTTTTTATCTAAGAGGCTTTTAGCTAACCATTTTTAATTAATTCCTTCAAAGGGAACCTCTCAAGGTTTAAATAATCATATTTTTATTAAAAATATGTTATTTCAACAAAAAATTGCATGTCTAAGAAAGTGTAACCCACTTGGGGTCACCCCAAAATGTTTTGGGTCTAAGGTGCCTCCTAAGGCCTTAGACAAGTTTGGTCACCTCGTACTCTCCAAGTCATCATGTTCCTACCATTTTGGACTTAATTTTGGATCACATTTTAGTCTTTGTTTCAGATTTCCATATCTGGTATTAGAATCAGGTATATAGTTTAAGATTCGCCTGCACATACATTATTCCTTTTTTCTTCTTATATTTGCCTTAGATCTTGCACTCCCATTTCCATCTTGCATTTTCTCATTTCAATTGCATAGTCATCTTGCATATTAGAGAAGGATCATTACATCCACCTAGCCTTTGAGCTTTCTTGAACCTATTGGATCATCTTCCTTCCGATGCATAATTGAAGTCCGCCCTAAGTTTCCTAGTTTTCCCATTCAATCTAGTGAGCCCGATTTCTTTCATTACAAAATTTGAATTTTTCTTGTACATAAAATATCATAGAATTGTTTCAACAATTAATACAAAATAACTTCATCATCTATCTCCAAGACCAACAATTATAGAAAAAAGAAGCGAGTCTATTAGAATTCACATATCTAATAATCTATGTCCTAGATGAAGTGAGTCATCCAACATTGATCAAACAATGTTGAATTGCCATCGTCCACCAAGACACTCTCAGGAATATCATCTTCCTAGTTTCAACCATTTAATATCAATTTGCATTTATTACTAATATGTACAATTTACCAATTTATAATTTTGGTCAGAATATTTATCAAAAAAAAATACTATAATTGATTTAAAAGATAAAAAGAGATAGAAAAGGAGAGTCATCAACTGTATTACAACACTATCAATAAGGGTTCCTGCTGGATAAAGAACCTCGTTCTTTGATCTCCCAAACTTGTGTCTTACCTTTCACATTTTTAGTCTATAGATGTAGAAAGTTCCTAATAATTTCATAGAACAGAACTTGAACCCATTACTTGTATTCATCAATGCTTTTGTTGTTTTATTTTGTTTGCAATGTAAAGTTGATCTTATAAATTAGAAAATTGATGAATTGATTGAATTGATAGATTGAAGTTGAAATATGATTCTTTTGAAACACAACTTGTGGAAATTCTTTCCTTGTCCTAATGAGTTTTTTAAAGCTAAAAGTTGATGATAATTTTTTTTGTAAAGAGAGATTCAATTTATTTTTAATCTTTCATTGAACATGGTCGGTTCAAAAGCATAATTATCGGGTTAAAAAAAAATGTTGGGGAGACCAAATGAATTTTGAAATTCGAAATCTTCAAAAAGATTTTTGAATGTATTCTCTGTTGAAAAATCAAAACCAGACCAGGAAAATCCGAACCAAGTGGATTCAACCGAATCTACATGGATTTGCATAACTTTTATCAAAGTAAACAAGCTTAGAATGTCATGTTTGATGATTCTTCATGGCGAAGTTAATTAAAATACCTGCTACTATTAATATTTATGAATTGTAATCTTGATAACTTCAAATATCTTACAGACGCAAATAAGTTGAAAATATAAAGCAGAAATTGCCCAATTGGAGGACATAGAAAAAACATTGGGATTTGAAACTGGTCCTGAGAGATGTTCATTTTGAAAGAACATTACATAAAAAATAGATAAGGGTTTTGAGTTTAATTTGGCTCTTCTGTATTTAATTTTTTCAGTTATTTGATATATTGTCTAATAAAATAAATTTCATAGTTTTTATAATTTATAATAGTAGTTTTTTAATTTCTGATTTGAATCTTTTAAATATGTAGTTATTTTCTCATTTTTGCTTTTTAATTATTGTTTTTATTTTGATCTGAAATGTTGAAGATGAAAAATTCACACAATTTAAATTAGAATATTTATTATTATTATTATTATATAAATGATTTTTGTTCATAGTAATTTAATAGTTAAACTCAGCATTGTTGGTTTGGATGTATTTGGAAATGGTATAGTTTGCAAAGAGATTTTAAAGGTTTGTTTTGAATGTGATTTATGATGTGAGTATTTAGATGTTTTAGTCGATTTGATTTTTGTCTATTTCTGAATTTGATAGTGCTAATAAATGACTTGAAAGTTTTACTTTGATTGAATATTTTGTTGGACACATCCCCTTTGAAAACATGTTACATGGGTGGGTCAATCTTTGGAGTGGCCCATATAGATGCCATCCAAAACATCACAAAATAAATTTTCTTTTTCTTTTCATTTTTTTGGTGTATGCTTTGTAGGAGCCAATCATATGGATGTCATTCTCAAACATAGCCTATGGTATGCCCATAGTTCTTTGTTGGTCTTTACTACCTAGACAAAAGATTTCATTGCCTTTGAAGAATGGAGCTATCTTGATCATACTTTGAATCTAGTTTTTTGGCTTGCCCTTTTTGTGTTCACATTTTTAGACTATATTATTAGCTCTTCAGGCAATATTGTTTGTGTTGAGGTTGATATTTTCTAAAACTTCAGAGATTATATTGACATCTAAATTGGACAAATGTATCAACTCAAATAGTCATATATATTAATTTGTTGAATACTTGTTGTATGTGTCAATTATTTGAACACAGATAGAAGAATGTTCCTTAATTATAGCAAGAGTCAAGCCCACTCCTAAACCTACTAATGAATTACCTTCTTAAAAGAATAAAGAAAGTTGTGCTCTAATTACGAACCATAGAAACAACTAAATCAATGGGAAAATTGTTTGTCTATCAATGATATGTAAAATAAAAGAATGTTGGTCCAACAGTTTTAAAGCATATTGACTAGACAAAGGTGATTATTATCAATCAACAATTTAAACAACCATTCAGAAAGTTAAACTTTAATTTACCTATACAATTCTTATTGTCAACAATTTATCTTCTCAAATAAAGAATTCAACTTCATTTTCTCTTATTTTTCATTCAATCAATCTAAAGCATTCTTATAATTTAACTTGTGATTGAATGAAGATTACTTTTATACAAGCAACACCCTTTTATATCAACTCATCTTTAAACAAGTTATAAATCAATGATAAAAAGCTGAGTTTTTCTTAAAAGAGTCATGAAACTCTTGAGTTTCATAATAACTATCAATTAATATTACTATCATATTTTTACTAGCAATGATTAAAAGCATACTATGATTAAATCTTGATATAGATTTTGTTATATTTATCATGACAAAAAAATATTAAAATATATCTATTTTATATGTTATAAGTTTGAGGCTTCCTGATTTGAGGTTTGGAAACACGACCTTTCACTTCTCTTATCTTAATTAGAAAAAATAATTCTTCTTTTGTCTCATAGGGTTGAATTCCTTGTATGTGCTTATTTTGGAATAATTGTTCCCTGTTGCATGGGCTCATGGCATAGTGATTTGTGCTCCTGACAGCTTTAAATATCCTTTGCTTTAAAGGAGGAGTCTTTGATGTCAATAACTGAAAATGAAACAAAAAAAGTATTATGCAGTTATCAAGATTACATATATATTTTTTACAACCCTACTAATGAGTAAATGATACCTTCGTGAAGGTTCCACCACATCCTCTGGTGTGTGGTGTCGATGTCGAAGCTCCAACATTCAACTAGTGCACATGTACATGGAAAATTATAAGATAACCATTCATATAAGAACGTACTACTAACATGTTAATTATAATGCATTATTACATATATACCTGTGGACACAATGGTGACGTCACAAAGCCAGGTGAAAGAATGTGATCATCATGCCTCTGGATTTTGATCATAATTTGTCTAGTAATTTAGTTATTCACTAATTTATTAATTAAATATAATCAAGTAAATCAAATTAACATGCAAATAAAGACACCTCAAGGAAAGTGGCACGATGCCCTTCGCTGTCTGTTGTGAATGTTGATGGTCCACCAGTGAACGTCTAATGCACATGCACAATAAGTTATGATACACTTATTCATATAATTACATAATAATCAAATATATTAATTAAAATGTTTTATTCGATACACACTCAAGTGAAATTGACGACGATGTGTAGAAGGGGACATGAGGATCATTTCCACTACCACTGACACTCTTGCCCTAAATTTTCATCATAATCAATAGATACTAAATTAATTAGTTATTCTTTTATAAATGAAATATAATCAAAGAAATTTAATGAGCTTGGAAATATTTACTTGTGTGTCAATGCCAAATGTCATATTTAGAAAACTATCAGTCATCATTCCAAGAGCCTCTTCTTCTCTCTCGCCAGTACCAAATGTGCACAAGCATCCACATGATCGACAAATATGCCCCCTCGAGGATTGACCATGGTCACCCTCAACTAAAGGAGTGGCACACTGAATGAGAGTCTGTGTCAGAGCACTAATCGTGCCTAGTGTGTCTGCCTCTACATGTTCCTTCACAACGGAAGGAATAGTAACATGATCCACCTATGGCTTGCCAATAGGTGTGTGTGTGAATTTTGTACCTAACTGTAGACACAACACTTCAGTAAAACATTAGAGGTTAGCAAAAACTAAAATCTACAAGTAATTGAAACTATGCTAACCAGATGATTTACTACCTTCTAGTAGATGCCAGTATGTATTCTCAGATTAGACCGAGACCAGTGACCTTGACGACACCTAAATGAAGGATTTGAATGCAAGATATATGGAAACTGTATGAATGCAGCTTAATCTATATTTTTGGGCTTTCTATGCAATAAGAATGAGAAATCTGATATGCAATACAATTAATCTAACAATGATATGCTAAATACGAATGATCTCACAAAAGTGGTTGATTTGCAAAGAAGCTTCAATTCTTCAGATACCAATTCGCCAACATAAGTTTGCAAATTCTGAGATATCATTATGAAAAGCTGAGCCTTGATTTTATAGAAATCCAGGGCTTTGGAGGTGCATGGAAAGAGTCATAAATCACTCAGATAAACTCAGGTTGATTTTTGAGTTATCAAAGAATAAAAGATAATTAATTCACAAAATCATGCAAAAATAGCTTTTTAACTCAAATCATAGTTGAGTTTATTTTTAAAACAACTTGAATTGATTTTTTGATTTCAAGTTTAACTATTTTTTTGAATGTGCATAATAATTATGAATTAAATAAATAAATAAAGCAATTTATTTTCAACTTAATTGATTTTTAGAATTAAAACAATTGATTTATGGGTTAATCAATTATTAAATCAAACTTTTATTCAAAAACTATATTATTAAATATGGCAACTTGCTTTAATTAATTAAATAAGAATTTAATCAATTAATGATAGGAATTTTGATTTATTGTCAAAATGAAATAATACAATTTAGGAATAAATGTAATTAAATTCAATTAAATAATTAAGTGGCAGAATTAAATCTAATTAATTAAATATTTAGAATATTCAACTAATCAAACTTTAGGATAAATATGATTTATCGCCAAATAACCATTAAATTAAAGATAATTAAGATGATTAGGAATATTACTAGGAATATCCCCCGATGCAAAATTTAAGATAATCAATTAGGATTCAATGATGTTTAGATGTGCCTTGGGTTAGGACTTTGATGTCGATTTCGTTCGATGTGTCGATATAGGAGGTTAATGAACCTATAGCCCATTTTTGGGGTATTACATTTTGCCCCTCTTTGAATTGTTGTGCAAAGCACAGTGGTTCAAAGACAGTCTGTGTATGATGTTGAAACTGATGTTTGAAATTGAAATTGATATAAAGAAGAAACTAATTGAAATTGATATGAAGATGATAGGTCCTGAATGACCAAAAATAATGTTAACTATAGCAGCAATGAACCGATGATTGCGAAAAAGTGTCAAAATGCCTGATTCTGAACCTTATGATTGCAAAGAAGTGAGTGATCGATTCTAGACCCGATTGTCGATAAGAATCACATTGGTATCACATCTGAACCCTTCAGTTTCCAAAGAACCAAGGAAATAACACATTTGAACCGATAGTTACAAAAATTGATACAATTTACAAGATTAAGAGAATACCAGATTGATATGGATCTTAATGAATCTGATATGCCCCAAGCAATGATTGATTTGCCCCAAGCGATGAGGTCTTTTTGATGAATCGGCAACTAGATGTGGTTGTTGTCTTGATTACTGAGGAAAGATATGATTTCCATAAAGATATGATTTCAAATTAGATTACAGACTTTGAATGATGTGCAATACCATGCCCCCTTCGGGATAAAAATTGAAATCTGACAAGAAAAGTCAGCATTTGAATAGTTTAGAAGCATGTTAATTGATTTAAGAAGTGGTTAAACATGTTCGAGAATGCATTCTACATCGTTTGGAGGCCCTGAAGACCAAGTTTGACTAGGTTTGACCATGAGTTGACCATAGTTGAGCAAGTTGAAATTTTGATAGTTTGATGTAAGATAATCAGTTAAGTTGAATACTGGATTTCTGTGATGATGGAAGGTCGATTATGCAAGCAATAGACCGTCCTGGGTCTGAAAATTTTAAATCATGATTTTGACATAGTAAATGATCTCAGATTTTAATTTTGATCTCGAAAATGCGTTTAGAACGTCGAAAGTAGCCAGGGGTGCATTTTTTGTGAAAAATGGAGCACTTTTGAAAATTAGGTCAAAAGCTATATAAAGGCCGGAAGGGTCATTTTCAATTCATTTCAACCTTTTGACTTTAGAAATTCTGTGGAGTCCTCTGAGCGAGAAAATGGTAGAACCAAAGGTACTTGTGAGTTCGCATAGATTTGAGTGCAGCTGGAGACACCAGAGACCTCGGCAGTACGGACATCCGGTAGGTGGACCTCTATGCTTTGCTAAAATGTCAATTTTTCCATGTTTTATAGGATTTTAGCAATGTTTCATACGTTTTTCCATTTTTGAATTTTGCATGCACGAAAACTCGTACGACTCCCCAGTGGGACTCGTACGACTTTTCAACTGTAGGTAGATTGTCGTCTCATAACCCCCCAAGACTCGTATCAGAGGGACCTAAGAGTCATACGACATTCCGTCGGGTCCCTCATAACTCGTTTGATGAGGGATGTAATGTCGTGTCACTATGCTTTGTCATATGGTATGATGTAGAAAGTCGTATGACTTTTCATGCCAGTCTGAAGTGTCGTATGGAAAACAGTGAGCTTAAAACTCAGTAGTAGGTCAAATTTTTTATTTTTTCGATTCTGTAGCTTGATTGCTGACCTGTTAACCTACCTTTTGAAATACTGAAATGCCCCATTTCTGCCCTTGTAACCTATTCTGTGACCAAATTCCTGATAGGATTCCTTGTTTCTATGCTGTGTAGGTCACATATCGAGATGTTCATATACGGATTTCACACCCTGCTACGTAGAGACTATGTGTGTCATTGCCAAACCCTATGAGGGTCCACCTTGCTTCTTGTGGATTTGAGCACTTGATACATTTACTCGAGATTAGGGTAAATCATGAACTTTTGACTGCTCTGATTGAGAGATTTCACTCGGAGACCTAGACATTCCACCTGCCGATGGGGGAGATCACTGTTACCCCTGAGGATGTGTATCGTATACTATGCATTCAAAGAGATGAAAATTGATCTAACAATGATATGAAATAAAACTAAAATGAATTGAAAACAAGATTGATCTCACAAAAATTGTTGATTCGCAAGAAGCTTCAATTCTTCAGATGTCGATTCTCCAGAGTAAGTATGCAAATTCTGAGATATCATTATGAAAAGCTGAGCCTTGATTTTATAGAATTCCAGGGCTTTGGAGGTACATGGAAAAAGCCATAAATCACTCAGATAAACTCAGGTTGATTTTTGAGTTATCAAAGAATAAAAGATAATTAATTCACAAAATCATGCAAAAATAACTTTTTAACTCAAATCAAAGTTGAGTTTATTTTTAAAACAACTTGAATTGATTTTCTGATTTCAAGTTTAACTGTTTTTTTGAATGTGCATAATAATTATGAATTAAATAAATAAATAAAGCGATTTATTTTTAACTTAACTGATTTTTAGAATTAAAACAATTAATTTATGGGTTAATCAATTATTAAATCAAACTTTTATTCAAAAACTATATTATTAAATATGACAACTTGCTTTAATTAATTAAATAAGAATTTAATCAATTAATGATAGGAATTTTGATTTATTGTCAAAATGAAATAATACAATTTAGGAATAAATGTAATTAAATTCAATTAAATAATTAAGTGGCAGAATTAAATCTAATTAATTAAATATTCAGAATATTCAATTAATCAAACTTTAGGATAAATATGATTTATCACCAAATAACCATTAAATTAAGGATAATTAAGATGATTAGGAATATTACTAGGAATATCCCCCGATGCAGAATTTAGGATAATCAATTAGGATTCAATGATGTTTAGATGTGCCTTGGGTTAGGACTTTGATGTCAATTTCGTTCGATGTGTCGATATAGGAGGTTAATGAACCTATAGCCCATTTTTGGGGTATTACAATAGGAACCCTAGGTGTGTTAGGGTCATGATGTGCCCCTGCTTGATCAAATGATGACCCCCATCCTCTACCCTTAGAATCTAGATAGTCAAAATAATTTGGCACCTCCTTGAGTACAAACTCGCAATAGAGTTTCCTCAAGAAATATATAGGAACCTCATGATTGTTACAAGGAGGCGAATCAAAGACCATCCACCATCTCTCTCAAAAATTGTTTTTAATGTCTTCATTTAAGCATCAATGAATTGAGAACCTCCTTGTTGTAGTTCTAAGAGTATCTGTGTCCCCTGGTTTTTTAAATAGCTTGCAAATGTCATCTTTTGTGATTTTTTTCTTTTTTATGTCTGCATAAGATAATTTATTTGCATAATATTGTTTTTGTTCTTCTCTTTTATCCCACCATAAATTAATTTTCCCACTAACCGAGCTTATGTGGGTCAAGATTGCTTCCAATGATTTTGCAAGTCTTTCCCTTCCAGGATTTGTACCACTAGAATCTTTTAACCTCATAATTAAAGATTCTAATTCTTTTTGCCCTCTTTCAATTTGGTTCATCAAATTTTCTTTTGTTCCAGGAGGAGGTTTCTCGATTGGTGGAGGCAATTGAGGTTCATTTTCTTCATTTGTTTCTTCATTCATTTCTTCATGAGGAGACGAAGGGTTTGGTGGAGGGTTTGGTTGAGGGAGATTATTTCTTCATGGCAATTAAAAAAACTAGATTTTAAAATCTTCATTACACACAAATTTAAACAAAAACAAATTTTAACAAATCAAATTGCTACAAAACTAAAATTTTAAAACAAATAAGAGGCATGGGCTGTAAAAACACTTACCTCTTCTTCCAGATCGAACTTGATGACGCTGTAGAGCCATTTGATGGATGAATGAATGAAAAAAATAGATTCACAAGCCCAAACAAGACTGTGCGGGCGCTTGGGAAGCCCTTCTTAGCTACAAATGCGGGTTTGAGGAAAGCAAAATAAGCTTTCCAACCCGCAACAAACTTTACGTATGTTTTTTTCAAAGCGTGTGCACGCTATAGGGCATGCACGCTTTGAAAAATACTAAAAAATGTTTTTCAAACTGCGTGCACCCTATAGGGCGCACGCGGTATGCTTTGGATTGCCCAAGCCTAAGGCTTGGGCAACCCAAGCCATAGGGTGTGCGCCCTATAGGGCACATGCCCTTTAATGCGTACGCACTATGCTTGATGGGGGACCAAAAAAAAAAGTGGCACCTTTTTGGTCCCCCATCTTTGTGCATATACCCCATGTAGATATGATAAAAAAGGTAAGCACAAGTATAATCTATCATCTATGCAACAATGCCATTGGAAAAGAAAAAGAATGTACTATAACTAGAAGCATCCCACAATGCTGATACAATATCACATCATATGAATAGTCATGAGACATATAAAAGGGTCTAGCTCAAATCAAAATAAGATGAGACAAATTGTAACCTCGGGAGGCACTACATGCTAGACTATCAACTTCATCTTTGCATAGATCATCCTCTCTTTTGGGATAAGTGAAACTAACATAATATAACTTTCTAGATTTATTTATGCTTTTACTCCTCTCTTGTCTCATGAATTACACAACTTAATACAACTTGTTCTCTATTGGCATATATGCTCTTTCATGGATCACCTAGCATAACACACTTTTCCATTCTGACATTCATGGCTTCTAATCTCACTCTCTCTCTTCCATGACCCCATAAGCCTAATCACACTTTGTTGGTTGGTTGATCATGGTAGTCTCATCTCATTTTTGATGTGCTCTCTTGTTCTTCTTGTGAGACCACTTGTGCTCATGCAATAGTATTCTAAATTTGATACTAGTGGTTGAGATATTTTATTTATTGAGGTCTCTTCAACTAGTTGATTTAGAGCCTTTATTTTAGTACTAACTCTTGTGTTGTGTTATTTTGACTTTGTTTCCCTTTTTCATTATCTTTTTATTTTTATTTTTGTGTGGTCTTACACATGGTTGTATGATTTAAGATTCTTGGTTTGGAGGCTTGTTCCCTTGAACATAGTGATGTATTACCTCTTTGAAGTCTTTCCCAATGATCTCTCTCTTTCTCTCTTTTCATATATCTTTCTTCTACTTTATTGTGAGTATGTGTAAAGATCATTCTCCCAGTAAAGTGGGGGCTAAATGTAACATCCTTTAAGCTATAAGTAGTAGAATTTCGGTCCTTAGCTAGGTCCTATTTTAGTGTTCAAGGCTTCCATATATAGCATTGGCCCTTTTCTATATACATTTTATTAATAAAGTATTTAAATATAAGGTCCTCTATTATCTTAATATACATGAGTACCCTTAATTTTATGTGTGCCTTATTTAACTATTTCATCACCACACTTGCATACATAGGCCCTATTTCATTATGGGTGGCCTTTTGTATTTTTTCCACATTCAAACCTTGATTCTATATGCATTTTGGGTATCCTTATACCCTCATTAACCCCCAATTTTATTTTGAGTCTTGATTGGTTGGAACTAGGCATCTTGTACGACACATGGTGAGATGGGTTATCATATGCCTCAAGAGGAACCTTGTTCCACATAAAAGTGGCCTAAATTTAAATTAGAGAAAGATCTTAAGTTTTTAGTAGGAAATTCAAAACCTCATTGACCTCCTTTTAGTTTTGAGCCTTGAAATGACTTGGAGAGGTATAAAAGCAATGTACCTCCCTCATTTTGGCATCCCATCCTATCTTATCTACCAACTCATGTATCCAAGCAATCAAGCATTCATTCAAATTCAAGTATTCAAGGAGAAATCAAGTACTAAAGCATTCCAAGCATTCATTGTAGCAAGCTACAATAATCATTATGTAGGCATGTCATTTGTGATGTCCTTTTAGGTATTTAAGGAGTAATGTTATTTCATCAACACTTGTAATCTCACTTCAAGTACAATTGCACTATCAAGGTATACGATATCTTCGATCCTTTTCTACTAACAACACGCTTCCCTTGTTTCAAGAATTTCAATTAGATTTCAAGGTTAATTCCTCTATAGGTGTTTGATTGAGGCAAACCCCTTTCTCCCCACATCTAACCCATTTTTTGTGTGTGGCACAACTGTGGAAAAGGATATGGGAAGATTTGATAGAGAGTCTCAAGTGACAGAAGATTCATTAGAATTTTTTGGGTCTAAGGTGCCTCCTAAGGCCTTAAACAAGTTTGGTCACCTCGTACCCTCCAAGTCACCATGTTCCTACCATTATGGACTTAAATTTGGATCACATATTAGTCTTTGTTTCATATTTCCATATCTGGTATTAGAATCAAATATATAGTCTAAGATTTGTCTGCATGTATACATTATTCCTTCTTTCTTCTTATTTTTGCCTTAGATCTTGCACTCCCATTTCCATCTTGCATTTTCTCATTTCAATTGCATAGTCATCTTCCATATTAGAGAAGGATCATTACATCCACCTCTTCTTTGAGCTTTCTTGAACCTATTGGATCATATTCCTTCCGATGTATAATTGAAGATCGACCTAAGTTTCCTAGTTTTCCCATTTAAGCCAGTGAGCCCAATTTCTTTCATTACAAAATTTGAATTTTGCTTATACATACAATAGCATAGAATTGTTTCAACAATTAATACAAAATAACTACATCTATCTCCAAGACCAACAATTATAGAAAAAAGAAGCGAGTCTATTAGAATTCACATATCTAATAATCTAAGTCCTAGATGAAGTGAGTCATCCAACATTGATCAAACAATGTTGAATTCCCATCGTCCACCAAGACACTCTCAGGAATAGCATCTTCCTAGTTTCAATCATTTAGTATCAATTTGCATTTATTACTAATATGTACAGTTTACCAATTTATGATTCTGGACGGAACATTTATCAAAAAATAGATACTGTAATTGATTTAACAAATAAGAAGAGATAGAGAAGGAGAGTCATCAACTGTATTACAACACTATCAATAAGGGTTCCTGCTGAATAAAGAACCTCGTCCTTTGTATCTCCCAAACTTCTGTCTTACCTTTCACATTTTTAGTCTAGATAGATGTAGAAACTTCCTAATAATTTCATAGAATGGAGCTTGAACCCATTACTTGTATTCATCAATGCTTTTGTTGTTTTATTTTGTTTGCAATATAAAGTTGATCTTCTAAATTAGAAAATTGATGAATTGATTGAATTGATGGTTTGAAGTTGAAAGATGATTCGTTTGAAACACAACTTGTGGCAATTCTTTCCTTGTCCTAATGAGTTTTTTAAAGCTAAAAGTTGATGATAATTTTTTTGTAAAGAGAGATTCAATTTATATTTAATCTTTCATTGAACATGGTCGGTTCAAAAGCATAATTACCCGGTTAAAAAAAAAAAAGTTGGGGAGGCCAAATGAATTTGGAAATTGGAAATCTTCAAAAAGATTTTTGAATGTATTCTCTGTTGAAAAATAAAAAACAGACCAGGAAAATCCGAACCGAGTGGATTCAACCGATTCTACATGGATTTGCGTACCTTTGTTCAAAGTAAACAAGCTTAGAAGTCATGTTTGATGATTCTTCACGGGGAAGTTAATTAAAATACCATGACTTATCCACTACTATTGATATTTATGCATTGTAATCTTGATAACTTCAAATATCTTACAGACGCAAATAAGTTGAAAATATAAAGCAGAAATTGCCCAATTGGAGGACATAGAAAAAACATTGGGATTTGAAACTGGTCCTGAGAAATGTTCATTTTGAAAGAACATTACAGAAAAAATGGATAAGGGTTTATAGTTTAATTTGGCTCTTCTGTATTTAATTTTTTCAGTTATTTGATATATTGTCTAATAAAATAAATTTCATAGTTTTTATAATTCATAATATTAGTTTTTTAATTTCTCATTTTTGTTTTTTAATTATTGTTTTTATTTTGATGATAAATTATATAATATGATCTGAAATGTTGATGATGAAAAATTCACACAATTTAAACTAAAATATTTTATTTATTTTTTATTTTAAATATTTTTTTCTTTTATATAAATGATTTTTGTTCATAATAATTTAATAGTTAATGTAGTATTGTTGGTTTCGATGTATTTGGAAATGGTACTGTTTGCAAAGAGATTTTAAAGGTTTGTTTTGAATGTGATTTATGATGTGAGTATTTAGATGTTTTAGTTGATTTGATTTTTGTCTATTTCTGAATTTGATAGTGCTGATAAATAACTTGAAAGTTTTACTTTGATTGAATATTTTGTTGGGCACATCCCCTTTGAAAACATGTTACATGGGTGGGTCAATCTCTGGTGTGGCCCATATAGATGCCATCCAAAACATCACAAAAGAGTTTTTCTTTTTCTTTTCATTTTTTTGGTGTATACTTTGTAGGAGCCAATCATATGGATATCATTCTCAAACATAGCCTATGGTATGCCCATAGCTCTTTGTTGGTCTTTACTACCTAGACAAAAGATTTCATTGCCTATAAAGAATGGAGCTATCTTGATCATAGTTTGAATCTAGTTTTTTGACTTCCCTTTTTGTGTTCACATTTTTAAGTCCTATATTATTAGCTCTTTAGGCAATGTTGTTTGTGTTGAGGTTGATATTTTGCGAAATTTCAAAGATTATATTGACATATAAAATAGTCATATATATTAATTTGTTGAATACTTGTTGTATGTGCCAATTCTTTGAACACAAATAAAAGAATGTTCCTTAATTATATCAAGAGTCAAACCCACTCCTAAACCTACTAATGAATTACCTTCTTAAAAGAATAAAGAAAGTCGTGCTCTAATTGAGAAACATAGAAACAACTAAATCAATGGGAAAACTATTTGTCTATCAATGATATGTAAAATAAAAGAATGTTGGTCCAACAGTTTAGAGCATATTGACTAGACAAAGGTGATTATAATTGATCAACAATTTAAACAATCATTCAAAAATTTAAACTTTAATTTATCTATATAATTCTTATCGTCAACAATTTATCTTTTCAAATAAAAAATTTAACTTCATTTTCTCTTATTTTTCAATGAATCTAAGGCACTCTTATAATTTAACTTGTGATTGCCAGAATGAAAATTACTTTTATACAAGCAACACCCTTTTATATCAACTCATCATTTAAACAAGCTATATATCAATGATAAAAAGTTGAGTTTTTCTTAAAAGAGTCATGAAACTCTTGAGTTTCATAATAACTATCAATTAATATTACTATCAGATTTTTACTAGCAATGATTAAAAGCATATTATGATTAAATCTTGATATAGATTTTGTTATATTTATCACGACAGAAAAATATTAAAATATATCTGTTTTATATGTTTAGATGCAGTTTTATAAGTTTGAGGCTTCCTGATTTGAGGTTTGGAAAAGCAGCCTTACAGCTCTCTTATCTTAATTAGAAAAAATAATTCCTCTTTTGTCTCAACTAAGGTTGAATTCCTTGTATGTGCTTAATTTGGAATAATTGTTGCCTGTTGCATGGGCTCATGGCATAGTGATTTGTGTTCCTGACAGCTTTAAATATCTTTTGCTAAAAAAATCGGTGCACATGCATGTAAATTAAAATGACAGATTGATAAGATCTGACTTTACTCCTGTCACTTGCACTTCTTTTCTCCGGGTCTTCTAATAACATGCATATCACTGAATTCAGTTGAGGTGTTTTTTTCAAACGATTCTTGTACTTGTTGTAGGTTTTATAGTTAGCATATATGTACTACAAGATACTACACAAATATTCTTTTCTTTTTTATATCTCTTATACTATTTAGTATTTTGTATCATTCCTGAGTTCATTTTGTTATTTGATTTCATAGAAGAGTATAAGTTTATTTTGGTACTTTTTTATTGAAAATCAAGCTTTAAAAGATATCCATTCTGTCAAAGTTGTTTGGAACACAATCTGATTTCATCATATTTCTGAAGGTTTATATTTTGATGGATGGTGTATATTCAAGAAACATACCCACAACGTTACTAGTTATACTTGACCAATTAAACATACTATAAGATTCTCAAAAAAATATGATTTTCTTTGAAGTATGATTATTTATTACCTATACCATAAAATTGCATTTTTTAAAACATTTTCCCTGATGTAAACTTCAGGGTTCTGCCATGTATGTGGTGTGTGGGATAATCACAATTACTTGTAACATTTCACAAAAAGCTTCTCTCTACTTTTGTGATGATTTCAAGCTCTGAAGCTTCTCGTGCAGCACAAGATGGCAGGATATTGGAAAAGACCTGAATTACGGTCTTTACACCTGTCAATTTCTCTTCAAAATTTCAAGGCTTTTTGAACAAGCCCAATTTTCTTATACCCAGCAATAACTTTATCAAGGCTTTTTCAACAAGCCCATTTTATTTGTACCCAATAATTAGTCCATGTGAATGAATAGGTTGGTTGAGGGGTTATCTCAAACTACTGTTGATTCCACATTTTGCAAATTGCATACCCCTGTTGTAGTTCCAGCCATGTTCCGCATACATGTGGATAGGGACAGGCACAAATTGCACAGCTACATTCAGTAAAAAAATTCTTTTATTTTCCAATGGATTTCCATACCCTCTTTCAAAGCTTATTGATTTATATAAATTGGAGGATGTTGGAAAATACTGATAGTATTATTTATGTTTTTGGGGTCTTGATTGTGTACAAATTTTTGAGTCAATGTTTCGGATCACAATCTGTGAACCATCATCGAAACTTTTTTTCATTTTTTTGAGCTCTCCTATATCCTGATGATGGTTCACGGAGTGTGTCCCAAAATATTGATTCAAAAATTTGTACACAATCAAAATTCAGAAGCATAAAGAATATTGTTATAGATTATGCAAACCTACTAGCACTTAAACACTCATAGATTTGGATTTGCAATTGACTTGCAAAATACTTTTGGGTTTTTCAATCAAACCATTCTACACTGATTGCAGATCAAATGTTTGTTGAAGAATTTTGCCAAATGATTAATGTTCCTGCTGTAGCTTCCACAATTCTAATACAAGACTTTAAAATCAAATAGGTTTTATTTTTTAATGGATTTCCATCCCCTGTTCTAAAAGCTCACAGTTGTAGCCATGGAAGTTGAGAAAGAAACATTCCAAATATTTTTCGCTTTGATGTTTTAATAGATCAGTCCATGTTCTAAAGCTCCACTGGCATGGTGTTTGAAATGGGTGATTAGTTAGATTTACAGCTGTAAATTGTTATTGCTTAAGCATCTCCATGGAATTCTTAGTAAACCCAATTTGTGCATGCCCATCTATGATTACAGAGCATGACACAGAATTGTGCTGAAACATTTTCAAATGATTTATGTTCCTGCCATAGCTTCCACATTTCTACTGCAATATTTCAAAGAGACAATGAATCCAGCTTTGTAATGGAGCTCCATTGCATCTTCCACATCCTGTATACTAGGTGGTGACAACTAAAGCACTTATCATAAGATTGGGTTTTCAAGTTTTTAATGATTGCAGTATGTGACCAAATAAGTGAAGCGTTTGACCATACAATTTGTGTGGTTGCTATGGCCTTGTTTTGCTTGCAGAACAAGAAAATTTCACCAAAAACTACTTTTTTATCCAATGGCACTCCACCATGTTGCTTTTCTTTCTTTTGCTGGTATTGCTGAAGCAGATTTTCAATGAAATTTCATAATTTGAAGGTGATTAATCGTGCAGAGGGATGAGGAATGGCCAGCATTTGGACTGCTGTTGACATTAATCATTGGCAAGTTGGCCTCTGACTTGTGTTGGAAAGTGTCCTATATTCTTCATGTTTTATAGTTGAGGTGATGTGGAAATTGCTTTCCAATATGTATTTTCATTCACATTTTTCTTTTTTATAAATCATATACTGTGTTAATTTGTTTTTCATATAAGTATTCATATACATTAGGGGAAAATCACTAATTGCCATCTATATTCTAATTCTTGTTCATTTCTTATTCACACAACTTTCTAATTACTAGCTTTAAAGAAACCAAAAAATGATAACTCAACAAAGTCTATTAATAAATATATCATGTACCAACAATCACCCACTCGTATCCCCACCAATAAGATTTTTTTAAAGATTACTATTGGGATATTTGTGCATAAGTATTGACAATTTTTGAATGACTACTAGGACATTTGTGCATAAGTATTAACAGTTTTTGAGGTGGTTGTAGTGCACGGTTATTGGGGCATCTTTAAGTAGGTATCTGATGACACTTTGAAATGACCACTTTTTGACCCTTACATGCATAGCAGATCCCACAATGTGCATTGTTACTACCTAGGAGTTAGAACAATAGCTACTAGCTATTAAGTTGCATACAAAGATAACTGGAAAAAAATTGTCAAAATTCAATGTATTGTTTAGGATTTGTGGGTGTGCAAATTTAGCTATAATGACACTGGTATGCTTCCCCTAATAGAAAAATAATATATTCATTATTCTATTAGAGAATGGTTGGACTCAATGTAAGAGAGAAAAAAATCAATGTAGTTTAATTTTTTTAAAGAGTTTTTCTAAGTAGAAATGTTGTATATAGTCATTATTTTCTAATTATTATGCTATTGTTTCAAATCATGCATGCACCACTCTATTGTATAGGTTTTATAGGGCTTCCTTTCTTCTACACTTTTGAATACTACAAAGTTTTTTGTTTTTTTGTTTATCCTAAAATTACGAAATCTTAGAAAACATTAGCAAGCAAGAATAGGGAAAAACTCAGAGTCAATTTGTTTAGGTACAAAAACAATAATGATCTTTAGCAATAGTAATGTCGAATTTAATGAGATGGATTGCATGCAATCTATCTGATTGAATCCCTTGTATCACAACATACATACATTTTCAATGCTAACCACATTATCCAAATTATAAAAAGTGGAGGCACTAAACCTAAACAAAGTTCCAATCCAAGATCCTTTACCAACCACTAAATTCTCTCTTATCAACCTATAACCAAACTTATGAAATGCATATGCACTCTAGAATCTTGGAATATGTAAAACATCATTTAAGGTTTTAACCCTTCCATCATTAGAACACTTTAACTTTCTCTTATGACAATAAGCTTGACATCATTATCAATAGTTTATGTAAAATAAACAAAATCATCATTTGTCTTTTGAGGATGTTTTTAGGGAGGAATCTAAGTCCTTTTCTTATTTTTACATTCCTTATTTCTCCACCTTCTTTTATGATTGTTCCAACACTTTGGTCTTCCTAGGGGTTTTAGAACATTCTTTTGATTTATCATTCTTCTTGTCTACTTGTATAATTATTTTAGTGGCTAATATTTGCCAAATAGCTAATAGTTGAACTTGAGGATTAAAACATTTTTATTAGTACAAGTTGTAAGCTAACGTTTTTTGCCAAAATATTATATTTTATATTAAAATATTAATCTCTAAAATTCACCACAATATTCAATATCTAATTAATTCAGACTGTACTAAATTATGTTATAGTAGAAAATGAAATTAATTCGATAATAATTATATATAATTATTGGTTACTTTAGAGTCATTTCATTAATTTTAATTGTTGCTAATTATTTAATTAATAATTTCTAACCTAGTCCAAATTATATTACATGGGTTAAAACATAACCATGGAGCTCTAAAGTCCATCAAGCCCAAGAAAGTATTTGAGTTGTTAGAGATTTATAATCTAATGGCTAGGGTTAAATTCCATGGACCTAAAGGTATCCACAAAACTCCAATGTCCATGTGGCCCAATATAGAACCTAAACTATTAGATTATATAAATAAACATCATGTTGCAATGAGAGTGCAAAAGTAGAACTAGGGGACACATCACCCTCTAAAGTAGCAATCATCACACCTAAAAGAAAGCTAATGCCAAGAGGTGGGCACATGTGAGGGCCCCATAAAAAATCTTTTATACAAGGAGGAGAAAACAATATCCCCTTTTAGAGAAACCATCATCTAAGAACCCTTCTCTATTATAGTCTAGGATTCTAAAAATGGCAAAATGAAGCCATTGCCTAGGGAGGATCCCTTTACAAAGCCTAAAGTTAGAAAAACAAGCACACTCCTTATCCTTTGAGGAGAACTTAAATACATAGAGGAGAGGAGACCCAATAAACACACCCCAAGAAATAGATCAAACAATAGCTCATCCTCAACAACATCAACATCAACGACTACCTCAATATTAGAGACAACTTTCTTCATCATCAGTAGCTTTGAAACTATCTCCACCACTCTCGACTCTAAAATCTTTATGATGAGACTCTTAGAGAATATCAAGGACTGATTTTCCCTTGCCATCATTCTCCCAAATGGCTAGATCAACATCCTCTGAGATGCTTTCATTGTCATCCTCCTTTTCTGAATTGCCATTTTTGACACTGCTATGAGACGGAACACCCTTACAAAAACTAATATAGGGAGCTACTGCTACTAGGGTTTTAGCCCTAAATCTAGATATTGCCTTTGCCTTCATCTTCACTTTCATCATTCCCTTGAGGATATAATAGGGCTTTTTGAGCATGAGCTCCCTCCTTGGAGCACCTTATTAACCTTAATATTATTGAACTACATCCATAGACCTTTTTAGTGGATGATCTTGATCTCAAAGGGGAAGATAAACTAGGCTTTGATTTTGAGATTTGTAGAAGATACCTATGCTCCATATGGATTACACCTAAAGGTCTTTTCAAAACTTTGTTGCTGTCATATCTATATCTCTAGTTAACTTGATGGACTCATCTTCTCCTAGAGTATCCTAAATTCTAGGTATCTATTTGCTTTAGGGGTTTTCTTTCATAACTTGTTGTTTACTCCTACCAAATTTACATTAAGACAAACCATATTTGCTAGATATGATCCTTGAAGCTACTAATCAATAAATTTTTTGTATTCAAGTGCTCTCCTGATTATGAGACTACAAGATTTTTTTTTCGTCTCTTCAAAAGATTCATTTCATTCTTTTAGACTCTCATGATTTGTGAGGACTTGAGATGTTTTGTTATCTATTTAGAAAAGATGTTTGATATTTGTTGATGACCTCTAAAGACAACTCTACCACAATAGATTATACTAGATTGCTTACATCTTATTTGTAATGCTCTTTCATAGATAGGAAGAAACTCCACTTACAATTTCGTATTATGGATTTGTGAGGCATCGCAAACCTAATCACTCATATGATCTCATGCCCATTCCTCATTTGTTTTGGTCTTAATGCTATGTAAGTACTTACAAAATAATCTTTATTCATATCTTCCTTTTTACCTCTTTCACTTTTTTATCTTATTTCTTATCCTCCCTACATTATATTTTTTTCATTTTCATATACAAATATTGATCTCCTATAAACAATAACATATAAAAATGTATAAATTGAATTCTTTTTTTTTTATCAGCAAAGGCTGAAGCCGAAGTTGTTGTATTAAGCAGAAAATAAAATATACAGTAATTGTTGAAGTACGCTGTGTTTGCAGATGTGGGTTCCAGCCTGGCATAGTAATCTTCCCTATTTTTTCCACCTACCTGGGCTCTTTCTTTAAGCCTTGTCGCATGATCGCAAGGCTTCTCTCTCCTCTCTTGCGATCATGCGACAACCTCTCTATTTGCCCAGCATTTGTTTTTATGTGCACCTGCGATCTCAATAAATGCCCAGCGTTTTTGTTTACCGTCCGCACATATTCCTTGGCTTGTCTTTTGTGTGGGGCCCTCTCCCTTTACCTTTTCACATGATCGCATAACTCTCATTTGGTTTATGCGATCATGTGACTAGTACTTCATGCGACAACCTTTACTAACGTTTCAACGACGCGTGGGTCCCCTCTAATGCTCTTGTTGCATGATCGCATGAGCATTATTTTATTCATGTGATCATGTGACCACTCTCATGCGACAGCCATTTTTCATCCGCCAACTACTGTATTAAATGCAGTGTATTTTATTGTTGGAAACAATTGTCTGAAGGAAATTGCTACTCAATTATGTATTGTCTTTGATGTCACACAATGTCATAGTCCGTAGCAATCAGTTCCTACCGAACTCAGTCGGTCTGCCAGACAGGAATATTAGTGCTTACCGAGTCCACTCGGTTATCAAAGAAATGCAGTGTCTACCAAGTTCACTCGGTTACCAAAGGAAATTTAGTATTTACCGAGTTCAGTCGGTCATCGAAGAAAAGTTAGTGTTTACCGAGTTCAGTCGGTCATCGAAGAAAAGTTAGTGTTTACCGAGTTCAGTCGGTCATCGAAGAAAAGTTAGTGTTTACCAAGTTCAGTCGGTCATCGAAGAAAAGTTAGTGTTTACCGAGTTCAGTCGGTTATCGAAGGTAAAAGATTGTCGGTGTTTACCGAGTTCCCTCGGTCTCCGAAAGATTATAGAAAGTTATGGTCACCGAGCACTGTCGGCCCTTGAAGGATTTTTGCAAATAGAGTTTGCTTAATTCAGCCGACTGTTATACTAAATAATGTCGATTTGACAAATCTAAAATCATATAAATAAAAGGTCAAATGTGAAAAATCAATAAGAAAGATAGCAGAAGATTTACAGAAGAAAGACAGGAAAGGTGTATGCGAATTTGTGAAGGATGTTCAGATATCCTTGAGGTGCAGCAGAGATTTATTCGATCAGAAAGGATCAGACTTATGCAGAACAGAGATCTGTAATCAGCAAGACAGTTGCATTATTATACAGGTCATTTTTCATTGTTACCTTCTTATCATTGTAACAGTGAATTCTAAATCTCTTAACCGAGTTGGTTTAACAACCATATTGTAAATCCTCTAACAAGGTGACAATTCCATTGAATTATTTTCAAGACCTCTTACCAGGCCACTCCTAGCAGGGTGTTTTAAATCCTCTAACAAGGTCACACCTAACAGTGTGTTTTGTAACCTTTTACCGGGTTGGCTTCTAACCGGGCATCACTTTAGAAAAGTGAAAATCAGTATCTAGATACATTGGTGGTTTTTCCCATATTGGGTTTCCACGTTAAATCTTGTGTCTCTTGTGTTTTTAATTGCTTTCTCAATCATATACATGTGCTGATGAATATCTAAAGATAATTTTGCTAATACTTTCTGCATCTTCAAAGTTACTGCAATCTATTTACCGAGTGCTAAAACAGATAACATTGTTAAGATATCCTAAGGGATCTGGAAAGAATTAATTGTGAAGTGTTTTATGGTTGACTGATTCACCCCCCCCCTCTCAGTCACTTCATCCATATTCCATCATTGTTTTTTTCTCTGACTTTTTGAATCGATCGGTTATTCTCCAGGCAATTCGAGAACTTTCTTCAAGAAGAATATTTTGAAAACAGAAGAGGAATGTTTTCTTAGTTTTTTGTGTCCAAAAAATTCTCTGTCTCTGCAAGATATGTGATAGTGTGAGCATTGGCAGCTCTCAGAAAATCTCTGAGTGTGTTTCTGTTCTATTTGGCTTTATATATCAAGCTCTGTTGATTGCTTTGTTCCTTCCTCCATCAGTAATTATCTACATCAAGAATTAAATGGATTCAAAAATAAAAATAAAAATTGTTGGCCCTCATCAGCTTGCTCTGATTTTTCTTCATCTTCCTCGGTGACCTCTTCTTCATCGTCCTCCTCTGAACCCTGGGGATCATCAAAATTTTCTTCCTCATTCTCGGACTGTTGCAGATGTGGGTTCCAGCCTAGCATAGTAATCTTCCCTATTTTTTCCCACCTACCCGGGCTCTTTCTTTAAGCCTTGTCGCATGATCGCAAGGCTTCTCTCTCCTCTCTTGCGATCATGCGACAACCTCTTTGTTTGCCCAGCATTTGTTTTTATGCGCACCTGCGATCTCAATAAATGCCCAACATTTTTGTTTACCATCCACGCATATTCCCTGGCTTGTCTTTTGTGTGGGGCCCTCTCCCTTTACCTTTTCGCATGATTGCATAAAACTCATTTGGTTTATGCGATCATGCGACCAGTACTTCATGCGACAACCTTTGCTAACGTTTCAACAACGCGTGGGTCCCCTCTAATGCTCTTGTCGCATGATCACATGAGCATTATTTTATTCATGCGATCATGCGACCACTCTCATGCAACAGCCATTTTTCATAAGTCACCACCAAATGGAGAGGGAAGATCATCCTGTTTCTATGCCTTGTTAGAAGAAAATTTGACCGCGAATAAGACCACCCTGTGATGCACGCTGCACTGATGGAGTTGGGTAAGCAGATTGCTTGATTTGATAAGTTGGTTTAGGTGATATGATCCTTTTTGAAAGAAGTGTCCATCCTTTCACCTTGCCGGGTTTTCACTAAGATGCCAGTCATTCGAAATGGATCTGACGTGTACTCCACTTGCTGCCATATTAGCCAACTCATCGGCTTTACCGTTACCTTCATGGTAGATATGGTTAGCCGTTGTTGATTCAAATTTGGAGATAATATTCAAAATCACCTCTAAAAAAGATTGAAGTTTCCAGTTTGTAGTGGCTCCTGATCTAATTGCATTTATGATTATCATAGAATCCCCTTCAATTTCCACTTTATTAAATCCTAAATCCCTAACAAGGATTAGACCATGATAAAGGGCTTTAATCTCTACAACATTGTTAGTATCTGGTTCTAGAGGAATGGCTAATTGAGCAATAACTTGACCTTGTGAAGAATGAATGATGCACCCAGCACCCGAAGGCCTAGGATTACCTCTTGATGAGCCATCAAAATTTAATTTCACCCATCTCGGGGATGGAGATTTCCAAACACATGATTGTCTTAGAAGTCCACTATTCTTGCAACCTCTTCCTAAAGAGCTAGGAGCTTTCAACCCATGCTAGCTTTTCAACATCTTATCATCCCAACTTGTGTAAAATTTATGAATTGGAGAATGTGTTTGATTTCGAGAATTCATGATCTCCACTATTGCTGCTTCAATTCTGTTCAAAATTTTCCTGATATCCATTGATTTATCCTGAAAGATTCTCTTGTTTCTTTCTTTCCAGATTTTCCAAAGTACAATTGAAGGGGAGATTATCCATAGATTACCACACAAGCTGTCTTTAAAGAGAGTTGGCCAAGCAAGAAGATACAATTGAAGGTTTTGATGAGGAGCAGATTGCTAATTCAATTTCGAGTATAACCACTCCCAACATTCTGTGGCAAAGGGGTAGGAAAATAATAGGTGATTGTGAGATTCTTCATGTTTCAGACACATGTAACATCTTGATGGACCCAAGAATCCCATTCGAGAAAATCTCTCTGCAGTCAAAATTCGGCCCTAAGATGCTGCCCATAGGAATACACCAGCTTTGGGAAGGCACAATTTATTCCAGCAAAGATGTAGAGGAATTGTAGATGACTTTTAAATGTGCTGAGTTAGGACATTGTATCCTTCCTTTACCTTGTATACTCCATCTTTTGAGCCCGTCTAGATTAATTCATCATTACCATTTTTCAAAAGAAAAGATCTATTACACACTACAAATTTTAGCAAATGCATTTCATGAATATCAACTCCTAAACTAGAAAAATCCTTCCACTGCCATGATCCGTCCTCTCCTGATGACTGAGAAGGGATGATGTAATGTCTAAGCAAACTACCCCATGCTGATTGACAAAGTTGCATAATCTGGTTAAGGCCTGGTATCGACTGGAGAGTCCCTCTTCCTCCCCAGGAATCTTCCCAAAATCTAGCAGAGTTAACACTTCTAATGTTCCAAGAAAGATTGGAATCCACCACATATCTAGATTTCAATATAAAGTTCCATATCCTAGAACCTCTTGGAAGGTTCTTAATTCTGAATATTTCATGGCATCTCTCTGCACCCAAGTATTTGCCTTTGATGATTCTAACCCATTTGCAATCCTTGTTTTTGATCAATTTCCAATATAATTTGGCTCCCAATGCTGTATTTTGCCACAACTGATTCTTGATCCCTGTTCCACCCGCACTAATTGGTTTACAAATATTTTCCAAGAAGATAATTTTGAATTTTTTATTCTGATCGCATCCATGCCAAAAGAAATTCCTTAAATTCCATGATAAATTGAATTCTAGTTCTTCTAGTTCTTTCCTTTTGGGGGGGGGGGGGAATATGCATTAACAACTCAACTAGAGCAGGGTAGTCTCAACTAGATCCCACCAAAAAAATCTATTTTTCACTTTTCAATGGATTTACGTGAACTAGTCCAAACCTCCAAGTTCTGCGCCAGTTGGAAGGATGTAACATTTAGGCTAGGAGTCTAGATTTATATCTGCCGATTGTGATTCTTAAACATCTTTGAGTGTTTCTCAACAAATCTACTGCCTAGAAACATGCACATGAAAAACCCCATGAGATCGAGTTTTGTTCAGGCTATTTGCCAGACAATTCCAGTGTTTTTTCTCCATTAAGGATCTTATCGTTTTCAACAATTGAATTTTTTTGTTTTGTGTTTTTTCAGTTGTTCCCTCAGCATTAATTTCAGAAATGTTTTTGTTGTGTTGAATGAACTGACAATTGAACAATTGATTATTTTTGTTGTTGTTGTTTGTGTGGGATTTTTGCTATGAAAGTTTTGGTAGGGAGAAACCCATTTTGGGAAAACTTCAAAATGATTTGGGTTTGTCCCTCTATTCGTTTACTGATTGCTACAATCGTAATACAAATTGCAGAGGATTAGCTACCTAATGGACCAAACGGGTAACTTATTACACATTACAATTACTGCTATCCTATATCCCACTCTGCCATATGTTTGCATACCAAACTGAATGTTCAAGTTGCTATTCTAGCATTTTGAATCCCCAATTCGACTAAATTATCTTCTGTAACTGATATAATCTTCTTTTGTAGCCTTTGGAATTTCCGATTTGACTCAATTATCTTCTCACAAGGGAATTGATCTAGAATTGGAAAATGGGAATTGGTTTCCCTTCTCAAAATTGAATTCTCAATTTCAATTCCATGTCTCAATTTTAATTCTAGGTCTTGAGGTGGATTAGCAGAATGCTCATTTTAGACCAAAATTAAAATTGGCCTGTACCAATTCACCAATTCCTGTTTTCCAATTTCAGATCAATTCCATTCACTGACATAATCTGCTTTTGTAACATTTTGGATCCCCAATTGATCTCAATTATCTTCTGTAACTGAGTCACTGGCATAACTTGCGTTTGTAGCCTTCTGAATCCCCAATTTGACTCAATTATCTTCTTTCCCATTGGCAATTTGTGGTGAAGAAATTTCCGGGTAATCATTTGCGATGGCACCCAGATATTAGGTTTCGTGAACACTTTGAGCTGGTGATCCTGCATTTCCATTTTGAATGGAGACATGCTTAATTGAAGGCTTGGGAAAAGTGAGTAATAGATGCATCTGAGAGGGAATTGATTTAGTCTTTCTCCATGACCATCTCTAGTTCTTGAAGAAGTTACAAGAAGTGTGTGTACATTTTGGTTAGGAGAGTACAGTCAACCAATTCTATGATCTCTTCCCTCTATTTAATGCAGAGATTGAAGTATGGTTGAAGTTGGATTCAGTCTCTTCATTGAAGGGTGGATGGATATCATGTCGATTAATGTTTGAATTCCTATTGTGCTCTTTTATGATAAGGATTACCACTTAGCATTGTAGCAATCAGACATATTTCGTGTGTTCTAGTGTCCATTAAGCTCAATTCACTTTTGTTTTTTGGGTTGAATACAGTGGTATCATGAGGAAGGTAAACTTTTATTGCCATCCCATTTATCCCATAAAATTCTGCCAATATATTTGGTAAGCCCTTCATCGTAGGCTTAAGAGGGGAGCTAACTAGAAGAGCAATATACATACCTAGAAGAGCAATATAGATAAGTGGCTATGAAGATAGTTCTGGCCCTCTGTACTCTTCCACTAAGACAGAGTAAGTCATTCCTCCTTAATGGAGTTCTAATTTTTGAACTACAACATGAACCGATTTCACATTTCTGATAATGATACTCCCAAGCCAAATGGAATTCCAAGATATCTTCTTATCTCTCCATGCCTGACCTGTCATCAAATCCAAGAAGGAAGATTACTCTTACCAGAATGCTTTCAAAATGCACCTTTGATTGTAATTTTTAAGTAATTGTAAATAAAAAACAGTTGTATTCCGATTTTCAATTAATTAATAGATACTATTAAAGATACATTTTGCCCTACATAGACAAATAGATACTATCAAAGATGCATTTTGATCCCTACATAGACAACTCATCTTTTGGGTGCCTTTACATTAAGCTTCAAGATTTATTTTTTAAAAATCCTCTCTAATGTAGGACATTGTAGCTTCGGAGAATTCAGTTTTTCATGCATCTCAGGGCTATTTTCATTGGCCATGGACAGAGGATATTGTCGAGCTCTTCAAGGGTGAGCATTGAGGAGGTGTTCCAATTGGTGTCTCATATCTCTGTCAATTTTATTGTGTTCTTCTCGGCAGATGTCATTGCCAAGGTTGTCTGTGAATAGTGTTTTGCATTGTAGATTGTATCACCGTGATCACTCTCTCTCACCAGGTCATCCAACCTTCCCCTGTTTTAGATTTGGTTTCAGTAGTTCTAAGGCACTGTTTATTGTGGATGAATGATATTTAATTGTAGTGCCTTCAGTTGGGCATATAGAAAGATGGATCATGATATGATGGTGATGAGTAAGGTGACTAAGAGATCAAGTTGGTAGACATTGTGATATGGGTTTCATATCACCATTCTACAGGGATGCATTCCCCAATCCCCAAAACCCCATGTCTTCAGTAGGGCGACATTTTCGAGACTTGGGGACTTGGGAAACATCCTTCTGCAGCACCACCTCCTTTGTCACAATGCTAGTTTGTCACTTGCTATATGGTATATGCCATTACATATTAATTGCAACCTTTAACTTCACAAAAGCTACTTCGTTTTTCGTGGGGCACTCACACAGATGTTATATTGTAGATTTTGCCTTGAAGATTTCAATTAACCTTGATGTGTATATCAGCGCCACGCCCCACCGCTGCTTCACCGCTGTCCCCTGCCGTCCCTACTTTAAACTGCTAGTCTTCCGACCCTGTCCCTGTGTCCCCCTATCAGGTCTCCCCATCAGGAAACTCCATGGAACTATGGTTAATTTTGAGACTTTTGGAGATTTACCAAGTTTTCTGTCAGTTCTAGTTCCACATTTAGACTAGGTGAACTACTGGGACAAATGACTATCTCGCTTGCTTTGAAGCAGATCAAAGACGCCCAGAGAATTCCTATGGTGGATCCCACCATCGAATTTATCTTTGAAAAGCTTGGAATTGTTGTACCCGTTGCTATTAGCATGGTTGAGATTTCAAAACTTATTTGGACACGTTTCCCTTGTTGTCCCACGCCTTATATAAACTTTTGTTGCAAATTGACATTGCATGAGATTTTTTTGACTGAAATACAATGGATCTTATTCCGATTGAAGATCCCGTGGTATATATGGCGAGGATCATTGTCATGTTAGCATCACAATGCTTTCTTTGTTAGAAATAGAGTGAATATGGGTTCCACTATCAATACAAATGATTGGAACTGATGATTTTCTTCTCCTTATTTCCAGAACACATTATTTGTAAACTAAGCTTAATCCTTAATAAATCTGTGCTGCATGTGTGTCGCTGCAGAGCTTTATATCCTTCATCTTATCATATTTACAGATGAAGAGTTTTAATGAGCATACATAAGACGTGATGTAAAGGAGGACAAGATTGTGATATCATGAATATAAACATGGAAAACTTTCACACTTTGAGTGGAAAACTCTTTCAAATTTTATTCCTTGTGTTTTCTGTTTTTCAGATTCGTTCGTGTTTCTTGTTTTGAGCTTGCCTGTATGTTTTTCTGTCTACGTGGTCTGCTATATGATCCGTGAGAAGTGATCCCATATCTCCATACATTTTTTGGGTGCATATCTAATTTAAATTAATGATAAAAAGTTACTATTCATCAAATTTTATTATTTTACTAAAATCTAGACCAATATAATATAATATGAAGAATTTTTTTAATTCCCTAGATTTAATATTGAAAGGAGGAAAATTTGTTTGTAATAATTAAATTTAGAAGCAATTCTTTTTACGTGACATCAAATTCCTTACATTTAATATGAAAAAGAGAATAAAATACTTTGTAATTAAATTTAGGCAAATAACGAACAATATAGGCATTATTTAGAATTGAATAGATATATTGAATTAAATGTTTTGAAAAATAAAATATGCAAATAAGGGTATTTAGTTAGAAATATTGATACATAAGATAAAATAGTTTGTTAATAATATAAAAATATTAAATGAATTTTTAAGAACTAATAAATGTTTTATTTTTTTCTCTTAGTTATTTTTATGATTATGAAATGACTTCTATTTTGTGGATTTGATTTCAAACCTTAAATATGATCTTTGCAAACTTTTAGAATGTCATTTTTAGTTTGCCTTGTTTGTCATCACTTTTCTCTTGTATATACACTAAAGTTTTGTTTGTGCTTGTTCGTAATTGGTGAGTATAATTGCTTCCATTATGTGTTGGTTTGTAATTGGTAAGTATAATTTCCTCCATAGTGTGTGGGTTTTGAAATTGCACCCTTGTCTAAAGGGTTAGAATTCCATTTTGACTAATAAATATGTGATTTTGCCTTGTTGAACCTTTTTGCAAAATATAGCACAAACCCTCGATAGGGTTGTTTGCATGGAGCTAGACCATTCTTTTCATGCTCGTCCTCAAAAGAGGGTTTGCATAGAAATTGATTTAGACAAAGAAATCAAAGAGACAAATGAGATTCAAGTTGATGGGCATTGTTTCTCATAGTGTGTGATGTATTTAAATTTTTGCAATACATGTTTCCACTCCGAGTCTGCAAAGCATAAAATTAAGGATTTCCCTCTTGCAAGTCAAAGGACTAAGTCTCCTCCTAAGGAGGCCATTTCTGCTTGGACCCCAAACATCCCCAAAGCAGATGAAGGATGGACCACTGTGGTCCATAAAGGAAAGAACACTTTGGCTTTTTATGCCGAAGCAAGATTCCTCATCTGTTTCACCAGCCTAGGCTATTGCATCATGCAAAATAAGATGTCCAAAAGTTCCTCTCCCAAAAATAGTGTTTCAAACCCTATTACATAGGGGAATAACATGACTACCCCTATTTCTTAGGAAAAGAATCAAAATGAATCTATTCCTTGCTCAGTGGGGGTTTGTACTCCTCAATCGACTTCCTTGATTCCTAGTGCTTTGGCTTCCTTATGTCATTCTCGCAACCCTCCAATGAGGGATAAATTAGAAGATGAAGGATCGGAAAAACAACATGTAGGGTATGTGTAAGATCATGGTATACCAAACTATGGCCTTAAGTGGCAATGAAAAATCAGAAAATCAAGGTTAGTTAACTTGACGTAAAAATTTGAACATCTTATCAACCTTATGTGAAAAAGTTGTAAGAATAGAATCTATAGGAAATTGAATGTAGTTTCTAAATTACCAACCCTTGTCAGAAAAAAAATTAATCTAATTGTTCAAAATTTTAGATTTCAATGCAATAGTACGAAAATTTTAGGGAAAAGATAAAAAGTACATGTATGTCTGACCACCTTAATCACAATCAAATGATGATATATTTTCACAAGATTCTAGATATAAGTAGTAGACTCATGCCTGGATGTGACACATATTTTTGTGTAATTTTTTCCTCAATAAATAATTAATTATGAATTTTCTGCTACAACTTATTCAGAATAAAGAACTCTCGTGTCTGACCACCTTAACTACTTGTAAACTTTAGAAAATTGAAAACTCTTTTTTTTCTTATAGTAGGCGAAGCATAGAATGTGACGCATGTTTCAGATTTCAAAAAGGTTAAACAGTTTGAAAGTTATAGTTATTTTTCAATCAGTATGTCAATTAGGACTTTAAAGATAACTCAATTAAAAAATAAGTAATAATTACTTACTAAAATAAAAATTTGACAGCAATTATATTGCTGGAAAGCTGATAATGTCTTTAAGAAACCTTTTTCATTTGATCAATTTCAGGTGAAAATAAGGTCGACGGCTACATGGTCAAAGTCTCAAGATCAAAACAAATCTGGTGAACATGCCTTATGTGTTGACCATTCACGTTTGGCATTGCCCAAGGAAAATACCAAGCCTAATTAGATATTTGATAATTTTAGATATATCTGATAATATCGGATATCCGAAATCTCCCGCCTAATTCAACATTTCATTTTGACTGGTTTTTTCAATTTTAAGTTACATATTAATTTTTTTTTTTATGCTAATATTAAATGAGTTGAGTGTTTTTTTCAATTTTAAGTTATATATTACAATTTTTTATATTTTTTTATATTAATATTAAATGATAATAGCATAGAATTAATATTATATAAATTGTTATATTAGTATTGTATTATATTATTAATATTTATTTCTCTATTGTATAATAGTATAATATTAGTATTAAATATTTATTAAAATATTTATATTATATGTTCAATAAGAGAGAGAGAGAGAGAGAGAGAGAGAGAGCTCCCCTATTAAGGTGGTTTGAAGGTGGTGTGGCCTTCAGTGCCTTCTCTAGGACCAAATTATCTAGGAAGAATGCTCTACACCTTCTGAAGATCCTACAACTTCCACAACTCACTACCCTCCCAGAAGATTATTGTCTTCCTTGGTAGAAATGCCTTCTATTCTGGCTTTGTATCAAAATAGGAACCTATGGATCAGAAAGAGGGTGGAAAGGTTCCATGCTCACTATATGTCTCTTATGGGAGTGATTTTCAAACCCTTTAAATGCCTATGTCTTTTGACAACAACTCTGGCTTTTATGCTTTCTAGGCTTGTAGCCCAATGAGTGAGGCTCTAGGGACTTAGGTCTAGATTCTTACAAAGAGCCTACAAAAAAAATTGTATATTTGGACACCCTTTATTGAGTTACATCAAACCTCCAAAGGGTGAGATCCCAACCACTATGGACACTACCTAACAATTTCTGATCCACTAGTCCTAATAGGGCTAATTGGGCTTGGTTACTTAATGAAGTGCTCACCAGTCGATTTTCCAAGGAAAATCACTGATTGGGATGGTGCTAGGGATCCCAAAGAGATAACAATCCATTGAATCAGATTTCTTTTATACACCCCCAAAGTGCCACTGTCACTTCACTCTTCCATATTCTGGACCAAGCACATAGAGATGCTTGGCCTAGGGTTTGCATGAAAACCTCACAAAATAATCCCCCTTTTTCTGCACTCTTGAGGATCTAAAGTAAATTGACCCTAATTGCATTTCCCCAGGTCGCATGGGAATCCCATAGTGGAAAAGCAAGTTAGGGCATTGTTTTGTTGAAACCCTGATTCAGGAGGGTTTCTTGAAAACCTGATAAATAAATCCTTATATCCTTTGAATCCAATCTCTAAACTAACTCAATCCAAATGCATTGGAGTACTAGTTCATGTTAGATGCAAGACCTATCAATCTTCTTCTTCACAATTGTGTACCAATCCATACACGTACTGTTTACAGTCCAGAATATAGGGAAAATAAGGGATTTTTATTGATTTGAATGCCAAATTACATAAGTGTATCTTCCACCCACCTGAAAAGGCTATTTGAATACATTTCCCAAAATATCCAACCATTTTTCAAAGGTTGTGACCATTTGGGAAGTTTTTACAAGTTGCTAGTAACTTTTTAGAAAACTTGCTGAGCAACATTTCTTGCATTTTGCAACTTTTTGCAAAATATTACATTCTTTCTCCTAATGAGCCTATAAGGCCTAAGCCTTGGATTGTAAGGATCCAAAATGATATTAAATCATTAAACTAATCTAAAAGACACCTAGGAAAATCTAGATACCTAAATGTGCCTTTGGACCATAGTCAAAACCCATGGTTTATAACCACACCAAAGGTGACTAGGCCTTACAAATAGGCTTATTAACTAGCTCTAAGATGTTGTTGCTATCCCTTAGGAATGGAGGCCCTTGGGTACATTCTTGGAGGCTCCTAATGAAAACTCAACATTGAAGAATGAAGGGAGGTGCCCTTGCACCATACTCCCTTGTTTTGAAAACTCAAGTTCCACTTGAGAGCAATTGCTGAAGAGATGTTCCATGTTTATTAATACATTCTTAATTCATCCATGTGGCATAAATGTCAGGTAGCCCCTTCCATTTGACCAAGTAATTAGTATATATCTTCTTCCTAGTCCGTTTGACAACCTTGGAGTCAAGGATCCTCTCTAGCTGTAAGGGTTGGCTTGGTGGCAAGTCCTTAAGCCATTCAACCTATGTATCTTCAACATCCTGTAAAGAATCATTAGACCCCGCATCACCTTTATAAGGAGTCAGATCACAAACATTAAAAAGGGAGAAATAGAAATGGTGGGGGTAAGGAAATTTCATAAGCATTGTCTCCAAACTTGTGGAGTATTTTGTAGGGACCAATCTTCCTCATTTGTAACTTTGTGCACCCCTTTGGTAACCTTTCTTTGTTCAAATATGCCCACTCTTGATCTCCTTCTTTGAAAGTCACATGTCTCTTCTTTTTATCAACTTGTTCCTTTTATTTTGTAGTGTTCTAATTTAGTGTGTGTCTAACTTGGTCATGGATTTGTTTGATCCATATTGACAAATCTTCACCTTGTGCACTAACTTTAAAGTCATTTGGTAATTCTCTTAACTCCATTACTCCCCTAGGGTGGAGTCCATAGTTTACTTGGAATGGTGGCTTCCCTATTGACTTGTTGACTGAGTCATTAAAAGAAAATTCTACTTGGGGAAGGAGGGCATCCCAAGTTTGTCCATAATGTTTGTTGAGGCATCTCAGGAGGTTGCCTAATGACCTATTTACTGCTTCAGTCTGCCCATCTATTTGTGGATGGTATGCAGAACTGAATGACAAGTTTGTGCCCAAATTTTTCTAAAGGGTTCTCCAAAAATGCCCTTGGAACTTCACATCTTTGTCTGAGATAATTGATGTTGGTAATCCATGAATCCTGACCACCTCCTTAAAGAACAAGTTAGCAATATGAGAATCATCATTGGAATCCTTACAAGGAACAAAGTGTGCCATTTTGCTAAATCTCTCAACTATAACAAAGATGCTATCAAAGCCCTGTTTAGTTCTTGGAAGTCCTAAGACAAAATCCATACTCACATTGTCCCATGACTTTTTTGGGATTGGGAGTGGTTGATAAAGACCTTGATTGGTCCTAACTCTTTTGGCTCTTTGGCAAATTGTACATGTTTCAATGAATTTTCTAACATCAGTGGCAAGTTTTGGCTAATGGTAGTTCCTCTTTACTAATTCAAGTGTCTTATCAATGCCAAAATGACCCCCTAATATACCACAATGTTTTTCTTTTATCAGATTTTCCCTCATGGAGCATTTTAGAATACAAATATGACCTCCTTTGAACAATAGACCATTCTGCAATAAATATTTTGAATAAATGGTATTATATGCATCTGAAAGAGTAGAGAAAACCTTGTAAATATCACCAAAGTCTGCATCATCCTTGTATAGGTGCTTGAGGGCATCAATTCCCATGCTTTGAACCTGCACTTCTTCAACCAACATCATTCTTCTATTGAGGGCATCTGCAACTTTATTTGAGGTCTCCTTCTTGTGCTTTATAGAAAAGGTGTATGCTTGGATTTGTTCAACCCATTTCATGTGCCTGCAACTTAACTTATCTTGGCTATTAAGAAAAATTAGTGCATGATTGTCTGTGAAGACAATGAATTCTTTAGGGAGTAAGTAATGCCTCTATTTCTTGAGGGCTTGAACCATGCCATAAAGTTCCAAGTCGTATGTACTGTACTTTCTCTTGGCTTCATTCAATTTTTTTGAGAAGAAAGCTACTAGCCTGCCATCCTAACTGAGGACTGCCCCTATGGCTAAGTTACTAGCATCTGTCTCTATTGTGAACAACTTGTTGAAGGTTGGTAGTGCCAAGATGGGGTATTGTGCCACTCTTCCCTTCAAGTATTCAAAGGCCTCATTTTCTTGAGTTGTCCATTGAAATTTGACTTTCTTACCACCTTTGATGGTGTCAAGTAATGGTGCACAAATATGACTGAAATTTTTGACAAATTTCCTATAAAAGGTAGCCAACCCATGGAAACTTTTGACTTCTCCTGGATTTTTTGGTGTTGGCCAATTGAGTATTGCCTCTACTTTTTTTGGATCCATCTTTAGTGTGCCCCTTGAGATGACAAAGCCAAGAAATATCAGTTCTTGCTGTATAAATGTACACTTTTCTAGATTTATAGATAGCTTGTTCTCATGTAACCTTTGGAGAACTTGTTCCAAGTGTCTCATGTGCTCTCCTATAGTCCCACTAAAGATTATGGTGTCATCTTAATAGAACACCACAAACTTTCCTATAAAATCATGAAGCACTTCATTCATGAGTCTCATGAAGGTGCTAGGAGCATTGCTGAAGAAAAATGGAATCACAAGCCATTCATATAACCCCTCAGTGGTCTTAAATGTAGTCTTCCAATCATCTCTTGGCCTTATTCTTATCTAATGGTAGCTATATTTAAGGTCAATTTTAGGGAAATAACATGCTCCTCCAAGTTGGTCTAGTAGATCCTCAATTCTGGGTATTGGGAATCTGTTAGGAATAGTCCCAAGAGATAACTGAGAGGGGGGGGGGGGGGCGTGAATCAGTTATCTACAAGATTTAATTCTTTATCCAATTAAGTATAGAATAACATTAAGCACATACACAATAAGATAACACTTAACACAACTCCATAATTTTGGTTATGGGGAAACCCAAATAGGTAAAAACCTCGGTGGGAATTAGCTCACACAATAAATTGCACTATAGTATAATGATCCATGTTAGAAGATCTTACAACCCTGTTCAGAGTTGATCTTTAAAATGCATGAAGTACAATGACTTGGTCAAAGGTCAGATCCTATTAGGAGTCTTTTATAAATAACCCTATTAGGAGTGAGGACACACTGTCCGAGAGCACACTGCTCAAATGGTGAAGGATACAACCTTTTGCACAACAAATACACACTATATCTGGATTTTGGTGAACTATGAATTAGACCTATTATCTTGATTGGTTCCAATGAATAGCATACACTCTCTTCTTCTTCACATATAGCTTTACTGGCTCAATACTTTTCACTCTCTGCTCTACTCTTTTCTTTAGTTCATTTCCTTCCTCTCCTCTAAGAAATCATAACTGACTGGCTATAAGTAGTCTTCTCCAAAGGATATAATCAAGTTGGCCTATTAGAACCTTCTGAAATCATATTAGAGAAACACTACAACTCTCCAACAGCTAAACCAAGCATGCAATACAAAAAGGATTGCGCAACTCAATATGAGTAGACGCGTCACTTCACACTGTCAGCTCCACCAAATTAAATGAAACTTTACTTACAAGCTGAAATACATTATGCGCTCTTAACCAAACATTCTTAACTCATAACTAAACTCTAAACCAAACACGCATATCATAATGATAGGCACAACTGTTGAAACAATATAAACACTGTCGACTCAACAAACAATCTCAAGAAACTATAACTAGAAAATAGAAACAACATAACTCAACTTGTACTGCACAAATAGCTCCATGTCCATGAACATAGCTTCACAAACATGTCTACAACACAAATATAAATGTGCAAGGCTCCATCATAACCATACTGAGAATCTCATACCGAACTCTGCCTATAACACTATTAGGAACACTACTGATATAAATAACTGCACAACTTATCTACACTCAGAATCAACCTCTACGTCTATGATATTATGTTGATAACATATCTAAGAAACATATGCTCAAGTGTAGTACCCTGCCCCTAGTCCAATTTTATAAATGTTATGATTATTTTAGGATGAAAGATTATATGTTAGGAAATCATTGATATTGACCCCATACTTGCATGTGTATGGTGTTTATGTATGCTTTTATATATATTTTTGCTTGATGTGTGATGAGAGCCAATTATAGCCTATTTAATTCCATATTTTAATCCGTTTCATGTACTTTCCTACTTACTTTCCTATTCCATTTCCACTCCATTCCATCTCATTATTTCCATTTTTACGTTGCATATGGTTTAATATATATAAGTACTATTTAATGAGGTTTTGGGATTAAAATATGGAAAATGCATTATTGATTACTTTTACTAATATTTATAATTGTAGCATGTTCACTAATAGGTGCAGATGTTCCTGTC
>BSBK01009952.1:0-288541 GCA_027943335.1 Chamaecyparis obtusa
ATATATATATATATATATATATATAAATAGATCTATATTATATATATTTGATATATATATATATATATATATATATATATATCTACATATATATATATATATATATATATATATATATATATATATATATCTATATATATATAGATATACATCTACATATATATATATATATATATATATATATATATATATATATATATATATATATATATATATATATATATATATATATATATATATATATATATAATTGATATTATTATATACATTAATATGCATATATATATACATATAGTTGATCTATATTTATTCTTATAATAATTTTATATAGTTAAATAATAAATTAGATTAATGGAGAGACATGTCCGATGAAGGGACATGTCTCTTCTTGTCCTTTTCATGTATAAATACAAAGAGATCGATGCATTTGGAAAACACATACAATCAGATAGTGCTATTACATTTGTAATGATCCTAAAACCTTAACATTTTAAATAGCTATAAAATTAAAAAATTTATAACAAAATAATCAACTAGTTCAATATAATATCTGAAAGTAAAATTTAAAGCGATGATGAAAGTAAATTATGTAATTATTTTTTTAAACACTTATCTTTAAAGTCTAATATTTACATGTCATTGTAATTCTTATATAAGAAATTTATTGATTAATTGTATTAAAAACTTGGAAATAAATAATTGAATACACTTTTTATGCAAGTATATTGTTAGGCCATTTTTCTGTCATAGCAAAAATCCTGTGAAAATGGCCTCTTCCCTGCAAATATTTTTGTAAAGTGTCCTGCCCTGTGTTCTTCATTGTATCTGTTAGGTCAATTTTTTGTCATTGCAAAATCCTTTGTAATTGGCCTATTCCCTGCAATGTTTTTGTTTTGCTTTCCTATCGTGCCTGCAATCTCAATCTTGACTTGCGATGAAAATCCTTAGTGTTTCATGGTATATGTGTCCTGCCCCTAGTAGTTTATGTTGTCACCTGGCCCTGGTTTAAACTGCATCTCCTAATGTGCAAAACCCAGTAAGATTTTTGAGTTTCAAGGTCTGCGGGAAGCATTTTTAAAGTTCTACCTCAGTGTCGAAAACCCACAATGTTTTCAAAAACCCGTGATGTTTTCAGCTTCCTTGCTAACTTTCGATTTGTCAAAAGGTTTGTGTATTTTTGATCTGTCATCGAAAACACTGTGTATTTTTGACCCTGCATTTCATCTTTTCTGTCGGCTCTCCTTGTTCTATGTCTTAAGTGTGCATGTCTGACCGTGTGGTGGGTCTGGCTTCTTCTCTATTGGTTGTCGCATGGCCGCATGTCAGATCTTTTTAACATGCGATCATGCGACCGCTTGCCATGTGGCCATGTGGGTCCCAGTCTTGTGCAGCTGCCCGGTGGTTTTCTTTGCTAAATGCGCAAGTGTGATGGTGGTGGGACCTATTTTTCCAAAGGCACAGCGGGTCCTGACGTGTTAGAAGATCAATGATTGTCATTAAAGCATGAACGATGTGTCAGGGCTTTGTGCTTTTACGACAACCATCTGATCTTCTAGATGGGTTTGGCTTCTTTGGTGTGGTCCCAAAGGCGGACATGTGGCAGCTCGTGATAGGCTATCACATGATTGCATAGCCCATTTCTAGGCTATGTGATAATGCGACAGGGTGCCACATTCCTCTGGGGCTCGACGGAAATGTGATTTGGTTTTGGTTCTGTGTCCCAGAGTGCGGTGATGTGGTGGCTTCCTATTGGCTGTCGCATGATTGCATAGCCTTTCTCTCGGCTATGCGATCATGCAACAGGGTGCCATGTGTGCTTGGGGCCTGTCTGGCAGTTTGGTCGACTCCTGTTGCAGGTGGACACGTGGTGGTTTCAAATTTGTCCAAGCTGGCAAGGTGGTGGATTTTTAAGCGCAGGTGTAGGTGGGGTCTTGGTTTTGGCGGTCCGGACAAATGGATCTGGCGGTGCCGATAAAGTTTAGGCTTTTTGCTCATTCGCAAAAAGATTTGGTGATGCCCTAGTTCTTTTGGCGATTCAGCGAATAATGGTCGCATCATCGCTATGTCTTTTGGTGATGGCATAAAGTATTTCATGATCTGGAAAGAATTCTTCAGTCGCCAGTTCGCCAGATAGGGTTGGGCTGGTGTTCCGATAGCCATGGCAGAGGATTTGACGGTTACAGTTTGTGGGTTGTCGCGTGTTCGCATAACCCATTTTTGGGTTATGCGATCATGGGACTAACTGACTATTTGTCATGGTTGTAGGGGTGATATGGTCGGAGGCTTTGTAGAGGATTTGGGACCGATTGTCAACTGTGGTTAAAAGACCACAGTCGCATGATCGCAAGGGCCATTTCCACGGCTTATGATCATGCGACCAAGCATGTAATGGAGCCTAGATTCCTGTGGCGGTGAGAGAGTTGACAGTGTGGTTGCACAACTGGGGGAAATGCCTAGAGAACATTGATCCCACCAAGTGCTTGTAGCCGTTGCAGTTTGAATTTGAATTTCTGAGAGATAGGGGGTACCATTGTTTGCGAAATTGAATGCCAGATTTGACCCTGTTTGGTGAGAGGCTGTTTGCAGTGTGGTCCAGGGTGCTTGGTGGTTGTTTGCAAAGGTGATTGTGTACCTAGTGTTGTGTGGTTTTGTGCTCAAGGAGCTATTTATAGGTAGTGGATTTGACTGATTTTCATGGCAGCTCCTAGTTCTCTTTTCTGGCTCGTAGATTTTCATGATTGCAGATCTGTTTGAGATTTTTCTTTCTGTGGACTGCTTGGTTTCCCACATTTGTAATAAATTCTATTGTAAATTTTGGCATGTCAGGTGGTTGAGACCCTAGCCCTAGCTGTCCATAGCTTGTTGCATTCTCTCTGAGAATTCCAAGGCGGCTAGTGGTATAAGTTGCAATTTTTTGAATTTTGAGGCGTTCCAAAACATTGTTGTTTTTTGGTCCCTAGTTTTTGACTGTATTATATGGATAGAGGTCTGGTTTTGTGATTTTCTCTCATCTTGGTGTTATTCTAATTGTATGTTGATTCTGGATTTGTTAATGAAAACACCATTGAATCCCAATCTTGCATCTTGTGTATGTCTTCTTGCTTGTCTCTGAGCTCATATATGTTAATGTCACAAAGTGTGTTAATGTATGGTAAACAAAGAGTATTTTCAATTCATCTCTGAGTTTCTAACAAAGTTAGGATTAAACCCTTTTAGGTAAATTCAGTGAGTTTACAACTAGGTATAGAATTTGATGTCCTTGTGCTTGAGGGAAAGGGGTAATAGGCAAAGCACTTACTCTGGTTTCCATTAAGTTTGATTTGAAGTATTCAGTTGAGGTATACAACTAGGTGACTCTGAGCCCTAGGATAAGGCACTAGTCTTTTCTCTTGAAGTTTCATGGTTGACAACCACACAAACACAAACATCATTTGATAAATCTTTAACATTCTTGTATTGAATGTAGTGGAATATTGTTTTAGACTCCTTTAGAGAAGTGATTCAAGGTACAACCACCTGAGCATTGAAGCTCAAAGAGAAGAAGGATCCTTTGATCCTTGTCAGTTGGCCCTCTTCCTTGTGGACTTTGGAGTGGTGATAGAGTCAGGAGTTTTATTTGAATTATCCATCAAAGTGTAAATCTGCAAGTTGAAGATCAAAGGGAATAATCCACAACCAATAGAATGGTGACTTTGTTGGGGATAACCATGAAAATATGCATTTGTAAGAGTCAGTGATTCTACTGGGGAGAATCTAGAGAGAAATGTTATTTTCTGTTCTTGTTTTCCTAAGTGTTTTGAGGATTTCCCATCTAGGTGGGTGGCGGCTCAAAGGTTTCAACCAGTGCAACATATTGAAGAAGCATGGAAAAAAGGAGAAATACTAGGTCATATGTTAGAAAGAATTCATAGGTCAATCTGGAGCAATTACCTAGACATGGAAACAAGAGCTGGATTAAAAGGAATGGTGAGTCTACTTGTACTCCCATGAGAGAATAGAGAAATGCTAGAGCCAAAAAACCACATGTATCCTCAAGTGAGGATGGTTCACATAATAGATTTTCTAGATCAGAAGGTGGTCACTCTAAAGAGAGATTTCATGATACCCCTAAGGCTGCGTTTTAGGATAAATGTCCATTGCTTGCAGGTCAAAATGAAGAAAATAGAGATGTGGGTTTAGAGGTTGACTTGGATCTTGATGAAGATCAATTTAGAGGAGAACCCATGAGACATAGGCAGGTCCATTTCCCATATCGAAATCTTCCTGATGTGGATGTGTCATTTGGTTCTGATGACATTATGGTTGATTCTGATGACTTGAATGCATTGAGATTGTAGTTGGCAGAGCAGGATGCCATACATAAAAGATTACAGGATGAGAGAGAGGCTGAAAAGGTAAATGCTTTGATAGAGAGACAGTCTCTTCTAAGAAAAATAAATGAAATGAAGGAGAGAAAAAAAATGCTTGCTTCTACTCCCAAAATGCTGCAGCATGATGTTTTTGGTGATCTTGATGCCTTGAGGAGTGAGCAAGAATGCTTACTGCAGGATCATGAATTTGATAATGAGGGCCCTGTGGTTAGACAAATGCAAAGTTATGTCCCTTTGTCTAAAGATAAGGATGGGCATAGGATTACCAGACCTTCTCTTATCATAAATGAGAAAGGAAAGCAGAAGATGGTGGGTGACCAAGCAAGAAAACCGGTGACAATACTAGGGATCCCACCACCTGATTCAAATAAGGACATTGAAATGGAGAGAAGGAGAAAAGAAGATGAGGACCTTGCAAGAGAACTAGAGAAAGCTGAGGTTGACACTGCCATTACAAAAAAGAAAAGGAAGATCCAATTTTTGTGGGCTTCTTCAGCCAATGCTCTTGGCCCATCTGCTACTGAACTAGGTATGCCATCTATGACTACTACTTTTCCGCTTAGTAATGCTACTAGTTCTATTCCTTCTTCATTTTCTAGGATAGGTGCAGATCCTAGGCAGCAGTCAAATGCACAGATACATGTAGATGTTAATGTTGATCCTAGGGTTTACTCTAGTTTGAGCTTTCAAAGAAGACCTACACAATTAGAAGGCTATAGGAAAATAAGTTTTGATGGAATTCCTAGCTATCCAAATGCTTTTCCAAGTGATATTAGAGATAAGGTACCCAAGTTTGTGTAAGGAAATTCAGGTGCGGAAACAGCTTCCTACGCTAATCTCTATAGGAGAGTATTGTGCAAATTCTTATAAATCCTTACAATTTTAGATTCGTTAACTACTTTAACAAAGATATTGCAACCACATACCATACATACAGAAAAATAGAGAATGACACAATGATATACCCTGGGGAAACCTTTCGGTAAAAACCCCAGCACTCCAAAACCTGCACAATGTATTGATCAAAACTATTACAGCTTACAATACACTTGCAATGCAAGTTCTTTCAGAAGATTTCTAAACCCTTGAAGACAAATCATGGTAGCATAAAATGTTCCAACAATACACTCACATCATATCTCTTCACAACCCTAAAAAAGCTTATATCATGCGCTTCACTTTTTAGGGCTACTCCCAAAGATAACTGTATTAGGTTTTACCATGCCGTGAACCCCATGATTGGGGAAGAGTGTATAGTACTCAAATTTATCAGTTGCCACATGTCTTCACCTGTCATTGAATCTTCCTGACATAGCTCTTACATGTCATAGGAATCCATCATAACCGTTTTAGCCATGATCTCCTTACACACAATTCAAGATGTTGACACATCAACATTATTTGCAAGAAATACATTTTACAAAAAAAATAATAAGAATAGGAATTATCCAAGGTTGAGACACCTTATTCCTAACATTCTCCCACTTGTCAAACACCTTGTAAGAGCAACAAGAACATAATAGGAACTAACTGTTATAGGCCAAAAGACCCATAGACTCTGAACACCATTTGAACTTCTCAGTGCCCACTAGTTTCGTTAATGCATCTGCAACATTCTTCACAGTATCTACCTTCTCCAAATTTACCTTTCCATCTTCCACCATATCTCTCACAAAGTGAAACTGCACATCAATGTGCTTCATTCTAGCATGGAAAGTTGGATTCTTTGCAAGGAAAATAGTGCTCTGACTGTCACACCAAATAATAATTCATTCTACATCAACACCAACATCAGAACATAATCTTCTAAGCCAAATGGCTTCTTTACAAGCATGAGTAGTAGCCATGTACTCAGCTTCTATAGTGGACAAAGCAACCACAGGTTGTCGCTTACTCATCCAACTAATGGCACCACCAAACATAGTGAACACATAAGCACTGGTGGATCTCCTATTATCAATATCACCTGCCCAATCTGAATCCAAAAACCCATGAATACAAACTGAATGCAGAGATCCAGAAGAGTTACCATGATAACATATGGAGTAATCTTAAAAAGATTATGGAGTAATCTTAACAGCATCCTTCTTTTCTGTAGGAAGCTTACCTTCCAAAGTTTTTGCACTACCATCGGAACCAATAGCCACAAACTTCTTCACTACTTGTTCAGATGGTGAGGATGAAGAACTATTACATAGAGGAATACACTTGCTTAACTGCATCCCAATGTACCCATCCAGGGTTAGCCATAAACCAACTCAGGACTCCCACTACTTGGACAATGTCTGGTCTAGTACAGACCATAGCATACATAAGACTGCCAACTGCATGAGCATAAGATACTCTACTCATGTCCTCCACCTCACTAGGAGATTTTGGACAATCATCTATAGATAACTTTGTTCCCATAGAAATAGGAACACATAATGGTCTACAATCTGCCATGTTGAACCTGTCCAACATAGACTTCACATACTTACTCTGACTCAACCAAAGTTTTCTATTAGACGTGTCTCTATTGATTTCCATACCCAAGATGTACCTAGCTACCCCAAGATCTTTCATCTCAAACTATGCTAACAACTAAGATTTAAAATCAGAAATCATACCCTTACCCTTCCCAAACAGCAACATATCATCAACATATAATGCAACGATAAGAAGGTGATCATTTTCAACTCTAAAATAAACACAATTATCTGATTTTGATCTTACAAATCCAATTGACAACACAAAGGCATCAAACTTAAGGTACCACATCCTAGGAGATTGCTTCAAACCATATAGAGATTTCTTTAATCTGCAAACTAAGGATTCTTTACGTTTAACAATGTAGTGCTCAGGCTGTGACATATAAATTTCTTCCTCCAAATCACCATGAAGAAAAGCTATCTTCACATCCATCTGTTCTATCTCTAAATCATATGATTCAGTAAGAGATAATAGAAATCTAGTGGATGTAAAATTTGCAATAGGAGAGAATATTTCACCATAATCTATTCCCTCTACCTGTGAATACCCCTTTGCAACCAATCTAGCTTTGTACCTTTCAACACTGCCATCTGCACAGAATTTCTTCTTGAACACCCATTTACAACCAAGAAATTGTCTCCCTTTAGGCAAAGGTACAAGGTCCCAAGTTTTGTTTTTTCCAATGAAGCCATCTCATCATCCATAGAATCAATCCAAGAACCTGCATCTTCCATGCCCAAAGCCTCTTTCACAAATCTAGGCTCATCAGTGTTAGTAATCAAAGCAAAGGCACAACTGGAATCTAACATAGAATAACCAAACCTTTTTGGTTGCTTTCTTTCTCTCGTGGATCTCCTCAAGGGCTGTGGTTGAGGTTGTTCTTCCTCTTCATCTAAACTATCAGAGCTGCTAGAGCTCTCCTCATCATTAGGCCCAACATGGTCTCTTTGTTCAGTCTTCTCAGGGGTAGGAGGCAACTGAATAACATCTTTTTCCTTTTCTTTTTCATCTAGTTGTAGCACAACAGGAGAAGATGTTAGCTCTCTGAAAATAACATTTCTACTATACAACACCTTACTAGTCACAGGATCCCAAAGCTTGTATCCTTTCACACCAACATTGTATCCGATGAAAATACATTTAACATTTTTTTTTTCCAACTTAGATCTTTTCTCCTTTGGAACATGTGCATAAGCTTCACAACCAAAAATATGAAGATGTCTAATTGAAGGCTTCTTACCAGACCACACCTCCATGGGTGTCTTACCAGCAAAGGCTGATGTAGGAGATCTATTAACCAGATAGAAAGTAGTGGTCACAGCTTTGGCCCAAAACCTTTGTTCTAAACCAGCTCCACTAAGCATACTCCTAGCCTTCTCCATTAGTGTCCTATTCATTCTCTCTGCAACTCCATTTTTCTATGGGGTATAAGGATTTGTCTTATGCCTCTTGATAACTTGTTCTTTATAGAACTGTTCAAACTCTACTAAGCAAAACTCACCACCATTGTTAGTTCTCACACACTTAATCTTCTTACTAGTCTGATTCTCTACAAGAGCTTTAAATTCCTTGAACCGACTAAAGACTTGTGTCTTACTTTTAAGGAAATAAATCCATGTCCCTCTACTGTAATCATCTATGAAAGATACAAAAAATACAGACTTGGAGATTGAAGGAACTTTTACAGGACCAAATACATCAGAATGAATAAGATCCAAAACATCAGAAGATTTGTGAGAACTAGAGTAAAATTGAACACGATTTTGTTTACCATAGACACAGTGTTCACAGAAGTCAAACTCAAGATTGCAATCATTTAACCCCTCAATGAGATTTTATTTTTAGGGTTCTGAGACCCTTTTCACCAATGTGGCCAAATCTCATATGCCACAACATTGTCTTTTCTGTAGGAAGCTTACCTTCCAAAGTGTTTGCACTACCATCAGAACCAATAGCCACAGACTTCTTCACTGTTTGTTAAAATGGTGAGGATGAAGAACTATTACACAGAGGAATACATGCATCTAGCTGAAATAAGGTACCTCGCCTAGTACCCCTTGCAAGCACTATCGATCCTCTCATCATCTTGCATCCTTCTTTCGAAAAAACAACTTGCACACCTACATCATTTAGCACACTTACAGATAATAGGTTTCATGTCAAACCCAGAATGTGCATAACTCCATTGATTCCCTTTAGTCATCCATCAGGAAATTTGATAGTGACCCTTCCGCGTCCAACTATCTTTAGGTGAGAATCATCACCCAAGTACACCTTTCCACCATCGAACTCTTCATATTTTGAGAACTAGTTTCGATGAGAGGTCATGTGAAAAGATGCACCCGAGTCAACCAACCACACATCATCAAATGCATGGACTGCCAAAGCTACGATGAATGCATTGCCATCTTCTTGAGATCTTTCTGAAGCTGAATCCGAACCTTTCTTCTTCTTCTTCGGCTCTTTGCAGTCTTTATGAAAGTGCCCAGATTTATCACAGTTCCAACATTTTTCCTTGCACTTAGTGGAAGTCTTTGACTTCCCACGGGATTTGGATCTACCCTTATTGTCAGACTTATTGTCATTTTTCTTCCCTCTTTCAGTGGATCTCCCATGAACAACAAGGGCTTCTTTTTCCAAAATGGAAGCCTTTCTCCGCATCTCCTTTGATAGCAGTGAAGACACCACATCATCCATTTTGAAGGTAACTAAAGTTCTTCCGAGAGCCATCACAAGATGATCCCATGAATCTAGTAAAGATCACAAAAGTGTGTAGCAATGATCCTCCTCCTCTAACTTGACACCAGCTAATGTCAATTGTGCAACCAATAGATTAAATGCATTTAAATGATCCGTTAAGGAGCCACCTTCCTCCATTCATAGAGTACAAATTCTTCCTCAAGAACAACTTGTTCACTAGAGATTTGGCCTGATACATGGCCGCAAGTCTTTCCCACAAACTATTTGCGGTTTTCTCATCTAGAACATTCAAAAGAACTACATCGGTTAAACAAAGTCTTATGAGACCCTTAGCTTTATGGTCTTTAATATCCCAATCTACTTGAGCTATAGTTGCTAGTTTTGTAGCATTTGAAGTCTCTTCCCATAGGTCATGATCTTCCAACATGTCTTCCATCTTGAGTTTCCACAACTTGAAATTAGTGCCATTAAATTTCTCCACCTCCATTCTTCCATATGATGAACTTGCCATCTCAATCTGCAAATAAGATTTAGAATGCTCTACAAAAAACTCCCACTCAAACTTGAGATCAGCTCAAAAAACCTTACCCAAGAACTAGGATCAAAAGTTGATCAAGCTCTGATACCACTTGTAAGGAAACTCAGGTGCGGAAACAGCTTCCTACGCTAATCTCTATAGGAGACTATTGTGCAAATTCTTATGAATCCTTACAATTTTAGATTCGTTAACTACTTTAACAAAGATATTGCAGCCACAAACCATACATAAAGAAAAATAGAGAATGACACAATGATATACCTTGGGGAAACTTTTCGGTAAAAACCCCAGCACTCCAAAACCTGCACAATGTATTGATCAAAAATATTATAGCTTACAATACACTTGCAATGCAAGTTCTTTCAAAAGATTTCTAAACCCTTGAAGACAAATCATGGTAGCATAAAATGTTCCAACATACACTCACATCATATCTCTTCTCAACCCTAAAAAAGCTTATATCATGTGCTTCACTTTTTAGGGCTACTGCCAAAGATAACTGTATTAGGTTTTACCATGCCCCGAACCCCACGAATAGGGAAGAGTGTATAGTACTCAAATTTATTAGTTGCCACATGTCTTCACCTATCATTAAATCTTCTTGACATATCTCTTACATGTCATAAGAATCTATCATAACCATTTTAGCCATGATCTCCTTACACACAATTCAAGATGCTGACACATCAACATTATTTGCAAGAAATACATTTTACAAAACAAATAATAAGAATAGGAATTATCCAAGGTTGAGACACCTTATTCCTAATAGTTTTCTGGTAATAATGCTATTAGTTGTGAGGAGCATCTTAGGTTATTTGTTGATATGCTTAATGATTATGAGGTAGAGCATGAGGATGTTGTCATGAAATTGTTTGTTCAATCTCTAATAGAGGATGTTATAGATTGGTTTAAGAGGCTTCCTGACAGATGTATTTATACTTGGGACTCTTTCGAGAAATATTTCAAAGAGAAGTATGGTGATAAGCCTAATGCTAGCTTCATGTTGAATGAATTCAATACCATAAGGAAAAATCAGAATGAGTCTGCAGCTGAGTTCAACATGAGATTTCAGAAGGGTATGCATAAGTTGTTCCAAGTCATGCAGTTGGATGATAATGTCTGTCTAACTACATACTTCAATGCGTTTGATGGGAAGATGGGATATTTATTGAGGGATAAAGAACCAAGAACTCTTAGGGATGCTTTTAGGATTGCTGTCAATATTTAGAACAACATGAAAATAGCAGGAAAGTTGGGTGGAAAGAGAGATGACGCAAAGTTGTTTGGAGACAGGAAATACAAAAAAGAAAATGATAAGAATGTTGGATCTAGGAGGCAAGAAGAAGATAAGTAGGATAAGGTGCTTAATGCATTGAAGGATTTGAAGGCACCTATAAATAGGAACATTAGTGCTCCTACCAATGAGAAGCCTCGGTTCAACAATAATTTCAGTAAGCAGAATAGACTGCAGAATTACCCCTAGAACACCCAATGGAAGGATGGCAAGCCTATTGTCCCTTCTGCAAGAGAAAATAATGATAGAGGTGTCCTTGACCCTCTACATATATCTTCAATAAATGTCATGGAGAATGTACCATGGTGTGTTGCATGCCAGTCCCCTAATTCTACAGAGCATTGTGTGGTTGCACAATCTATGGCTGCAAATCAAGATTGTGGTGCTGAGGAGATAGAACAAGAAGAGGAACAAGATGATGTTGGTTGCAACATGGCTTCTTCATGTCTAGGATATGAAGATGATTCTGATTTTGATGAAGAGGTGGATGTGAATGTGAAGAGACATAATCGACCCTTTTTCATCAAGAGGTTTTTTCTGATGGTGAGTGCATTGATCAGAAAATATGTAACATGAACTCTTCTCCCAAGCCAATAAATTTGAGAAGACCTTCTAGAGAAGAGATGGAGAGGATTACTGTAGAAATGATTGCCCAGGTGCAAACTAGAGGCATGGTGGCAAGGAATACAAATGAGAAAGCTGCAGGAATGTTTATAAAGAGTACCAACTCCGGAGAACATAATGAGAACAAATCAAAGGTTGATCACATGGTGAAATTGAAGAATGTAAAAGGTAAACATTGTGAGCCTAAGGGAGTTGGAATAGAAAAGATCCCTTGTGAGCTTCAGAAGCCAGTTAACACAATGGCTAAGGTTGAAAAAATGAAGGTGGTCAATACACCTAATGTGTTGGACAAACAAAAGGATGTTAAGGTAGTGCAGATTGAGTTTCCTGCTTCTACCCCTGTTGACATGTTATCTGTGTTGTCACAAATTACAGTTAAGGTTCCATTGTCAGAATTGTTGAAGATCCCTAAACATAAAGATAAGGCTATTGCATGGGTTGGTAATACTCACAAAAATGATACTTCATGCAATGGATCTCAGGATAAAGCTTTGAAGGATGTTGCTACTCAGGGAATTGTGTCTCAAATTCCTCCAATATAATTAGATAGTTCTGTCAATGCCAGCCTTCAAAATATTGAACCATTCTTCTTAAGTGTTCTTGTGAATGGGATGAAGTTAAGAAATTGTATGATTGATAGTGGTGCCTCTAATACTATCATGCCTTTCAAAATTATGGAGAGGTTGGGCCTTAAAGTTGATACAGTGCGGGGTAGGTGTTGTGCAATGGATCAGAGGGAGGTACCAGTTATTGGGAATATCAATGCAATGCCATATAGGTTGGAAGCATATCCAAAGAAAGAGCTAACAATGAATGTTTTGGTGTGGGATATCTAGACTCATTATGGGATGTTGCTATCTAGAAGATGGAGTGCTACCATGGGTGGAAGTTTACATTGTGATTTGTCCTATGTAACTTTCAAGATTGATGATCAGTTTGTCAAGATTGAACGAGAGCCAAGAGTATGCCACATGATTGAGAGAAACATAGATAATGAAACTACATGTTTTGTGGATACTGATGTAAATGCTTTAAGGGCAGAATTCCCTGTATTTGAAAATGAGCTTGTTTTGTCACCTATTTCTACTGAGGTAGGTGCTGACTCTATGGAGGGTGATTTGTGGGTCATGTACTTTGATGGTGCAAACTGCAAAGATGGTGTAGGAGTGGGTATTTTGCTTATTTCTCTTGATGGAAACACCTACAAGTTCTCTTTCACATTGAATTTCTTTTGTACCAACAATATAGTAGAATATGAGGCCTTGTTGTTAGGACTGAGGTTGGCACAAAAGCATGGTATAAAATGCATAAGTGTTATTGGTGATTCTGAGTTGGTCGTGTCCCAAGTCAGGTCAGTGTATGCTTCCAAGAATAGAAGGTTGAAACAATATAGGAATGCATTGTGGGATTTGATTGAGCATTTTGCCGCCTTCAATATTGAGTGGAGGGATAGGAGTAGCAACAAGATGGCTGACTTGTTGGCCAATATTGCAGTCAATCCTAATGATGTTACATTCTCTGGTATTTCTAAAGTCAAAATTTAGGCTAGGCCTAGTATACTAGACAATATTGAGAATTGGAAAGTTTTTGATGATGATAATGATATTTTGAAGTTTATGGATTGCAAGGATCAGTATCATGGTCAGGAACTTGACTGTTCAACCTTGGTTGAGTCAATAGAAGGAAAAGAGGTTGTCTTAGGAAATGAGGTCATTCAGCTTAGAACTAACAAGGTGCCAAACGGGCTTGTTATTTTGGAGACTATCTTTGACAACCATGATAGAGTTCAAAAGAATATCAAAGGAGATGATCATGCTGATCTTGAGGAGATAAATCTTGGATGACATGAGGCACCTAAGAAAGTGTACATTGGTAGAGATATGTCTCAAAAGGTGAGGGGACCTCTAGTTGAATTATTGAGAAAATTCAGGCATGTTTTTGCATGGTCGTATGATGACCTAAAGGTTTATAGAGAGGATTTATTTCAGCATGTTATTCCATTAAGAGAAGATGCTAAACCTTTTCAGCAAAAGCAAAAGCCCATTAATCCTACTTTGGCACCCAAGATGCAAGAAGAATTAATGAAGTTGAGAGATGCTAGCATTATCAAGCCTATAAGGCATTCTTCTTGGGTGTCAAATCTTGTTCCTATAAGAGAAAAGAACGGTGACATCAAGCTTTGTGTGGACTTAAAAAATTTGAACATCAGCTCATTGAAAGATAATTATTGTTTGCCCAATATGGAGGCTATGTTGCAGAGAGTAATTGGATCAGAATTGATGTCAATGATGGATGGTTCCTCTAGCTACAATCAGGTCATTGTTAAGGAATTAGAACAATTCAAGACAACCTTTACAACACCTTGGGGAACATATGTTTATGTGAGAATACCTTTTGGTCTCACAAATGCTGGTGCTACTTTTCAGAGGGCAATGGATGTTGCTTTTTCAGATTTCATTAATGATTTCCTTTTTGTGTATCAGGATGATCTAACTACCTATTCCAAGAAGGAAGAGGACCATTGTACTCATTTAGAGAAAATATTTATGAGGGCCTTAGAATTTGGCATTTCATTAAACCCAAAGGAATGTGCTTTTGGTGTCACAGAAGGTAAGTTGCTTGGCCACTTAGTTGGGAAGCAAGGGGTGAGAATTGACCCTGAGAGGGTAGCAGTAATTGATAAAATTAAGAGGTCAGAGAATGTTAAAGGGATTTAGTCCTTCTTTGGTCATGTCAATTTTCTAAGGAGGTTTGTGACAAACTTTGCAGAGGTTACTAGACCTATTTCCAAGATGTTGAAGAAGGGATCTGTAATCAATTGGGAGGGTGAGCCTAATGAGGCTTTCAAGAATATCAAGCAGGCTATCAAAGATGCACCAATGCTAAAGGCACCTGATTATAGTGTCCCAATGCATATCTTTTCTTTTGCATCCTTTCACACTATTGCTGCAGTTTTGTTACAAAAGAATAAGGATGGTTTTGAGCAGCCTATTGCATTTTTCAGTAAATCTTTGCAGGCTGCAGAATTAAAGTATGACATAAATGAGAAGCAAGCTTATGCACTTGTGAAGGCAATCAAGGCTTTTAGATGTTACTTAATGGGAGCAGTTGTGATTGCTTTTGTGCCAAGTGCAGCTGTGAAGGATATTTTCTCATAGCAAGAGGTGTTTGGAAGAAGATGCAGATGGATCAATAGAATCTAGGAATTCAATGTTAAGATCTAGATCACTAAATTGGTTAGAGGAAAGGGATTGGCAAAGCTGATGGCCCAATCTAATCTAGATGCAAACCAGGTAAATTATTCTAAAATTGACTATACATGTGATATGGATGATTGTATTTGGTATCAGGATATTATTTACTATTTGAGAAACATGAGGTGTCCAAATAGTATGAATGATAATCAAAAGAGGACATTGAAGTTACAGGCCATCAAGTATGTAATTATGAAATGTAGGTTGTATAGAAAGAATCTGGATTGCATACTATTGAAATGTGTAGATGAGAATCAGGCTAATCTATTGTTGAAGGAGATGCATGAGGGAGTTTGTGGTGGACATTATATGGGTAAAACAACTGCTCATAAGATCTTGAGAGTAGGATTTTGGTGGTCCACAGTCTTCAGGGATGCAGAACAGTTGGTAAGGAGATGTGATGCTTGTCAAAGGTTCTCTGGTAAGCTTAAGTTTTTAGGTAATGTACCATTAAAACTAGTAGAAGTTCAGGCTCCTTTCCAGTAGTGGGGAATTGATTTCATAGGGGAGATACCAAACAAGTCAAGTGTAGGACATTCATGGATCTTAGTTTCCATTGACTACTTTACAAAGTGGGTAGAAGCTGTACCTACAAGGAATGCAACTAGCATGGTGGTAATTGAATTTTTGATGAATAATATTGTTACAAGGTTTGGGTGCCCTGAGAGGATAGTGAGTGATAATGCTATGTGCTTCAGGTCTGCCAAATATAAGGACTTTTGCAAAGGGTTAGGAATTCAGATTTCTAATTCCTCACCTTATCATCTGCAAGGAAATGGTCAGGTAGAATCTACTAATAAGAGAATCCTTGAGAAAAATGGAATTCAAAGCTGCCATTAGCTCTATGGGCTGATAGGGTAACTATGAAGAAGGCAATTGGTTGTGCAGCATTTGACCTGGTGTATGGAATTCATGCTAGGATGCCTCAAAATAATTTGTTGGAGATGTAAAAGTTTGTGCAGTTGTATGATGATGACATTGATGATGAGATGCAATTGAGAATTAAGGACCTCATTAGATTGGATGAAACTAGAAGAGAATCAGTTGCAAGGAATGCCAAATTGCAGTTGCAAGTTAAAAATCAATATGATAAAAAGACTATTGACAGAAAGTTTGAGCCTAGTGATTTGGTGTTAGTTTGGAATGCCAGATTGGAGGATAAAGGGAAAAATGGTAAATTTGATCCCATCTGGTTAGGGCCATATCTGATTCATGAGAAATGGGGCCAAGATTCTTACATCATCAAGGATTTTGATGGTGATCTTCAGGAGTTGCTAGTTCATGGACAATTCTTGAAGGAGTACTTCATTTGAAGTACTCTGTTTTCCATGAACAGTAGTTAGGGTTGTACATCTTGTAAATTTTTGTGTATAGGTTGCTTTCCCCTGCATTGTTTTGCCCTGGTCTATCAGTTTTTGGTCATGTTACTTGGTCTTGCCCTGCTTGTTCCTTGCTCTCTACAATTTTGTCTTGTGGGATGGTCTACTTTTACCAGTGATTCTAAGTCCTTGCTATGCCTACAAGAGGCATACATCCCCGGACAAAGCCACTGTTAGGTCAATTTTCTGTCATTGCAAAATCATTTGTAATTAGCCTATTCCCTATAATGTTTTTATTTTGTTGTCCTGCCGTGCTTGTAATCTCAGTCTTGACTTGCGATGAAAATCTTTAGTGTTTCATGGTATGCCTGTCCTGCCCCTGGTAGTTTATGTTGTCACCTGGCCCTGGTTCAAACTGCATCTCCTAATGTGCAAAACCCAGTAAGATTTTTGAGTTTCAAGGTCCGCGGGAAGCATTTTTAAAGTTCTACCTCAGTGTTGAAAATCCACAGTGTTTTCAAAAACCCGTGATATTTTCGGCTTCCTTGCTACCTTTTGGTCTATCAAAAGGTCTATGTGTTTTCGATCTGTCACCAAAAACACTATGTGTTTTCGACCCTGCATTTCATCTTTTCTGCCGGCTCTCCTTGTTCTATGTCTTAACTGTGCATGTCCGACCGTGTGGTGGGTCTGGCTTCTTCCCTATTAGCTGTCGCATGGCCACAAGTCAGATCTTTCTGACATGCGATCATGCGATTGCTTGCCATGTGGCCATTTGGGTCCCGGTCCTATGTAGCTGCTTGGCGGTCTTCTTTGCTAAATGTGCAAGTGCGATGGTGGTGGGACCTATTTTTCTGAAGGCACAACGGGTTTTGACATGTTAGAAGATCAACAGTTGTCGTTAAAGCATGAAGGATGTGTCAGCGCTTTGCACTTTTGTGACAACCATCTGATCCTCCAGATGGGTTTGGCTTCTTTGGTGTGGTCCCAAAGGTGGACATGTGGCAGCCTGTGATAGGCTATCGCATGATCGCATAGCCCATTTTCAGGCTATGCGATCATGCAACAAGGTGCCACGTGACTCTGGGGCTTGGTGGAAATGTGATCTAGTTGTGGTTCTGTGTCTCGAAGTGTAGTGATGTGGCGGCTTCCTATTAGCTATTGCATGATCGCATAGCCTTTCTCTCGGCTATGCAATCATGCGACAGGATGCCATATGTCCCTGGGGCCCGTTTGGCTATTTGGTCGGCTCTTGTTGTGAATGGAAACATGGTGGTTTCTGATTTGTCCAAGCTGGCAGGGTGGTGGATTTTTAAACGCGGACCCAGGTGGGGTCTTGGTTTTGGTGGTCTGGACAAAGGGATCTGGCAGTGCCGATAAAGTTTAGGCTTTTCGCTCATTCGTGGAAAGATTTGGTGATGCCCTAGTTCTTTTGGCGATTCAGGAACAATGGTTGCGTGATCGCTAGGTCTTTTGGCGATAGCATAAAGTATTCGGCGATCTGGCGAGAATTCTTCGGTCACCAATTCACCAGATAAGGTGGCACCGGTGTTCCGGTAGTGGCGGCAGAGGATTTGGCGGTTACAGTTTGCAGGTTGTCGCATGTTCGCATAACCCATTTCTGGGTTATGCGATCATGCGACTAACCGACTGTTTGTCATGGTTGCGGGGGTGATATGGCCGGAGGTTTTACAGAGGATTTGGGACCGATTGTCGACTGTGGTTAAAAAATTGCTGTCGCATGATCGCAAGGGCCATTTCTACGGCTTGCGATCATGTGACCAAGCATGTAATGGAGCTTGAATTCCTATGGCGGTGAGAGATTTGGAAGCATGGTTGCACGACTGGGGGAAATGGCTAGAGAACATTGATCCCGCCAGGTGCTTGTAGCCGTTGCAGTTTGAATTTGAATTTCTGAGAGACAAGGGTACCATTTTTTGCAGAATTGAATGCCAGATTTGACCTTGTTTGGTGAGAGGCTATTTGCAGTGTGGTCCAGGGTGGTTGGTGGTTGTTTGCAGAGGTGATTGTGTAGCTAGTGCCATGTGGTTTTGTGCTCGAGGAGTTGTTTGCAGGTGATGGATTTGACTGATTTTCATGGCAGCTCCTAGTTCTCTTTCTTGGCTCATAGATTTTCATGATTGTAGATTTGTTTGAGATTTTTCTTTCTGTGGACTGCTTGGTTTCCCACCTTTGTAATAAATTTTATTATAAATTTTGGCATGTTGGGTGGTTGAGACCCTAGCCCTAGCTGTCCATAGCTTGTTGCATTCTCTCTAAGAATTCCAAGGCGGCTAGTGGTATAAGTTGTAATTTTTTAAATTTTGAGGGGTTCCAAAATATTGTTGTTTTTTGGTCCCTGATTTTTTACTGTATTATACTAATAGAGGTTTGGTTTTGTGATTTTCTCCAGTCTTGGTGTTATTCTAATTGTATGTTGATTCTGGATCTGTTAATGAAAACACCATTGAATCCCAATCTTGCATCTTGTGTATGTCTTCTTGCTTGTCTCTAAGCTCATATATGTTAATGTCACAAAGTGTGTTAATGTATGGTAAACAAAGAGTATTTTCAATTCATCTCTGAGTTTCTAACAAAGTTAGGATTAAACCCTTTTAGGTGAATTCAGTGAGTTTACAGCCAGGTATAGAATTTGATGTCCTTGTGCTTGAGGGAAAGGGGTAATAGGCAAAGCACTTACTCTGGTTTCCATTATGTTTGATTTGAAGTATTCAGTTGAGGTATACAGTTAGGTGACTCTGAGCCCTGGGATAAGGAACTGGTCTTTTCTCTTGAAGTTTCATGGTTGACAACCACACAAACACAAACATCATTTGATAAATCTTTAACATTCTTGTATTGAATGTAGTGGAATATTTTTTTAGACTCCTTTAGAGAAGTGAGTTAAGGTACACCCACCTGAGTATTGAAGCTCAAAGAGAAGAAGGATCCTTTGATCCTTGTCAGTTGGCCCTCTTCCTTGTGGACTTTGGAGTGGTGATAGAGTTAGGAGTTTTATTTGAATTATCCATCAAAGTGTAAATCTACAAGTTGAAGATCAAAGGGAATAATCCACAACCAATAGTATCACCTTGCTTTATTCCAAATCGCATCTCTTGAATTGCAAAATCCAAAAAGTTATTCAAGTTTCAAGGTCTGCAGGAAATATTTTTAAAATCTGCCACAGTGTCGAAAACCCACAGTATTTTTGAAAATCTATGATGTTTTTGGTCTATGTGAAAACCTTCATTGTTTTCAACCTTGTGCCTTCCAGCTTTTGTGTGCTTATCTTTTGGTGTTAGAAACCCTGTGTGTTTTGGACCTCACAGTTTCCTCTTTGCTGGTGTTCCCTCACCACGCAAGTGCAATGGATGGTGGGCTCGGGTCTTCAAAGGGTTTCAAATGATTGGTTGTCACATGATCACATGTCAAAAATTTTTGACATGCGACCATGCGACCAATTGACACATGTCCCAGAAGGCCCGTTAGCTAGGGTTTGATAGATGTTTAACGGGAAACAAAGATCGGTGGTTGTCGCTATATCACGAGGAAAAGATGCAAGCCTTTTAGTCTCCATGCTTTAATGAGGGCTGTTGATGTGGTAGGAGGGTGGATACACATGGTGAGCCTAGGTTTTCAAGAGGCTTTTGATCTACGATGGGCGTGTGATCGTAAAGAATATTCTCATCCCATGCGATCATGCGGCTGTTGTTTGATCTTGGGCTTGCAGAGCATGGGTCCTGTGTCAGGTGGCTCGGTGATTGTAGTGAATGGCATGATGACATGTGGCATCGGGTGGGCCCAAGTGTGGTCTGAGGTTTGGTGGAGTGGATAAAGATCTGGCGATGCTAACAAAATTCAATGTGTTCGCACGTTCGCGCATAAAAAAGGTGATTCACTAGTTTGTTTGGTGATTTTGTGAATAGTGGTCGTGTGATCGCTAAGTTTTTTAGTGATGGTGGAAAGTATTTCGAGAACCGACGGAAGTTCTTCGGTCGTCAATTCGCCAGATAAAGTGGGGCCGATGTTTTTGGAAACATGGTGCTAACGTGGAGGCTTGTCACATGTTCGCATAGCCCTTTTCCGGTCTATGCGATCATGTGACAACTATTTGGCATCACGGTTGCGGAGTTAAGACATGTCCACTGTGCGGGTCTTTTCGGCGTGCTCAATTTTGATTGGTCACTGACAGGTGGTGGGGCTGAGGACTTTGCAAAGGGTTGGTGACTGACTGTCGACCACAGCTAAGAGTCTATGGTTGTATGATTGCAGGGGTGAGTTGGGTGCCTTGCGATCATGTGACCAAGCATAAGTGAAACCCATTTTCCTGTGGCAGTCAAGTTGATGGCCACGCAATTGTGCAATTAGGGGCAAATAGTTAATGAACATAAAACCTGTGAAATGCAAAGTAGCCATTTGACTTCAAATTTAAATTTTCTGAGGGTTTCTAGTGATAGAAATGACTGAATTTCAATGCAGAAGTGATTGGAACTGGTAAGAAGTAATTTGTTTGCCATTGCAGTATGGTCCAGGGTGTGATGATCATTTGCAGGGATCTGTACCATGTAAGGAATGAACAAGGAATGGCTCGAGGTGTGTTGTAGGGTGGTTGATTTGACTTGTTCTCTTGGTGGATTTGTGATCTTCTGTATACTGATCTGAGAATTATCATAATTGGAGATCATCTTTGATTTGTTTCTCTGAGATTGCTTGGTTTCCTACCCTTGTAATAAATTCTTGATTGGTTCTGATTGGTTGGGTAGTTAAAATTCTAACCTTAGTTACTCGTAGCTTGTTTCATCCTACTGATTTAGGATTCTAAGGTAACCAGTGGTATAAATTACAAGTGGTTTGATATTGTAAGGGTGCCTTCTTCTGTAAATTTTTGAGGAGAATTGGTTCCAACTGAAGGGTCTTTTTCCTGTAGATATTTCTCCTTCTTCTCTGCATAGAGTGTTCTTCTTTCCTTGCTGGTTCAGAGATTACAGTGCATATTGTAATAGATTTGTCTTACGTGTGAGGATTTAATATATTTTTACTGTTACCAAGCTATCTCCATTTGAGCTTTGAATTCATTGATCATACATCAAGGGTGTTTGATTTGTCTGCTTGTATTGCCTATGTGTTTGCAAGTGGAGTTGTCTTCGCAAAGATAACTGGTTCAGGGTTAGTGTTCATGTGTGTATGGGCTGAAATATCAAAAATATGTCATGCCTGTCTTCCAGTGGATGCTGGTAAATGTATTGTCTGAATCATAGGTCTCTTCTAAGGGGAGGGTTAAAATCTTTTGAATAGATAATAACATGCTTGAATGCACAGGTGGGTGTTAAGTTGAGGTTTGGTCATGGTGTGTGATTGATGTAATGCATCAACACATTGGGTATATTATTTTCCCATTTCATAGTTGTCTCTTACAGTAGGGTATTTGACTCTATGACCCATTGGATAAGGCACTGGTCTATGAGAGACTTAGGGCATCTCAAGGGACCTTTCAATCCATTTTAAAATTATTTCCATTCAATCCCACCCTTTTCCCTTTCTTGTTGATAGGTTAAGTCTTTGGTTTTCATACTCATTCCATGCAAGTAGGGCTATTGCATGAGATATTGGTTTCAATTGAGGTACATGATACCTATAAGGGTTTGAAAATCATTCCACAGTCAGTTACCTGCAGGCCTATAGTGTGACATAAGTTGTATGAGTGTGCAGATGAGGTACACCCACCTGAGTGATGTGGAGCTCAAAGTGTAGAAGGATGTCTCTTTGATCCTTGTCAGTTGGCCCTTTTTCCTGTCAGATTTGGAGTGTTGAGTGAATGTGACACTAGCCCTGTCAATCCTAATGCCAAGCTGACCTTTGGGGAAAAAAAACACCAACAAGATGGCGACTCTGCTGGGGAGAGTCTAGAAAAGAGTCTGAAGTAAAAAATAACATTTGCAAAAAATTTTCACCTAATTGTGAGTGGCGGCTCTGAAATCTTTGTTTGATCAGTGCACTCCCTGATAAATAGTGTATAAATCCTAGTTAAGTTTTGGTTGACTGAAAGAAGAAACACAAAGACAAGTGAAACATTTTCCCTCTGCAAGGAGGTGGTGACTCTACAAAGAAAAGAACTTGATGGAGCTGCATGGTGAACTCTAGATCTGCCTTGCTTTCCAATCAACAAGTTTCAAGCTACAAAACTTTTAGGTATTCTTATTGAAAATGTTTCCCTATCAAGTGTGTAGCACTGCTGTAAAGGGATGAGTGGTGGGTAGTTCCTCATGGAAGAATATAGCCCCTTTTATTTTGATGGCATTGAAGGTACCCCTAATGAGTTCTCTTGTGAGGATGGGAAGTGCTTGCCAAGATTCATGGCTGGTGGATCTATTTCTGCAAGCTAGCATGTTGATGTTGTCATTGGTATTTTTGGAGGTATGGATGTTGAACATGAAGATATTGCCATGAGGTTATTTGTGCACACATTTTTTGATGGTGCAAGGAAGTGGTTCTTGTCCTTGCCCTCATGTTCAATCCCTTCTTGGGATGTGTTGAGAGCTAAGTTTGTTGAGCATTTTGATAAAGTTTCTACTCTCAAGAAGGAATTAGCGAGGTTGAAAATGGTGAACTGGCAATTAGCAGAGGACATAAGATTGTTAAGACTAGTTGCTCCTCATGATGTTCATGAGGAGGCCAGTGTTTTTGATGTTGATTCTCACTATGCAGAGAGTGTTGACTATGAAGCTGATTCTGAGATCAGTGCATATGAGGATGTTAAAGATGAATCTGAGGATGACAATATTTCCTTTTTGTCTACAGATTTTTCTTCTTGTCAACATGAGAGGGCAGTCTTCTTGTCCCGGTTTGATGATGTTTTGTGTGAGAGGCAAGAATATGATTATGATGCAGATGATGATTCCTGCATTGTTTTCTTCACACAAGATGATCTAGGGCCAGAAATGTGTATCCTTATTCCTCACAAGGATGATATTTGCAGCACTAGGGGTGAGGCTGAGGAAAATGATATCAGGGCCCAAAGTCCATTGAGCAGTGAAAGGATTTCAGCACTCTTGGCTGAAAAATTTCAGAGGTATGCCCCTGCTTTAGATTTTGATTTGCAGCGCCCCTATGATGTATCCTTTTACACTAATAATGAGGCCAGTGTTCAAAGTGATAGTGATGATCCTTTTTCATCAGAGATCCCCTCATGTAATGACCCTGCAGAAGAAGAGGTAGAAGGACATGATAGTGTGTTTTCCTATCATCAAGATTGCAGTGATGAACAAGTCTATTTTTCAAGTCCTTTTCCTTCTCTTGAAAAGTATGATACTGAGTGTGGTAGTGTTGAGGATCTAGTCTTCAATAGTTGGGACAAAAATTCTTTTGGTGAAAATGAAGATGGAATGTTCCCCTGTCACAGAAGCTTTAAAGAAGACCTTCACTTGGTTCATGATCCAATTCATGAAGACATGATGGAGAAACCAAGTTGCTCAGTGGCTGACGCATTGCAAGAAGGCAAATCAGAGGATTCAAGTCCTTCTCAGTCAGGTACTTTTATGATAATGCATGACAATCAATATGTTCCATTCTCTGATGCATTACTAGATCAAAATTTTGTTTCTAGTCATCAAGAAGAAGTAGATGATGTTTCCTACTTCTTGGAATTTGAATATGAATATGGTAGTCATGATTGGAAGAACATGGGTAGTGACTAGCATAGTTTCATTCTTCAGCCCATGGTTATTCACATATGTTTGCAGTAGAATGGTAAAGATTTTTTCAGACTTGGGGTCACATATGTGGATGAAAATCAAATTTTTGATGCAGGAGGGTCTATGATTTTCTTTTGGTGGCTTGGGGCCATCAAGTAAATTTGTAAAGTTGTAAATCTTGTAAATCCTTGTATAGTTTCCCTTTCTGCTATGTGTTTCCTTTCCTAGTTCCGTTGCCAGTTTTTGAGTTCCTTAAATTTTTGTCCAGTGGATGGTCTGCTCTCCCAGAAATCTTGAATTCTCGCATGGGCACAAGTTACCCATCGTCCCCAACCAGAGGCACTGTTAGGCCATTTTTTTGTCAGAGAAAAAATCCTGTGAAAATGGCCTCTTCCATGCAAATATTTTTGTAAAGTGTCCTACCCTATGTTCTTCATTGTATCACCTTGCTTTAGTCCAAATCGCATCTCCTGAATTGCAAAATCCAGAAATTTATTCTAATTTCAAGGTCTACAGGGAATATTTTTAGAATCTACCACAGTGTTGAAAATCCACAGTATTTTTGAAAATCCATGATGTTTTTGATCTGTGTGGAAACCTTCATTGTTTTCGAGGTTGTGCCTTCCATCTTTTGTGTGCTTATCTTTTGGTGTCAGAAACCCTGTGTGTTTTTGACCTCACAGTTTCCTGTTTGCTGGCGTTCCCTAAACGAGCAAGTGCGATGGATGGCTGGCCCGGGTCTTCAAAGGGTTTCAAATGATTGGTTGTCGCATGATCACATGTCAAGAATTTCTGACATGCGACCAGTTGACACATGTCCCAGCGGGCCCGTCGGCTAGGGTCTGATAGATATTTAACGGGCGACAAAGATCGGTGGTTGTCGCTATACCGCGAGGAAAAGATGCAAGCCTTTTAGTCTCCACGCTTTAACGAGGGCCGTTGATGCGGTAGGAGAGTGGATACACATGGTGGGCCTGGGTTTTCAAGAGGCTTTTGATCTATGACGGGCGTGTGATCGTAAAGAATATTCTCATCCCATGCGATCATGCGGCCGCCGTTTGATCTTGGGCTTGTAGAGTGTGGGTCTTATGTCAGGTGGCTCGACGGTTGCAGCGAATGGTGTGATGACATGTGGCATCAGGCGGGCCCAGGCGGGGTCTGAGGTTTGGTAGAGTGGATAAAGATCTGGCGGTGCCGACAAAATTCAATGTGTTCGCATGTTCGTGCATAAAATGGGTGATTCGCTAGTTTGTTTGGTGATTTAGCAAATAGTGGTCGTGTGATCACTAAGTTTTTTAGTGATGGTGGAAAGTATTTCGCAAACCGGCATAAGTTCTTCGGTCACTAGTTCGCCAGATAAAGTGGGGCCGGTGTTTTCGGTGACATGGTGCTGACGTGGAGGCTTGTCGCATGTTCACATAGCCCTTTTCTGGTCTATGCGATCATGCGACAACTGTTTGGCATCGCGGTTGCGGAGTTAAGGCGTGTCCACTGTGTGGGTCTTGCCGACGTGCTCGGTTTTGATTGGTTGTTGACTGGTGGTGGGGCCGAGGACTTTGCAAAGGGTTGGTGACTGACTGTCGACCATGGCTACGAGTCTACGGTCGCATAATCGCAGGGGTGAGTTGGGTGCCTTGCGATCATGCGACCAGGCATAAGTGAAACCCATTTTTCTATGGCAGTCAAGTTGATGGCCGCGCGATTGCACAACTGGGGGAAAATAGTTAAGCAACATAAAGCTCGCAAAATTCAAAGTAGCCGTTTGCCTTCAAATTTAAATTTTCTGAGGGTTTCCAGTGATAGAAAGGGCTGAATTTGAATGCAGAAGTGATTGGAACTGGTAAGAAGTAATTTGTTTGTCGTTGCAGTTGGTCCAGGGTGTGATGATCATTTGCAGGGATTTGTACCATGTAAGGAATGAACAAGGAATGGCTCAAGGTGTGTTGCAGGGTGGTTGATTTGACTTGTTCTCTTGGCAGATTTGTGATCTTCTATATACTGATCTAAGAATTATCATAATTGGAGATCATCTTTGATCTGTTTCTCTGAGATTGCTTGGTTTCCCACCCCTGCAATAAATTCTTAATTGGTTCTGATTGGTTGGGTAGTTGAAATCCTAACCCTGGTTACCCATAACTTGTTGCATCCTACTGGTTTAGGATTCCAAGGTAACCAGTGGTATAAATTGCAGGTGGTTTGATTTTGTAAGGGTTCCTTCTTCTACAAATTTTTGAGGAGAATTGGTTCCAACTGAAGGGTCTTTTTCCTGTAGATATTTCTCCTTCTTCTCTACATATAGATTGTTCTTCTTTCCTTGCTGGTTTAGAGAATACAGTGCATATTGTAACAGATTTGTCTTATGTGTGAGGATTTAATATATTTTTATTGTTACCAAGCTATCTCCATTTGAGCTTTGAATTCATTGATCATACATCAAGGGTGTTTGATTTGTTTGTTTGTATTGCCTATGTGTTTGCAAGTGGAGTTGTCTTCGCAGAGATAACTGGTTCAGGGTTAGTGTTCATGTGTGTATGGGCTGAAATATCAAAGATATGTCATGCCTGTCTTCCAGTGGATGCTGGTAAATATATTGTCTGATTCATAAGTCTCTTCTAAGGGGAGGGTTAAAATCCTTTGAATGGATAATAACATGCTTGAATGCACAGGTGGGTGTTAAGTTGAGGTTTGGTCATGGTGTGTGATTGATGTAAGGCATCAACACATTGGGTATATTATTTTCCTGTTTCATAGCTATCTCTTGCAGTAGGGTATTTGACTCTGTGGCCCATTGGATAAGGCACTAGTCTATGAGAGACTTAGGGCATCTCAGGGGACCTTTCAATCCATTTTAAAATTATTTTCATTCAGTCCCACCCTTTTCCCTTTCTTGTTGATAGGTTAAGTCTCTGGTTTTCATACTCATTCCATGCAAGTAGGGCTATTGCATGAGATATTGGTTTCAATTGAGGTACATGATACCTATAAAGATTTGAAAATCATTCCACACTCAGTTACCTGCAGGCCTGTAGTGTAACACAAGTTGTATAAGTGTGCAGATGAGGTACACCCGCCTGAGTGATGTGGAGCTCAAAGTGTAGAAGGGTCTCTCTTTGATCCTTGTCAATTAGCCTTTTTTCCTGTCAGATTTGGAGTGTTGAGTGAATGTGACGCTAGCCCTGTCAATCCTAATGCCAAGCTGACCTTTGGGAAAAAAGAACACCAACATATATAATATATATTGATTTCTTTTCACATAATAATGTGTATATCTTACAACTAATTCATATTAGATTTCTATCACTCATTCATTTATAATGTTTTTTTTTTTTTAATTTGTAGAGGAGAATGTTGAAATAACTTTTTTTACTTTATTTTATATATGATGCTTATCTAAGCTATGAACTCTGGATTTGAAATGTAGTTGTTCTTCATTGACAATTTTATTTTGTACAACTAAGATAAAATCTAGTCTTGATATAAATATTTTACAAACGATTTGATATATTTCCACATAACGATATTTGGATTTGCAAAGGAGAATGTTGAAATAACAAATCTTTTATTTGATATATGACACTACTCTAAGCTATGGACTTTGTATTGGAAAAGTAGTTATTTTACATTGACAATTTTATTGTGTACAACTAAGATAAAGACTACTCTTGATATAAATATTTTGCAAAAGATTTGATATGTTTCCACATACTAATCTCTTGTCCCAAAGAGTTTGTATCTTTGGTGAAATTGTTTCGTGTTTGGAAAAGGAATATGATCACAACCAAAGATGATACCATTCCTGTGATCACGTAGAGTTCTTGGAAGCTTCTCAAACCTATCTTTGAATATTTTGAAGAGTTAGGGCACGTATTACTAAAACCTTTGAAATATTTGTCTTCGGTGTCTTGAATCCAACCACTATCTGAAAGGTTTAAAATTGCCCAAGAAAAGTCTTGTACAAGAGGAGAAGCTTTGGGAAAAACCTACATTAAAGACATCAGAAACATATTATCTTTCAAATAATGATGCTAAAAAATAAAATATCACACCATTTAAAAGTCAAAAATAATTTTTCAACATCTTTAAATAAAATAAAGATTTAATATTTTCTATAATTATTTATAATAAAAATTTATTATTGATTGATTTTTGAATACAATGATATATAAATAAAATAATATAATAAAAAAAAAAAAAAACTTACAAAACCAAAGCCTCCACTTCGGTACGTGCGCCCTATTATTGAATAACCACATCGACGAGAAAGGAAAGCACGAACATACGGAATCTCATCGATAATCGCATCAACGCCTCCATTCTTTGCCCCTTTTAACAAAGCTTCCTCAAACTCCCCTCGCTCCAACTGTTTTTTGGCCATTCTCAAATTGTCCTTTAGAAAACTACCAACATATGGACCGTGGTAGCCCACTTTGTAGTTATCATTTATGACCGGCGCAATTTGGTCAACAGTCAGTCTAGATGCAAGATTGGCTGTGTAGCTGGCCGTTAAAATAAACGCTACAAACAGCCAGACTACGACAACTACTCGGCTCAAACTGTTATGGATTCTTTCCTCTGCAAAATAGGAAAGAATATGTAATATGCAAAAACTATATTAAATTTGAATAGCATTTGAACAAGAAAAACAAAGTGAGAACTGCGTATAAAGGGGATGCTTACGGTGAGCCAAAAACACAGCACAGAACGCAAACCTGGGAGAATTAATTAGTATAACTTAGGTTACAAACGTATGTGGAGAAATGAAGGAAGAAAGTGAGAAAGCAAGGATAAAACATGATACCAAAGCAGAGTGACCACTTGGTTAGTGGGACTTCCTCTGAAGTCGGGATTTATCTTATGCTCCAGAAGCCACACAACGAATCCTGTATATAAAACGAACACAACCGTTGTAGCCCACAGTGCTGGACTAAATGGCTGTAAGAATGTCCAACCGCTGTTGCCTTCCTCCTTTGTGGCCGTGCGAGCTACGATCACCAGACCCGTTTGTGTGAATGGTTGTGTGAAATCAACAATCTCAGTCCGGTTTGCTCTGATTGTAACGTCACCCACAACTGCGTCGTATTTCTGCCCACGGAAAACAACATAAAAAATTGGCAACTGATCTCTAGGTAGTAATTTTCTGAAACAGTGGAAAAAAGAAAAAGAAAAATACAGACCTTGAGATAAACTAGGCGGACGAGTTCATCATAACCAACGTACCCCCAATCAAGAGGAATGAAATCATACTGCAGTTGGGGGTCAACAATTTTCACAACAGCCTCAAATACATCAATGATGAACCCACTGAATGTAGTCTCATTACTGTCGGTGTTAAACGAGACATCGTATAATTGCTCCCAGGCGGTCAAAGGTACTGCGATCTTCAGCCTGGTTGGACTTACCCAATTGCGAGGAACCGTGGAAAGCCCACCTGGCCAAATCACGAACCGAAGCCCCTCGCTAGCAAGCGATGGAGTTTTGAACAACTTAGAGGAATTGGATGGCCAATATCCAACTGCTTGATAGCTTTTCCCCACCACATTCACTATCTCATAAGTATAACCGTATATTTCCCTATCGCGGAACTTTACAGGTGCGCTTAAACCAGCAAAATTTGTTGAGAAAATCTCCTCCAATAGCTTCATACCTTGCTGGAATACTTTGATTTTGGTATCAGCCATTACTGCAAGAGGGGTTGAGGGTTTGAGGAAACTTAAGCTAATTGCCTTCCTTTCCATCTTTTCGATTGCTCTGGTTATCGTCTGCATCGTGTCATAGGCCAACAACCCGTATGTATTGAGCTCTGTGTTTTTCATGTTGGGATTGTCAAGTCTAAACTGTCGTTCCCACCTTTCGGTGAAATCAATCAGCTTTTTCGAACTTGGGATATGGGGTTTGACACCAAGGAGGCCTTGCATGGATGACATCGTAGAGGAATTTAGCACATAATCCCACACACTGGTAAACTCTTCGGTTGTTATCCACACATAACCAGCCTCCATCATTCTCATCTCCTGCGCCTCCATGAGTAGATTGATGCTCAGATCACAAGGGGCGTGAACAACAAAAACACTTGATTTTATTGTCTTGAGTTTACAGAGCTCTTCCCTGATTGTTTGTTTCTGTGCAGTTGAAGGAATCATCGATGCGTAAACAATTTCAGAGTGCAGATCTCGAAGGGCATCGCCCAAAGCGGACATAGCCCCGGAACCAAAATCATCATCTGAGTGAAGAAATGCAATGTTTCTCCAGCCGTAATGATTAACCAGAGCTGCAACGGCTTTCATCTGAATGGTATCACTGTGTGCCATGCGAACAAAAAAAGGGAATCTCTGGCTGGAAACGGCGGGACTTGTGATAGACAGAGACAGAATCGGCACATTGGTTGCCTCTCCGAGATCTGATACAAGCGGGGCAGCCCCAGATGTTTGTGTTTCGATTATTGCCACTACTTCTTTGCCCAAAAGACGAACAGCTGCATTCATCCCATAAAAATAAATTTAAATAACCCAAATTCTGAATTAAATTGGAGAAACAAAAAACCTTTTGAGTTTTGACCACCATTGTATCTTTACGCGTTGTCAAAAGACAATTCGGCTCTTATTTAAAATTTTAGTTTAGATTTACCATTGTTCAATAGACCCTCCATCAGCTATTTAAAAAACATATTTTTTCCTTATCTAAAGTTTATATGATCAGATCTATATAAAAACTAAAGTATATTATTAAAAGTTCTGGGTAGAAGAATTTAGTTATAATACCAGCGGAAGCGGTTTCAAGAGGCGTTTGCGCTTCTAGGAGGTGAAGAGACATTTGAGCTCCGTTGAGTAGCTGAGACTGATTGTTGACATCATCTGCCGCTAACTTTAGAGCAGTCTTTGCTATCTTTCCTGAGTAGGATGTGGAATCTACTATCACACCTACATTCAGAGTCTCCATTTGAAGTGCAGGGTGTGCGCTCGCAGCCACTAAAATGCAGATAAGTGCAAATATTGGTAGAGTTTTCATCTCCAATTCCTTGCTTCTCACTCTCCTCTGCAGCACACAGAGACAACCATATCATTAAATATATCTGTTTGTCATTTTATTAAAAATATCTTAAGCTGGTAAACCGAAGGAGCATTGAAAATTTCTTCGAAATCGCGTTGAGTTGACTGACGCAGATTAGATCATTATAAATATATTTGTTAATCAGTCTATTTCAAGCTCCACCGAAGGAGCAATGAACTTTCGTGGCTCTAGCGGCTTATAAATCTATTCTTCCAACCAATTCATTCGAAAAGAGGAGACTTATCATTTCTCCGCTATTTAGTCTTAATTTTATTGTTTCTCCCAAGCATGTCTCTAAATTAGGGAAAATGAGTAGATTGTAAATAAACCAAATCAAAAAACAACAATTCTTAAATAAGATAGAGGTAAGCAAAATCTAAAATTCGGGTCGACTTTTTAAAAAGTAGATATTTATTTTCTTAAAAAATAAAATTCAAATGTAAATACATTTTGTATATGTTTAGAGATTTATAATTAGTTGATATCTATTTTTAAAAAAATATATATTTTTTTTAGTGAACATCATTTTTTAAGTTTAATAATGAACAATGATTTTAAAGAAAAGAGTAGAATGAATTTCCTTTGTAGATGTGTAGAGTGAAATATATTTTTAATGTTGTTGTTTGATCAGATTTATGGTATGTAATTCTTTAAAATTTTATGTATATATATTAGATAAATTCACAATAGAATGTTATCTAATCTTAGATATAAGTATATCTTGATAATTTCTTCTTAGAATATTATCTTTATATATATTGATCTCCAAATTGATAATATATCAAATCACTTATTTGATATATATCAATATGATTATAATATAAATAATCTTCTTATTAACCAATATGTATATAAGACTTTATATATATCTCAATATCAAACTAAGATTATATTGTATTGTTATTAATAATCAATTCCATCAAATGAATTTGATGAAATATATATATTCTTCAAGGATGTCTCACGAAGGGACATACCCATTCATGAAACTATGTGTCTCACAAAGAGTCATAGTCTCACGAAGAGTGATGTCTCTTAGTGAGACATTCTTATTATCAAAGTTTACATATCAACCTTCATTCTATTTGCTATCCACACTATATAGTTGTATAAAAAGTCCAATTCCCCTTCAAATTTATGTTGATATTTATGAAATTTTCTATATAGATTTCACACAAAATCACTTAAAATCACAAATACTTTAATATAGAAATTTTGACCTTTTAATACTCCAATCAACACTTGATTTGAAAAATATATCAATAATTTAAATAATCTTAAACTAAATATTTTCATTAGCAAATGACCACTTGAAAATTTCCAAAGATGATATGACAATTAAACTTAAACTTTGACTAATTCAGTAACCCATAAGAATCTCAAAATTTTCAAAGATGTTGTCATAACCCATAAGACACTCCAAATTTTCAAAGACATAGTCCTATAACAAAACAAAATAAGAGTAAATAATATGAACATTGATTAGGACAGCTGTTCACTTGCAACCAATTTCAATTTCTTGTTCTACTGCTTCTGGATGATCTCTTGTATTACTAATGACTCAGTCTAAGATCAATAATGAAACAGTCAATAATAATTTTCATGTCTCAGCAAAACGCAGCAAAATTATGGATTTCACACAGCCATCCACGGAAACGGGCATAGTGATGGTGGCTCCCACGGGCGTAAGAGAGGAAGCCAACAGCGGTTGGACATTCTTGCTGCCATTTACTCCAGGACTGTGGGCCACGACGGCTGCATTTCTTTTCTATATAGGACTAGTGGTGTGGCTCCTCGAGCATAAAATTAATCCCGCCTTCAGAGGAAGTCCTGCTACCCAGATGGTTACCCTGCTTTGGTGTGCCATTTATCCCTCTTTCCTTGTTTCACTCATATTGTAATTTTTGTTATTGTTTTCAGATGAAAAATTAAAATTGTCCCAAAAATAGGATGTGGCTAAGCTCCTAAAAATAAGTAAATTCACTGTATTTTCAGAATCTGAAAAAAATTGACACTTTTTTATTTTGTACATTTTGTAGGAAGTTTAGTCTGTGCCAATAGACATTATAAGTCGTATTAGAACATAGAACTTTTAGGAAAAATAGTAGCATCAGAATACTTTTTTTTATTGTCACAATCCAACAACATTTAACTTTGGATATAACCTGAATTCTTTTGTATTTTTCCAGGTTTGCGTTTTCTGCCGTGTTTTACGCTCCCCGTAATTATTTTCTCTGCACTCTGTTCTGATCAGCATGTTTGCCTCCTCTTATACCTATTTAAATGCATCTACATAATATTCCATATGTTTCTCGTTTTGCAGAAGAGAGAGTCCATAACAGTCTGAGTCGACTAGTAGTTATAGCGTGGCTGTTTGTAGCGTTCGTTTTAACGTCCAGCTATACAGCTGACTGACCGCACTGCAAATTACGTCACATATCAATGGCGACTTTAAAGTGGGATATCGGAGTTCATATGTTGGTATGCTTCTAAATCACGATTCAGGAAATGCCGAAATAAGTAGGAAACTTTATTCATCACGAGAGGAGTATGAGGAAGCTCTATCAAAGGGTGCAAAGAATGGAGTGGATGCCATTTTAGATGAAATCCCATTTGCTCGTGCCTTCGTTTCTGGACAATATGGCTATTCAATGGTGGGGAGCACGTATCAAAGTGGTGGCTATGGTTTTGTAGGTTTTTTTTCTAAATGATATTTTGGGGAATTAATAATAATGATAAATTAATTTTGGATATGGAGTGTTCCTGACTGATTAGTTTGTGATGATTTTGGTTGCAGGTTTTTCTGAAAGGTTCTCTGCTAGTGCAGGAGTTTTCTCAAGGGATTTTAATCTTTCAGAGAGCGATGAGTTTCGAAAGATTAGAGCCAAGTATTTTAATGATACTATTAATGAGTGCTTCAACTCTCCAGGAAATTTAAAAAGACTCGATGTGGTAAGCTTCTTGGGGTTATATCTCATTACAGGAACAGTATCATCTTTAGCTTTAATCGTATTCTCTTTTGGAGCCCTGCGCAATTTCATCAATGATCTCAATTCTGCACAGCTGAAAATTTGTAGATGGAAAAGTATCAAATCTTTTGCACGGTATTTATACCAAGAAGAGGTTTCATCCCAACACTACGAGCCAGAAATGTCAGGAGACAACACCAAGACTTCTAACCTGAAGGAGAGCTCCCATGAACATCTTTAATTAGATTTTAGTGTTGGGAGTAATACAGATCAAAATGTCCCCATTCCAACATTTTGTTTTGCCAATCTATTCCATGAATGAGAAAATCCTATTGTCAAATTCAACTTGTTGTCTTTTAACACCTTTTTAATAGGTATCCTCAACTTGTATTTGGAATTTTCAAAGCACTAAATCTTTTATGAATTCTCTTTTTCAAACCCTTACAACATTAAATATTTTTAATAAATTTTAGTTTTTCAAAATAGATATAAAAGTTATATTAATGGTTGGAGATAAAAATGTGTTTGAATCTAGAACTCTTTTACTTGCGATGATAATAATGAAAGATGTTTTTCAATAATTTTTGGTTTTAAGATAATGAAATAATAGAATATAGAGGAAAAGATTTAGAAAAATATGTATGAGGAATTATACTATTTGTGGGTTGAAGTATCATTTGTGAAATTGTGTCCGATCAGAAAGTGGAAGAAACAACGTTTAAAATATATTTTATAGATTGATTATCAATGGATTAGAGTATCTAATTCGGAAAAGGTCATAACTATTTTCAAAATGTTATACATGCATGGATATTCTCACATCAAACAAAATTACAAACATACAAGAATAAGTACCATTGATTACAAGGGTCATTTTTAAACCTAAAAAGTTATAGAATTAGTCATACAGATCATTACTTAGTGTTCGCAACATTGATTGCAAATATTGTTATTGAACTTACAAAGTTATAGTGTTGGTTATAAAGATCATTGACTCTAGAGATAAGCTCGGGCTTGCAACTAACTCAAATCCAAATTCATGTTATTTGTCAAATCTACTAAAAACTCATTTCCACATAACAACAAAGAATTACATAAGAAAACACAATGAATTTTAAATTATAACAAATTCAAGTTTACATTCTAAAATTTGCATTTATCATCTACTTTAGAGATAATAGATTGTTCAATAACTTTCTCTTTCCAATTCCTAAACCCCCACTCCACACATTAAATTATTTATGAAATCTATTCTTTTTGGTTGAATTTTGGAATTCGCCTTTCTTATGCATTCTTTCATTACATCTCTTCTTATCATAGGAAAATCCTCTCAATGGTACTTGAATTCTACATACATTCTTTCTTTCTTGTCTGTATTCTTCTTGTATTGTCTATGCACTTTTCCATCCCAGCCACAAACATTCTCTTAAATCTGAATTATATCTTCTCACTTTTTTTAGTAAGACATTGGTCATTTCCTATTTCAATCATACTCCACTTCTTTCTCTTTCATATACTCTCACTTTACAACATTGGTAAACCTCTTTTTACAAAAAATTAGTTTTGACGTCACACAAGAAGACCCCATTGTAGGCTCTATCACTTCCCTTACACTAAACATACTCATTATAACATTCTATGTTTTATTTATTTGTAATGAAAAATCCTCTATTAGTACAACTCCACATTCTCCTCCATTTCTTCTTGCACTTCACATGTCTTTCCACTATTTTTATTTTGCATGACATGCACAACAACTCAAATTTGTGTCTTTCCTTCCAATGTCAAATCTCTATCTATTAAAATTACTCTTCAATATCTCATTTCTATATTTCTTTAATTAAAAATTTTCCATTTTGTATTCTCATATTCATATGCCCCAATTCAGGCACCTCCTCCCCTTTGGGTATTTCTCTCTTCTACACATGATATTTTATTTTATTTTATTCATTTAAATCTTGGTTTCACTTGCACCATATCACTGTTTATTTAGACTTTTGTCTTTAGTACAAAGTTGGCTCTTTGTCTTCCACACATTCTTTTAATGACGAAAGCTTTTTCTTTATCTAGATGGTGACACTAGATAAAAAAAATTCCTTTTCAGTCAATTTTCCTATTGTATCCTCCATATCTAGTACTCCAACTTCAAATACATTAGGAATTTGTGAGGATAGCTCACAAAATTGGGGTTGAAAGGTCAAACCATTCTTTCAAATTACCAAAAATCTATAGTGAACTCTTGACACTGAAAACTAGTACTAAAAAATACTTTTTTTCTTCTCCTCGTCTAGCACCTAGCTAGAACAAGTATTTTTCTCCTCCAAATAATATTTAGGGCACCCTTCTTTAGCAACTTGAAATCAACCCTACCCCAATCCAATGTCATCTACCAAATGTAACTCTCAATCCTCTCTAAACTTGTGTGATCCAAACTATTGCATACTAGAGCCACCTCATCCAATCAACATGTACACTATATATTTCACCATATACATATATTTCTTGGCAACATCTTCATATACATAAAAACTACCAAAATTCTTCTATCATCCTCTTTAATCACCTTTTTGTCTATGCATAATTCAATAACACATAAATGAAGCATTACCTTCATAAGCTCTTTTTGTACTGTTGTTGTAATATTCTATTCTTCTTATTCTATCTCTACAATATGCAAATCTAAATTGAATACATCTTTCTCAAAATGAATAAGATAAGGTTTTTCCTTTCCATCATATGCTAAAATGTTTTCCTCTTCTTCACCTTTAGTTCCACCTGCATGATATTTTGATGTATTATCAGTTTCTCCTTTTTCAAAAAAGCTTTTTGTTCATCTTATTTCCTCTTTCTATGAAAGATCATTTGCATCCTCATCAACTACCATATCAAATGTCGAATTCTCTAAATTTTCTCTTTGAACTTCTTCTTCATTTACCTCAACTAGGGAGATATTTTCATAGCTTTCATACTTTCTCCTTTAACTTGCTAACTAATTATTTGTAATAATTGTTTTGTCCTCCCTAGATTTTTAGTTGCATGTGATCCTACCTTTTTTATTCTCTTAGTCCAAAAAATTCATCAATAACAAGAATCCACCCTCGGATTATCTATTTTTCTCTTACATCATTTCTATTTTTCATTTTATTTGTTTTGTTTTCACTTTCATGGGTTGCCCTCACATTCTTGTCCTTGAATATTCCTTCTAACCAAGGGTTTAAACTATCCTTTATCAAGGGTATTCTCTCCTTTCCATATCTCTCTTCCAATCATCTCTCTTCTAAATTAATACTAATTTCTAATATGTTGGAGTTTATAACCTCCTAAGCTAGGATTGGCTATTGTTGTAACTTCCAAAAATAGAGAAAAATAATATAATACTAAGAAAGATGAATAATATTGAGATGTCAAACAATGTACATGCACTTTATGTATTATGGAAAGAGAGAAAGAATAAGAGAACCAATGAGGTGTGAGGGTGGGTACAACCACGTGACATAATTAACTAAAATATATGTAAATAAAATAATAATAAATTATACCTACTCACCTGAAAATATAAATAGCAACTAATATGCTTAAGTGGGACTTAAGAAAGGGTAAATAATAATTTACTTCAACAAGCCCCTTAAATACAGCTTAGGGAGAATATTATGCAAGATGAGGAAGATGCAAAATGGGTGTTGGCTACTAAGCCATGTTTGGTAGTTGTGTACAAATAAAATACAATACAATGAATCTTTCACAAAGTAGAGGAAATGAGAAAACCAAATGGAAGAAACCTCGTCTCCAAAAGAGAGAGAAAATAAAAATCATAGATAAATAAAGGGCTATTTCTCACCCTCCAAGGACTACATATAGCATGTATGTGCAATGATATATTCCCCCATATGAAGGAATAAATGAGACAACATAGCCCCTCCATAACTAACAATGTCCTACAAAGATGATAAGCAATTGAAAATAAAGAAATGTGATCTAATGTCTACAAACAAGATTTCTCTCAAAAATAAGATCCTTCCACAATTCATGATAGTAAAATGCAATAGTTTCTAGATTAGATTACACATTGAATATTTTTACATCAATGTTTTGGATCATACTATATATTCCATCATTAGGATGAAAGATAGCATAAGAGGGCACAAGCAGAAGTTTTAAACTATAAAATTAGACCAAGGAAAATTGTAGTAGTTTTTCCCATTCTAAATCAAAATAAGGAGGTGGATTCCAAATGTAGTATGTTGATCATGTCTCTAAATCCACTTAAATATCACCCAATTCTTGTAAGATAATGCCAAAAGACAATAAAGAATAGTTCCAATCATTTTAGAAGCTAAGAAACAAGGAACCAATGGAAACTATATTGGATCAAGATCCAAAGATGAAGATAAAGAGACAACTAATGTGCTGCAACTATTATCAAATAAGAGATAAGCCCTCAAATGTGTCTTTCAAATGTAACAGGTGAGACTCCATAAACAATGAACCAATGTCTAGAAATAGGAGTCCCAATTAGGAAGGCAAATAGATACCAAATGTAATGAAGCATTGATAATGTATCATTCAGCCATGTTTGAAAGACAATGATGCTTCTACTAATCATGAATGATGAAAAATTTAAATGACTCTTGTTAAAGAGTTAATAGAAGTAAAGGAAGATCAATTATCTATGATGGTGATTCAAGAACCTCTAAAGCATCCACAACTTCATCTAACATCTCAAAATCCTCCAAAAAATTATAAATATGAGTTTATCTTCTTTGAAGATTGAACAAGCATACTAAGATTGGAAATAGAATCATTGATAGATGAAAAAGTATCATGATCTCCATATAACTCTTGAATGTGAGTCCAAAGAGAATGAGGGAATTTAAAATTAATAAGTTTAATTAAAGATAATAAGTTTTCTCCATTGCCTATAATACCTTTCTTAAATAAATAACCATTATAAATATGATAGTTCTTTAAAGAATAATCCAAATATTATATGACAAATAAACATAAGAAAAACTTCCAAAACAAAGTAAATATAGCTAATGAGGCTAAAAACCAAGTGAAACAAACCTGATTAGGTGGTGAGAAAAATATATGGGTCATGGATAGAGAATGATGAGTTTGTAATTACACACACCAACAAGCAAGATATCTCCAAAAAAATTTATACCAACCAAGTTAACACCATGAGCATCATTCAACATGATAAAATAGTCTTCACTAATCAACACCCTCACCACATGTGCAAGTGAAAAATGCAAATGGAATGAACCTTAACTCATTATACCAAAAATATTGATTAGATTATAAGAATAGATAAGAAAGTTAGCACAAAATGCATATGGTATTACATAGTCCCAATAGATACACTTACCCACTCAAGGTGCATCTTTTTGAATAATAAAAATCTAATTTCATAAATGTAGCTCAAATAAAAAAAAATAGTTTGCATAAACTTAGCATTCCATAATAAATAGAGCTTGATGTAAGAAAACAACACTACCAACGAGATCTCTAGTGTGCAATTAACTATGCAACCACTAGTAGAATATGGTGAGCATAGGAGTGGGAGGAGCGGGAGTGGGAGGTTTCTTGAATTTGAGGGTGGACAAGATTAGTGGCCAGTAGGCTGTGGGATCCTCTGGCGATGGTTTCCCTACAGAACAGGACCTTGTAGACCCAAAGAATAAGGATGGGATCCCACGTGAAAAGAAGAAAGTCCCTGGAAAGGAAGTAGGGGTGCGGGATGGGAATCTAGTTATTCCTCCAACATCACCCACAGTCATGAAGACCTAGGCACGTGATCAAGATGAAAAAGCCCTCAGCCATCGGTGGTCAACTCTCTTTAGGGTTAAACCCATAGGCAAGTCCTCTTTTCCCTCTATTAAGAATGTATCATACAAGGAAAAAGGAAAATACGCCATAGAGATTCCACACGAGCTGGTTGATGACAACATAGCTTCCATGGATCATACTCTAGTTGGAAATTTTGTGGGCTCAAGACCTTATATAGATATTGTTAGGATATTTGCAAAGAAGAAACGAGACTTAAAGGGCTAAGGCCAAGTCACTGCCATGGAAAAGGGATTTCTGTCATTTGAGTTTTCATGCAAGGAGGACTTAGATAAAATCCATTGTGTTGGAACATGGGCCATTGGAAAGGATACTCTGGTTTTGTAAAAATAGACACCAAAGCTTGATCTCAGTGACTCCTTCTTTGTCTAAGCCTCGGTGTGGGTCAGACTACTAGAACTACCTCTAGAGTTTTGGTACAAAGATGTTTTTGATGGAACAACCAAATCCTTTGACACCCTTCTCTTGATAGACCTAGTGATAGTGGCAAGGTACTACCTAACCTATGCCAGGATCTGAATAGGGGTGGAAGAGGGTCAAGACATGCCAGAAACCATAGAGCTTCGATCCAAACTGGGAAAACAAGTGCAAAAGCTGGACTATAAAAGTGTCCCTTTTGCATGCTTCCATTGCAAGAAAGTTGGACACATTGATAAAATGTGTCCCATGTTGCAGAACTTGGGGAAAGAAAGGAAAGAAAGAATCACCCAAAGAAAGAAAAATTTAGGTTATAATATTAGTCGGGAACATGCAGGCCCAAAAAGGGAGAAGAATAAAGTCCAGGAGGGAATTGAGGCCAACACCCATAGAGTTTGGAAGAAAAAGGAACATGCAGAGATCACTCCTAAAACCCAAGAAACTAGGGATGAAAAGGAAAAATCAGCAAAAGGGGAGCTAACTTGTCAATAGAAAGAAAACTTAGAACTCAGAGAGCTGACTAGTCAACAGAAAGAAAACATAGAACTCAGAGAGGAGATGCCCTCCTTGGATGGCATAGGCCTAGAAGTCAACATCCACCAAGAAATCACAAAAGAGACTAAGGAAGATGGTCTAGTGGAAGGAGGTGACTCATGCCCCGGATCAATCTTCATATCCATTGTTTCGGATTACCTTGAATCCTTGCTAGAAGAATGTTTCTCTAGTCTGATACAAGATAAGAAAAAAGGCACCCCATCACAAGATTCCCATCCTTACCTTGAGAAGCAGGTCTCAAGGAAAGTCCTACAAATGGAAGAAATTCTAGTCTCCACCTCTCCAAGGCATCTCACCAAGATGGAAGAGATCTTTGTGAAATAAAAAGATGATAAGGAGGGTTTGTTCAAGGTCCACAATAAGAAGAAATCCAAAAACAAAGGCCCCTCTCCGGTATCCCCTGTAGAAACCAGGAGCAAAAAAAAAGCTAATGTAGGGGCCAAACTAAAAACTCCAATGAGAAAGAGAGAAAGTCAAACCAGGAAAGAAGAAGCCAACAAGAACATCACAGATCAAACTCAGAAAACCATCCAGGTAGCTTGGACCCCTAGTAAGAAATGAAATTCATATTTGGGAACATACGTGGGATCAACAACTCACACAAGTAGGATGTAATAAGAAACATGATTAGGGATCATAGACCAGACATTTTTTTAATTCAGGAAATGAAAATGCAAATGGATAAGTTAGAGGGTATCAAATTTAGCGATGTCATGGATAACAAAGCTACCAATTTTTGATGGTGCCTCTGTAGGCCTAATGACCATCTAGAATTCTTTTCATCTCAAAGTAGAAGTCATCTACAAAGAAGGTAATCTCCTTCTCTTGCAATTTACTAAAATTAAAGATAATGAAAGTTGATTCATCTTGAATATTTATGCTCCTAACTCCAAAAAATGTAGAAGAATGATGCAGGAGCAACTCAGGTCCTTGGAAATCCTATATCACCAAAAATAATTTGAAGCTTTTCTATGTTTCTTGGTTTCTTCTTTTACCGAGTTGGTTGGTAGTTGGTTGGTTTACTTTGGTTACCAAGGATGGTCGGTCATTTCCTAGGTAGTTGGTTGTTTCACTGGCGCTCGGCGATGCTTTCCTGTTGCTCAGTCATCCTTGCTTACCAAGTAGTTTATTTTGATTTTTGTTGAGCCTGACTTGTGCATTTATGTTGGGTCATGGATTTAATGTCAAAATCCATCATTGGGAAGTGTGTGGTCCTAGACCTGACTATTCCTTCCATTGATTATGGATCTGAAGACTGATTCAAGTCGGTAGACTCTTGTATAAATGTAGTTGTTTGGTTAGAGTTTAGGGGTTAGTTTTGATAGTTTTTAGAAGAGATAAGATTGGAGATTTCTAAAAGATCCTTGCATGTTTGAGGACTTTTTTAATTCATTATAATATCAATCCGTAATCGGGAAGGCCTTACAACCTAGCATGTATGATTCTATTTGATGAAAATATTGAAAGTCTTTGTATTTTCTCTATCACATGTTACTATATTTGCTTCCTCATGTTGTTGAGTAGGTTGGATCATTAGGGTGTGTCATCCTTTGGCCCTTCTTGACCCTTGCCTTGCGTTAGGTGGTATCAGAGCAAGGTGAGATCTTGATCTAGGTCTACGAATTTAGGTTTGTAGGTTCCTCTTAAAGTCCTAGTTGATTTTTGTGGGGTAGCAGATTGCGATCTGACCTGCAATTACAGAGGGTTGTCAAGATGGTTTGTGGGAGGTAAGATGCAGATCCAAGGTTGGCAGATATGCTAAGGTAGATTGCTGCTAGATTAGAAGCAGTTGAAACAACCCAAAGAAGAGGCAGACATCTTGAAGATGTTAGTGATGATGAAGTTGAGGAAGAACAAGAAAATGTAGAATGTGCACCTGTCATGGATCAAGATGAAGAAACATTTTTGAAGGCTTTGACAAGTTTGAAATTGACACCACATTTCAGTACTCCTGAGTATGGTGGAAAATTGGATTCTGATGAATTGGTGGACTAGATCACTGAGATGGAAAAATATTTTGAATATGAGAACATTCCTGAAGACAAGAAGGTGAAGATTGCAAGCACTAAGTTTAAAAGTAATGCATCCTTATGGTGGAAACATCTACAGCTAGATAGGAAAAGGAAATTCAAAGACAAAATCAAGGTATGGAACAAGATGGTGAATACGTTGAAAGCAAAATTCTTACCCTATGATTATCAGATTAACCTAGTTTGACGAATGCAAAGTTTGAAGCAGAATAATAGCTTAGTAAAGGAGTATACTGATGAATTCTATAGATTGGATATCAAATTTTGACATGATGAAGATGATGTGGAAGAATTTCTAGATACCTGAAGGGTTTGAGAGTTTCCATCCAAGAGGAGATCAACTTGGTTAAGTTAGAAAGCATTGAAGAGGCTTATCAATTTTCTTTGAAATGTGAGGAGAAATTGAACAAGAGACATGAACAAAGATAGAGAGGAAGAGGTGGTAGATTCCCTAGAGGAAGAGGTAGATCTAATGGTGAAAATGGTAGATCTGAACCTAAAAAGATAAATCTAGTCAAAGGCAAGACCAAGTGGAAAGGTGAAAGTTCATCTAGAGGTAGAGGTAGTAATTACCGAGGTGGTTATAGCAGAAGAAGTTTCCAAGGAACTTGTTACAATTATGGAGAAGAAGGACATAGATCTTTTGAATGTACACATGCAAGTAAGAAGGTTGGTAGCAGTAGAAATGTTTTGGTGCAAGAAGAGTCACCGAATGAACCTAAGAAGGAAAATAACTCGATGTTAAGGAGAGCACTGTGGAATGAAAGAAAAAAGGAAGATCTGGTAAGGAAAAGTTTGTTCAAGACCAAATGTAGAGTTTATGCCAAAGTTTGGGAGTTAATCATTGATAGTGGTAGCTCGGAGAATCTAGCATCTGAGGAAATGGTCACAAAAGTGTAGTTGGAAAGGCTGGAACATCTGAAGCCCTACCAGATTTCATGGATCAAAGATGAGCACACACTCTTGGTAGGTGAACAATGTTATGTGAATTTGAAAATTGGAAAGTACTATGATAAGGTGTTGTGTGATATCATGCCAATGGATTGTTGTCATATTTTGTTGGATAGACCTTGGCAATATGATAGACATGCTATATATGATGGAAGATTGCATAAGTATACTATTATGGATAATGGAAAGAAACAAATCTTGTTACCATTGATGGAAGAACCTATTAGTAATGTTTTCACATCTGTGAAAGTTTTCTTGATGGAAGGGAGAAAGTTTGTTAAAGATTTAAAAAGGAATGATGTTTGTTTTGCTATGATTTCTAATAAACCAAGTAAGAAAATACAGGATAATGTTCTCGAGGAGATTGATAAGATGCTCACTGAGTATAGTGAAATCATTTTTGATAATGTACTTGATGATTTTCCACTGAAAAGAAGCATTGATCATTGTATGGATCTAATCCCTGGAGCTAGTTTATTGAATAAGGTACCTTATTGGTTAACACCTACTGAGAATCAGGAATTGAACCAATAGATTCAAGAGTTTCTAGAGAAGGGTTTGATCAGAGAAAGTTTGATTCCTTGTGGAGTACCTACTATATTGGCACCTAAGAAGAATGGAGAATGGAGAATGTGTACTAATTCCAGAGCAATTAATAAGATAACAATGAAGTATAGGTTTCCTATACTGAGAATGGATGACATAATGGACAGTTTGACTAGAGCAAAGTATTTTACAAAGATTGATTTGAAAAGTGGGTATCATTAGATCAGAATTAGAGAAGGGGATGAATGTAAGACTACTTTCAAGAAAAAATAATGTTTGTATGAGTGGTTGGTTATGCCCTTTGGTTTAACTAATGCACCGAGTACTTTTATGAGGTTGATGAATGAGGTTTTGAAGAAATTCTTGGGTAAGTTTGTAATTTTATATCTTGATGATATTCTGATATTTAGTAAGACTAGAGAAGAACATTTTTTGCATGTTAAACAAGTTTTGCAGAGATTGAAAGAGGAAAAGTTGCTGAAAAATCTAAAAAAGTGTTCATTCATGAAAGAGGAGATTGTGTACTTGGGATTTGTGATCTCAGCTAATTTTTTGAAGACGGATCCTGAAAACCTTGAAGCTATTTTGAATTGACCTACACCTGTGAATGCTAGTGAGGTAAGATCATTTCATGGTTTGGAAAGTTTTTATCGAAAGTTTATAAGGAATTTTAGTTCATTTTGTAATGCTATGACTAAGACTATGAGAGGAGATAAAAGAGAATTCAAGTGGATACATGGAGCTAATAAAAGTTTTGAGACTCTGAAGTAGAAGGTTGTTGAATTGCCTATTTTGGCATTGCCTGATTTCAATAAGGTATTTCAAGTGGAATGTGATGCAAGTGGAAGTGCAATTGGAGCTGTGTTGAGTCAAGAAGGTAAACCTATTGCTTTCTTTAGTGAAAAGTTGAATGATGCTAGAAGGAAATATTCTATGTATGATCAAGAATTCTATGCTATTATTCAAGCATTGAAGAAATGGAGACATTATTTGATACCAAGTGAATTTGTGTTGTATAATGATCATAAGGCTTTACAATATTTGGGTAGTTAGAATAAGTTGAATCAGAGACATATTAAATGGGTTGAGTATTTGAAGAGGTACACATAGGTGATAAAGCATAAGAGTGGAGTCACTAACTGAGTTGCTGATGCATTGAGTAGAAGATCTTTGATGATTGAGATGAAAATTGAAGTTCTTGGTTTTGATGAGATCAAAGATTTGTATGAAAATGACCCTGATTTTTCTAAGCCATGGAGAAAGTGCAGAGCACCTATTCAAGATCAACAAGATACTAAATGGGATGAATATTTTATTCAGGAAGGTATGTTGTTTAAAGGTATTCAATTATGTATACCGAGAGGAGTAATGAGAACTAATTTGATAAAATAGAAACATAGTAGTGGTTTGCTTGGACATTTTCGTATTGATAAGACATGGAATTTTCTTAAGGAGAAATACTATTGGCCACAATTGTACAAAGATGTTCAAAAATTTGTGAAAAGTTGTGGAGTTTGTCAAGTTGCAAGAGGAGTAAGTCAGAATACTGGATTGTATACACTGATTGTTGTACCTGAGAAACCTTGGATTGGCATTAGTATGGATTTTGTTCTTGTCTTACTGAAGATAGTAAGAGGTAATGATTCCATACTTATTGTTATAGATAGATTTTCTAAGATGGCACATTTTATACCTTGTAGAAAGACATCAAATGCAGTACATATAGAAAATCTTTTCTTTAAGGAAATTGTCAGATTGCATGGATTGCCGAGGAGTATTATCTCTAACTGAGATAGTAAATTTGTTAGATACTTTTGGAAGACTCTTTGGAATAAATTTGGCACTGAGTTGAAATATAGTTCTACATTTCACCCACATATTGATGGACAGATAGAAGTTGTGAATAGAAGTTTGGGAAATCTTTTGAGATGTTTTAGTTGGAGACACACTAAGTAATTGGGATTCTATGTTGGCACAAGAAGAGTTTTCATACAATAATTAAGTGGATAGGAGTACTAGAAAAACACCATTTGATATTATGAATGGCATACAACTGAGAGGAATATCTGATTTGAGAGATATTACTGATGAAATTATGAGAAGTGCTAAAGGAGTAAAATTTTTTGAGTACATGAAGACATTGCATGAAGATGTGAGGATAAAGCTGGAAGACGGTAATCAGAAATACAAAGATAGAGTTGATAGATCAAGGAGACATTAAACTTTTGATGTTGGTGATGAAGTGATGGTTAATTTGAGGAAAGGCTAATTTCTTGTTGGAACATATGGAAAGTTGAAGATGAAGAAGTTTGGACCTTGCAAAATTGTGAGGAAATTCGATAGTGGAAATGCATATGAGATTGAATTACCTGATGACATGGACATATAAATGATTTTCAACATTGGTGATTTGTATGAGTATCATGATCCTGATGAAGAAATGATAGTACTGATAGAATATCCTAAGAAGTAGAATGAAGAAATTGAGTAGATTCTGAATCAAAGAGTTGGCAAGAGTACAAGAGGAAAACAGTATATGGAATATCTAGTAAAGTGAAAGAATAGACTGATGGAAGACATTTAATGGATTTCATAGTCTGAGTTGGATGTAGCTAAGAACATACCTACGAAATAATTCAGAGAATCATTTCAAAATAACCCCATGTGTTTGAGGCAGGAGCATCTCAGGTCCTTGGCAATCCTATGTCACCAAAAATAATTTTAAGCTTGTCTATGTTGCTCAATTCCTTCTTTGATCGAGTCGGTCGGTTTCCCTTGGTTACCCAGCATGGTTGGTCATTTCTTGGGTAGTTGGTTGTTTCACTAGGACTCAGCGATGCTCTCCTACTGCTCAGTCATCCTTGCTTACCAAGTAGTTTATTTTGATTTTTGTTGACGCTGCCTTGTGCATTTATGTCAGGTCATGGATTTAATGTTGGAATCCATCATTGGGAAATGTGTGGTCCTATACCTTACCATTCCTTCCATTAATTTTGGATCTGAAGGCCAACTCAGTTTGATACTCTTGTATAAATGTAGTTGTTTTTTTAGAGTTTAGGGGTCAGTTTTGATAGTTTTTAGAAGAGATAAGATTGGAGATTTCTGAAAGATCCTCGCATGTTTGAGGACTTCTATAATTCATTGTAATATCAAGCTATAACTAGGAAGGCCTTACAACCTATCATGTATGATTCTATTTGATGAAAATATTGAAAGTCTCTGCATTTTCTCTCTCACTTCTTACTATATTTTCTTTTGCATGTTGTTGAGTAGGCTGGATCATTAGGGTGTGCCATCCTTCGGCCCCTCTTGACCCCTGCCTTGCGTCAAAGAACCTACTGGGATAAGATCAAATCTATTTTGGATTCCTACAACATGCCTAAGGGAATCATCATAGGGGACTTCAATACTCCACTTAAAGAAGGGGAAAAATAGGGCAGGATATCCCCAGACCTAGAGAGTAGGCAAGACAATGAACTTCATCAATGACTAGGCTCTCCTTGATCTAGATCTCTAAGGAGCTGATTTCACCTAGTCCAACCAGACACTTGGGAGGGACTATATCCAAGTTTGTTTGGATCACACCTTGATTACTATGGACTGGATTAATCACTACTCTCTCAATCTCTTTGCCTTGGTCAGAGCTAGCTTAGATCACTCTCCCATCTCCCTATCCCTTGATCATTTAGTCAAGAAAAGGAATTTCCCCATTATATTCAAGAAGGTCTGGGTTTCTCACCCTAATCTACTCAACAAAATTAAATATTGGTGGAATATAGATGTTCAGGGCACTACTATGTTTAGGGTGGTGAAAAATCTTAGGAATATCAAATTCAATGTCAAGAAATGGAACAAGGAAGAATTTGGCCACATTTTTTTTGCTAAAGAGAAGGTGCTCACTGATCTAAATCTCATTCAAGAAGAAATCCAAAAAGATAGATATGACGAGAATAGATTCAATAAGGAGAAACCTATCGTAACAGATTATCACAATATCATAGGGTAGGAGGAAAAATTTTGGAAGTAGAGATCGAGATATGTTTAGCTAAGGGAAGGAGACCAAAACACCTATTTCTTCCACCTCTCCACAATGAGACACAGAGCGGCTAATAGGATTAGCAGTATTAAAAGGGTAGACCAAATCTTGATGGAGGACAAGGACATTATGGAGGAAGCCATAGCTTACTTCTCTTCTCTCCTTTCTAAAGACCAAGAGCTTTCAAAGCAAGACCAAGATAAACTCATAACGAATATCCCAAAAATCATATCTAAAGGTTAAAAAAAATCCTCATGCTCAGTCCCAGACATGACAGAGGTCAAGAGAGCTCTAGACTCTCTCCCAAGAGACAAAGCCCCTAGCCCTGACAACTTCCCTATGTTCTTTTTTCATCACTTATAGGATGTGGTGAAAGAAGATGTGATCAAAGTGGTCCAGGAATTCTTCAGTTTGAAAAAATCCTTAAAGAGCTCAATGCCACCTTTCTAGTGCTTATCCCTAGGAATTCTAGGGTGGATTCCATAGAGCTTTTAGACCCATCAGTCTCTAGAATTATTTTCTTAATATCATTTTCATGGTAATCACCTCCATGATTCTTAAAGTCCTCCCCTCTTTGATCTCTCAGCAGCAATCTAGCTTTGTGCCTGCAAGATAGATATTGGACTCCATAATGATGGTGCATGAAGTTATTCACTCCTTAGTTGTAGGCAATAGGGAAGGTTTTCTTCTCAAGATAGACCTATCTAAGGCTTATGATAGGGTTGATTGGTAGTTCCTCCCCAGAGTTCTTGAAGCCTTTGGCTTTAATTCTAAATCTTGCAAGATAATTAAACAAATTATATCTACTCCTTCTCTAGCTATCCTGATCAATGGGTCTCCATTGACCTTCTTCAAACCCACCAGGGGCCTAAGGCAAGGGGATCCCCTATCTCCTATCCTCTTTATCATTCTTTACGAATCCCTTGGTAGACCTATCTCCACTTCTAGGAGGGAGGGGTCTCTAAATGGAATTAATCCTTCCTCTGGGAACAATGTCTTCTCTCACCAGAAGTTCATGGATGAGATTATCCTTGAAGGCAAGGGATTAGTTGGAGAAGCCAAAGTGGTGAAGGACCTTCTCAACACTTACACCAGAGCTATAGGTTAGTCTATAAATTGGAATAAAAGTTCCATCTTCTTCATCAACACCAAGGAGGGGAGACAGAGGAAAATAGCTAACATCTTGGGTTGTGGAATCAACTCTTTTCCATCTTATTATTTGGGCCTGTCCTTAGGTGTTAAACCTCTAGAAGCCTTCTAGAACAAACTTATAGATAGATTCAACATGAAGCTTGTAGAATGGAAAGGGATTTCCCTTAGTCAGATAGGAAAGATTCAATTACTCAAATCTACTCTAAAAAATCTCCCGGCCTATGCTTTAAGTCTATTTTCTATTCTTACAAAAGCTGTTGAGACTATGGAAAGTATTTAGAGAGGATTCATTTGGTTTGGAATGGAAGAACATAAGCGAGTCCCCCTCATAGCTTGGGAGATAGTTTGTCACCCAAAGAAGGATGGAGGCCTTAGAATAATGAAATAAGACTCTTCAACAAATATGGAGAATCTTTAATAGTACGAGGGAATGATGGGACACAATTGAAGAAAAATACCTCACAAACAACTCTATAAAGCTATTCTTTGAAGAGACAGATTCTTCAAAAGGATTTGTAATATGGAATAGTCTTCTCAATGCAATGGAATTGGCTAAATCCAAGGCAAAATGGAAAATTGGGAATGGTCAGTCCATAAATTTTTGGAATGACAACTGACTTCAAATGAGATGCCTAAGAGAATGTGAAAATTTCAATATATGGAGGGAAGATTGCATCCAAACTTGTGGTTCCCAAGCTAGCAACTACAAAATGGAAGACAAATGGGTGGACCTCTCCCAGATATCTCAGGACCTAGCTCTCTTGATGATGGCCCTCAATGTGGTCTCTCTCTTTGATGCTCAAGAAGTTCTCATTTGAGAAGACTCTATATGGTTCAACTTCATGACGGCTTCTGCTTATTCCTCTCAGCTGTCTCAAAATCAAGAAGCCAAACCACTTTGGGCGAAAGCCTGGGTCCCTGGCCTTACTCCCAAAATAAATTTTTTATTCTAGCTTCTACTTCAGAACCGCATCCTTGCAGTTGATAACCTCATCAAGAGAGGATTTCAGATCCCCAACAGGTGTGTGCTCTATAGAAGTCAATCAGAATCGGTGGATCACTTGTTTCTTCATTACTCTTTTGGAAGTAACATCTAGAATCTCCTCCTTTCTACCCTGGACTTATCCTAGTGTTTTCCCCTATCTTTCCAAGACTTCTTTTCTTAATGGGATTTCACCTTCTTTCACTTAGATTTTAAAAAAAAAAATTCTTGGATCCTTCCACATTTCTATTGGGGAGTCTGGAAAGAATACAATAACTGAATCTTTCATGATTGATCCTCTTCTCCCAAAATAATCTTTGAAAAGATCCACTTTATTGCAAAGGAAAATTTATATCACTGTGGTGGCTCTAATGTTTTTGCAGGAAAGGTCAAGGACACGGCTCAAGAGAAAAGATAGAACTGCACCTGGAGCTACCCATCGATAGGCTGGTCCAAAGCCAACTTTGACAATGTAGCCAAAGGGAACCCAAGCTAAGCACGCAATGGAGGAATCATCAGGAACAACTTTGGTTTTGGTTTAGTAGTGGTCATCTCTCCTCTTGGTTCTTAAACTAATAACTTTGTCAAAGCGAGTGTGGCCATCCAAGTCACCAAACTTGCCCATGACATAGGGGTCAAAAAGCTCTGGCTTGAAGGTGACTCAATGAATATCATCAAATGCTTAAATCTCATCCAATCCATGTATTGGTCCATATCCAACATGATCAAATAAATGCATGCCATTCTAAACAAATTTGAAGTGGTCCACATTTCCTATGTGTACAGGGAAGCCAATAGTGTCGCTGACTAGTTTGCCAACCTGGCATTAGAAAAGGAAGCTAAGATGAGGTGGCACCATGGCAGATATCTCCCAGGTGAAGTGAAGGATTTACTTGATAGGGATAGACTCCAAAGTACCAAGGGAATCATAAAAGATAATTATGAAAGATAATGGGGATTTTTGGAGGAGTCATTCCATTCATGACAAGTATTGGAGGGACAGAAAGGCTAATAACCATGCATCCCGTCTACACACTTTCTAGGTATTCATTCCCAACAACTGTATTCAAGTTCAAAGGAAAAAAACAAGAGAGCCAAGAACAACAGCTGCAAGAAAGAATGAAAGAAAAAGGGTTCATCCTTACCAGAGAGAATCTTGAACCTGTATTAGAGCCATGGTTGGAGAAAGACATAGAAGGGAGCCTGAGAATGATAGTAAGAACTGGAAGAATCACACTAATGTTTGGAGAACCCTGTGTTGGGGGTTCCCTTTGATCTTCAACTTGAAAATTTATACTTTGATGGATAACTTAAATAATGCTTTGATTCTATCACCACTCCAAAGTCTACAAGGAAGAGGGCATATTAACAAGGATCAAAAGAGATCCTCCTACACTTTGATCCTTAATGCTCAGGCGGGTGTACCCTTGACTCACTTCTCCAAGGTAGTCTCAAAATATTATACCAATATACCCTTTACCAACTGATGTAAGATTTTATCATTTGAATGTGTGTGTGTGTGTGGTTGACAACAATGAAATGCCTCTAGAGGATGGACCAGTGCCTTAACCTAGGGCAAAGAGTCACCCAATTACATACATCAACTGAATACCTTAATTCAAACATAATTGAATCCAGGATAAGTGCTTTGCCTATTATCCCTCTCCATCAGACACAAGGACATCAGATTCTTACTTGGTTGCAAACTCACTGAACTCACCTAAAAGACTTTAATCCCAACTTTGTTAGGAACTTAGAGATGACTTCATAATACTCTTTGTTTACCATATGCTAATACACTTTGTGACACTAACATATATGAGTTTAGAACTGAAACAAGAAGACATACACAAATGCAAGATTGGAACTCAATAACATTCTCATTAATATATTCAGAATTAATACATAATCAGAACAACACAAGGATAGGAAAAGACACAAAATCTAGCTTTTCTATCAGTAAAACACCATGAACAACCAGCCCGGGACCAAAAATTTTTTGGAACCCACACAAAATCAAAAATTTTGCCACTTATACTCCCTAGTCATCTTGGAATTCTCAAAGAGAATGCAACAAGCTATGGATGACTTAGGGTTAGGGTTTCAACCACCCAACCAATTGGAAATGGTAAAAAATTAATTGTAGGGGAAGAAACCCAGGCAACTAGGAGAAGACAAGCCCCAAATTGATCCTTAATCATGAAAATCTCACTGAGAAGGTACTGAGAATCATGAAAATTCAAATTTGTCATCCCCTTCAGCCACTTGCAACACGCCTCAAGTACAAAACTACATGGTACAGACCTAGCAAATGAACATGGCACACCCTGGATGACACTGCGACAACAAACAGATCATCTCCCACTAGCACCTGTCACTTCTGCATTCAATTTTAAAACTTCTAGTCATAGGAAACTCTCTACAAAATCAAATTTGAAAATAAATGGCTACTTTATGGTGCTTACAGCAAATCGGTGGTCTAAATTTGAATCTCCATTAACTTTATGTCGTGACCATCCAATCTCTTTATTTTGTGGGCCTTTAGTCTTTAACTTAACTGCAATCCTGGGTTTACCATCTAGCGACTATGTGAGAGTGTTTTTTTTGTTCACGGAAAGAATACCTAACTCACCATTTAACCCCGTGAACTAGTTGTTAGGCCAATTTTATGTCATAGAAAAAATCTTACAAGATTGGCCTATTTTCTTGAAAATTCTCTTAAAGTGTCCTCGGCCCTGTGTTCTTCAGTTTGTCACCTTGCTCCTATCCAATTTGCATGTGCTAAATCGCCAAATCCTGAAAGTTATTCAAAGTTTAAAGCCTACTGGAAATTTCTTTAAAATCTGCCACAGTGTCAAAAACCCACAGTGTTTTCAAAAAGTTCATGATGTTTTCGGTCTGTGTGTTTTTGACCTGCGTTGTTTTTGACCTTGTGCTTCCTGCTTTGTGGGATTATCTATTGACATGTCAAAAACTTTGTGTGTTTTCGGTCCTCTTCCGTAAAAAACATGGCATGTTTTTGGCCCCGCACTAGTTCCTTGTTTGCTGGTGTTTTCTCTGACATGCAATCATGCGACCACTTGCTAGCTGTCCATGTGGGTCTAGTTCTTCCTATTGTTCATCTTGGCTGGTGGTTATGTCTTCATTCCATGACTTGGTGGCTTGGGGTTATCTCCCATTCACTAGTTTCTGGCGGTTATCTCCTTAACATTCAGTGACCTAGCAGGTGGTCTATTTCTCTTCAGTCATGCAATCTCTCAATTCTGGCCGTTAAGTGGCTAGCATCTAGTGACTTGGTGAATAGTTAGTCACGTAGTCACTGAATGCTTGGGAGTTCATTGGTGGGGCCGGTGTTTCTAGCACATAGGCATTCCTGATTGGCCGGCGGGTGGTGATGTGGCATCTTCCTATTAGTCCATGTGATGATGTGGCGGTGTCTCAGTAGGGCTTGTGTTGATGATCAAAGATCTATGGTCGACATATGATCGCATCAAATATTCCTTACCCATGCGATCATGTGCCCACCATCCGATTTGGTGCTGATGGATTGTTCATTGTGGGCCCACTAGAAAGGATTGTGACATGTGGTAGCTTTTGGTTGGCTGTCGCATGATCACATAGCCCATCTTTTGGCTATGCGATCATGCAACTGACAAACACGTGTCCTTGTTCCCAGTTGCGGAGTTGTGTGGTGGTAGTTTTGGCTTGCGGGCGGTGATGTTATCTCCATGCGGTAGCAGTCTGTGGATTGCCACATGATCTCATAGCCCATCTCTAGGCTATGTGATCATGTGATAGGGTGCCACATGTCCATTGCAGTTGTGGAGTTGTGAGGTGGGCCCACGGTGCCAGTATTCTTTCATGCTCGTGTTTGATTGGTCGCTGTGGGAGATTTGGCGAGGGACTTTTGTGCTGACTGTTGGATGTGGTTATGAGACTACGGTCACATGATCGCAAAGGTTAGTTTGGTGCCTTGCGATCATGCGACCAAGCATTATTTGTGGCCCGGTTCTTTGTGGCGGTGAGGGTTGTTGACCGCACGACTGCGCCACTAAAGTTTAATTTTAAGTTACCAATCCCGTGAAGTATAATGATTAGATGGGGGAGATATAAAGTTGATGAAGGTTTAAATGTGAGCCGTTGTTTCTCTGTAGGCACCAAGAGAGGAGGTGACTGTTGGATTTGAATTCAAATTTATCGAAGGGTTTGCAGCGACAGGAAGTACTAGACTTTATGGTTTCTTCGGTGGATTTTGATTGGTTTGGTGGCACCAGTGATTGCAAGGTGGTCCAGAGAACTATTACTTGATTGCATGGAGACTTTTGTGTTGTATGATGGACTATTTTGTGCTCGATAGGCTGTTTGCAGGTGGCTGATTTGTATTGGTTTTCATGGTTCTGCCTAGTGTTTTGTACTGAGTATCATAATTGTAAGATCTATTTGAGATCTCTTTCTCTAGGCTTCTTGTATTTCCTACCCCTACAATAATTTTTGTGACTATTTCCAATTGTTTAGCTCTTGTACCCTATACCCTAGCTGTCCGTAGCCTCTTGCATTTTCTCTGAGAATTCCAAGGCAGCTAGGAGTATATGTAGTCAACATTTTCACTTAGAGAGGGTTCTGAATTTTGTTAGTTCCAGTGAAGGTTCTATTCTATAGATTTTTCCTTCTCTCTACATATAGGGTGTTCCTCTTTCTCTTGTTGGTTCAGAGAATATAATACATATTGTAACAGGATTGTTTTATGTATGAGATTGCAGCATACTTGTTCTTGTATCAGATTATTTCCATTTGAATTTTGAATCATTAATCATACATCAAGGGTGTTTGATTTGTCTGTTTGCATTGCCTAAGTGTTTGCAAGTGGAGTTGTCTTTACAGGGATAACTAGTTTAGAGTTAGTGTTTAGATATGTATGGGCTGGAGTATCAAAGATGCATCATGCTTGTCTTCCAGTGAATGCTAGTTAATATATTGCCTATTCCTAGGTCTTTCTTTGGATAAGTGATAGCATATCTGGGTGTACAGGTGGTTTGGTAATGTATAATCTGGTCAGGGTGAGTGTGCTGTGTTCTTGTTTCATAGCTGTCTCTTGTAATAGGGTATTTGACTCTATGGCCCATGGGATAAGGCACTGGTCTATCAGAGACTTAGGGTATCTCAGGGGTCCCTTCAAGCATTATTTTAAAATCATTTCATTTCTGTCCCACACCTTTTCCCTTTCATGTTGCTAGGATAGGTCTCTGGTTTTCATACTCACTCCATGAAAATAGGGCTATTGCATGAGATAGTAGCTTTATTGAGGTACATGATACCTAAGAGTTTGAGAACCATTCCACATTAATCTGTTTGCAGGCCTTTGGTTTTGTCATGAGGTGTCTTGAGTGTGCAGATGAGGCAATACCCATCTGAGTGAATGTGGAGCTCAAAGTAGGAGGAGGATGTTCTTTATCCTCATCAATTGGTTTGTTTCCCTTGTCAAGCTTGAGTGCCTAATCTGTGAGTCTAAGCCCAACTATTTGATTCAAGCTTGGTCCTACAAGGAAAAGAGCCAACAAGATGGTGACTCTGTTGGGGAAGAACATGAAGAAAGCCTATTAAGGTCTCTGGTTGTAGTTATTTTGTAGTAGTCAATATCTTTTGACCAGATTGGTTTGGCTCTTCCGAGTCACCAACAGAATGGTGACTCTACTGGGGAGAGTCTAGAATAGAGTCTGATATACAAACAAGCACTTGCTAAATTTTCTCACCTAAGTTGTGAGTGGCAACTCTGATTGTCTCTGTTTGGTCAGTGTTTTATGATAGGTGTGATATATTTGTAGGCCTGACAAGCAGTTATCCTATGAGGTTGTCTTGTGATTGTTGGTTTTGAAGAAGGTTCAGAGTTGAAGAGGTTCTCAGCTGATTTAGATTTGTCCTCTGCAAAGAGGTGGCAGCTCTACCAAGGTTTGAAAGGTGGTTTTGAGGAGACTTCAGATCAATATTTTTTAGCATTCACAACATCTCCAGGTAATCCTATTTCAAAGCAAGAACAGTCCCTAATTAGGTGAACAAGTCATCAGTGAAAAGGGAAGTCAGTCTTAAAGGTTTGATCATATTTCTGGATAAAAGTTTTAGTTTTGTAATGAGTATCAGAAGTATGTTGAGGTTTAAAGAGTCATTGGTTGCATGGGTTTAAATAAAGTATTGTCATGAGAACAAGCTGTATTATGTTGTCAATACATTAAATGGAGTTTCCAGCTTTGATTGATCAAAATGATGTTTCTAGGTCTGGGTGTTATTAGTCAAACCTTAGAAATGTTGATAGAGACAGAGACATTTATCTCATAAGTCAAAGAATCCAACAGACTTGTACAAGGATTTTAAGATGTGCAATAGGGGAATGGAAAGAAGGGTCATCCCACTCATACTATAATAAGTTTCTTATAGCTTGTGACGAACTTCTTATGGGTATTGAGCTTCAAGATTTCCAGTATACTAAAATGTTTTTAGTGCTTAGTATGCCTGAATCAATTGGTTGGACTGCCTCTCTTAGAAATGAAGCATTAGAAAAAGTTAAGAAATAGATGGATTCATTTAAGGATGATGAATCTTGTGGTGCTAATGATGGAATTTATGATTATCAAGAGACAGAAGATGAATCTGCAAATATGAGTTCTTGCGGTGATGACTTGACACAAAATTTTTTAGCCCCTATCTCAGATGAGGAAGATATTTGTAGCATTTGCAGTGAAGTGAATGAGATAGAGTGTGAAGTCCAATACCTACTAAGTAGTGAACAAATTTTAGAGCTTTTGGATGCAGAGTTTCAAAGATGCACTCCCGAGTATGATTCTGAGATCCCATGCCTAGTGGATATTATTTTTGATGAAGAAAAAATGAGTGATGGCATGGTGTGTGAAAATTCTACTGAGGTCCTTTCTCCCATTTTTGATATGCAAGTGGATGGTACACATTATTGTAGTAAATTTGATAATGTCAGTGATGATGAGTATGATGATATGTGTACTAGTGTGGATTCAATTTTTCAAGAGCCTAATGTCTGTGGTTCTTCTTTATATTCTGATACTAGAGAATATGGTAAGTCTGGAGGGGCTTTCTCAGATTTACAAATGACTAATAAGTCATTGGCTGAAAATACTTGTTCCCTTTTAGATGATGCTGATGTAATTTGTAATCAGCAAGATGTTCCCATTATCATGCAGTCAAATTTCTATCTTAAGAAGTTTTATATTAGTTTGCAAAGCAGGGAGATAGAAAGTGTTTATTATTCATTGCAAACTAATGGTCAGAATGTTGGTGCTTCCAGTCATGGTGTTGAGTTGTAGTGTTTCCTTTTTCAACATGGCGGTGAAAGTAGAGAGTGTGACATTTTGTTGTCACGAAATGGTCAACATCTATGGTAGCCTGATGTCTTTATCTTGTCGAATGATGGTGAGTATGGTGATCATTTTTTATATAGTGTGCTGAATGTGGATCACAGGGTTTTTGGTAGGATGGATGAGAAATGTATTTTCAGCTTTCCTTTGCTAAGTGGAGATGAAAATTACTTGTTTGATAGAGGAAAGATCTGATCAAAAGTTTTGGGGCCCTGAGCCTTTTGTTAACATTGTAAATTCTGTAAATATTTCCCTTCCCTGTTGTGTTTCTCCTTTTCCTAGTTCGATTGCCAGTTTTTGAGTTCCCTATTTTTGTCGAGTTGGTGGCCTACTCTCCCAAAGATTTGGATCCTTGCTATGCCTGCGGGAGGCATACATCCCCAACCAGAGCCACTGTTAGGCCAATTTTATGTCATAGCAAAAATCTTACGAGATTGGCCTATTTTCTTGCAAATTATCTTGAAGTGCCCTCGGCCCTATGTTCTTTAGTGTGTCACATTGCTCGTGTCCAATTTGCATGTGCTAAATCATGAAATCCTGAAAGTTATTCAAAGTTTAAAGCCTGCCGGAAATTTCTTTAAAATCTGCCACATTGTCGAAAACCCATAGTGTTTTCAAAAAGTTCATGATATTTTCGGTCTGTGTGTTTTTGACCTGCATTGGTTTTGACCTTGTGCTTCCTACTTTGTGCGCTTATCTATTGACATGTCAAAAAATTTGTGTGTTTTCGGTCCTCTTCCATCGAAAACATTGCATATTTTTGGCCCCACACTAGTTCCCTGTTTGCTGGTGTCTTCTCTAATTGCGCAGGTGCAATTGGTGGTGGGCCCAGTTTTTAATGGCTCTTCTTTGATTAGCTATCATATGGCTACATGTTAGACTTCTTTGACATGTGATCATGCGACCGCTTGGTAGCTATTCGTGTGGGTCCAGTTTTTCTTGTTGTTCATCTTGGCTGGTGGTTATGTCTCCATTCCACGACTTGGTGACTTGGGGTTATCTCCCGTTCACTAGTTTTTGGTGGTTATCCCCTTAGCATTCACCGACTTGGTGGGTGGTCTATTTCTCTTCAGTTGTGCAACCTCCAGATTCTGGTAGTTAAGTGGCTAGCATCCAACAACTTGGCAAACAGTTAGTCACTTAGTCGCTGAATGCTTGGCAGTTAGTTGGTGGGGCCGGTGTTTCCAGCACATGGGAATTCTTGATTGGCCAGTGGGTGGTGATGTGGTGTCTTCCTATTGGTCCATGTGATGATGTGGTGGTGTCTTAGTAGGGCTTGTGTTGATGATCAAAGATCTACAGTCAACATATGATCACATGGAATATTCCTTACCCATGCAATCATGCACCCATCATCTGATTTGGTGCCAATGGATTGTTTGCTGTGGGCCTGCTAGTAGGGATTGTGACATGTGGCAACTTTTGGTTGGCTGTCACATGATTGCATAGCCCATCTTTTGGCTATGCGATCATGCGACTGGCTGACACCTATCCTTGTTCGCAGTTGCAGAGTTGTGCAGTGGTAGTATTGGCTTGCGAGTGGTGATGTTATCTCCGTGCGGTCCCAGTCTACCGGTTGCTGCATGATCACATAGCCCATCTCTAGGCTATGTGATCATGCGACAAGGTGCCATGTGTCCATCACAGTTGCAGAGTTGTGAGGTGGGCCCATGGTGCCAGTATTCTTTCATGCTCATGTTTGATTGGTCACTGTGGGAGATTTGGCAAGGGACTTTTGTGCTGACCATTGGCTATGGTTTTGAGACTGCGGTTGCATAATCACAAAGGTTAGTTTGGTGCCTTGTGATCATGCGACCAAGCATTATTTATGATCCGATTCTCTGTGGCAGTGAGGGTTGTTGACCGCGAGACTACGCCACTAAAGTTGGATGTTAAGTTACCGAGCCTGCGAAGTATAATGATCGGAGAGAAGAGATATAAAGTTGATGAAGGTTTAAATGTGGGCCATTGTTTCTCTGTAGGTGCCAAGAGAGGAGGTGACCATTGGATTTGAATTCAAATGTGCCGAAGGGTTTGCAGTGACAGGAAGTACCAGACTTTATGGTTTTCTCGACAGATTTTGATTGGTTTGGTGGCACCAGTGATTGCAAGGTGGTCTAGAGGCCTGTTACTTGATTGCATGGAGACTTTTGTGCCATATGAGGGACTATTTTGTGCTCGACAGGCTGTTTGTAGGTGGCCGATTTGTATTGGTTTTCATGGTTCTGCCTAGTGTTTTGTACTGATTGTCATAATTGTAAGATCTGTTTGAGATCTCTTTCTCCAAGCTGCTTATATTTCCTACCCCTGCAATAATTTTTGTGACCATTTCCAATTGGTTTAGCTATTTTACCCTATGCCCTAGCTGTCCATAGCTTGTTGCATTCTCTCTAAGAATTCCAAGGCAGCTAGGGGTATATGTAGTTGAATTTTTAACTTAAAGAGGGTTCTAAATTTTGTCAGTTCCAGTGAAGGTTCTATTCTGCAAATTTTTCCTTCTCTCTGCATATAGGGTGTTCCTCTTTCTCTTGCTGGTTTAGAGAATATAATACATATTGTAACAGGCTTATTTTATGTATGAGATTGTAGCATACTTTTTCTTGTATCAGATTGTTTCCATTTGAATTTTGAATCATTAATCATACATCAAGGCTGTTTGATTTGTTTGTTTGCATTACCTAAGTGTTTGCAAGTGGATTTGTCTTCGCAGTGATAACTGGTTTAGAGTTAGTGTTCAGATATGTATGGGCTGGGGTATCAAAGATGCATCATGCTTGTCTTCTAGTGAATGCTAGTTAATGTATTGCCTGTTCCTAGGTCTTTCTTTGGATAGGTGATAGCATATCTAGGTGTACAGGAGGTTTGGTAATGTGTGATCTCATCAGGGTGAGTGTCCTGTGTTCTTGTTTCATAGCTATCTCTTGCAATTGGGAATTTGACTCTGTGGCCCATGGGATAAGGCACTGGTCTATCAGAGACTTAGGGTATCTCAAGGGTCCCTTCAAGCATTATTTTAAAATCATTTCATTTTTTTCCCACACCTTTTCCCTTTCATGTTGTTAGGATAGGTCTCTGGTTTTCATACTCTCTCCATGCAAACAGGGCTATTGCATGAGATATTAGCTTCATTGAGGTACAGGATACCTAAGAGTTTGAGAACCATTCCACATTAATCTATCTGCAGGCCTTTGGTTTTATCATGAGGTGTCTTGAGTGTGCAGATGAGGCAATACCCACTTGAGTGAATTTGGAGCTCGAAGTAGAAGGAGGATGTTCTTTATGCTCATCAATTAGTTTTTTTTCCTTGTCAAGCTTGAGTGCCTAATCTGTGAGTCTAAGCCCAACTATTTGATTCAAGCTTGGTCCTGCAAGGAAAAGAGCCAACACTAGTGACAAAAGGAAACACTAACTTCGGTCCCACACTTAGCGAACTAGCGACAAAAGGTCACCGCTAGTTCGTGAAACACTTTATCTAACCGTCAGAAAGTTTAGTGATTCCATGAATGCTTGTTCGCTGAACCGCTAAAAAAATTAGAGAACCGCCACTATTTCATGCAAATGAGTAAAGCCTTCATAAATTTTTCAGACCGCCAAAACATTTATCATAACCACTAAGCCTTAGCCTAGGAGATCAATGGCCATCTGAAGTTTGAAAAGACTTCCAAGATTTTATCAGATTTCATGCCCACCATCAGATGAAGAATCTTCTCCCTGCCCTAACAACCCTTTGACATAGGAAGAAATCAATGACCACCGCAAGATCTTAAACCTCTGACACACTCGATGAGATCATATGTCATTCGTCAATTCTCTGATAGGATCAAGACCCTTCTGACACATCTGAAAGCTTAGGTCCCACTGACAATAGGCCACAGTGAAAATACATGGACAAATCAAATAGCTCCAACTATGCATATGTGTCAATGTACCCACCTGCCTTCCTTATGAGAATCAACGACTATCACTATACTGCTACACTAAAAGTTGAGCATCTTTCATTAATAGTATAATGACAGCCATAAGATTAAATCAGACCTTAACCCACTTGAATGCCAAGAAGACTGGTCCCACTGATAGGATTCCAGCTCCTACTACGTGGACCAATAAAAAACCTCCAAATCAGAATACCTGGCAAGTCGACCTGCATGAGAAAAAGGCTATGTCATACAAAGAATCAATGATTGTCTCAAGATCTTAAGCATCTGACACATCGCTTGAGAAGATACACTCATTGTTAGATGGAGATGGTGTCAGAGCTGGGCCCAGAAAGATATTAAAGCCAAAACATAGGAAAAATTAAATGTTGAGACTTAGGCTTTAAGGAAAATATCAGGCGCAAGGGACTATAGGAAACTATTAAAGGCCACCAGGGTAAAGACTTAGGAAAAAATTTAAACGGGGCCGACAAAAAATATAAAGCACATGCGAAATAGGACCCTTAAGTGACCTGCAAAAAGTAACATCAAAATAGAAAAGGGCCAGGGTTTAGAAAAAGGGTTTTAAATGTAACAACTATATTTTGAATTTTTGAACCAAGGGTTAAAGGAAAAGACCTAAAAATAACTGTAGGGACTAGGGGAAAGACAGTGAAGCCATGAAATTTTTGGGGATGTGTGGCTCTTGTAGGCACAACAAGAATCTAGAATCACTGGTTATAGCAGACCACCTACTGGAGAAAATTTTTAACAACTGAGAGCCACAAGACCAAAAGCTTACAAGCCAGGACAAAACAGGGTAGGAGCAAGAAACTATTTATAGAATTTACAATATATACAAACCTAACTACTATTCATGGAAAATAGAATACCTTCAATTGAAGTATTTCTTCAAGAATTGTCCATGAATAGGCAATTCCTGAATATCACCATTTAATTCCTTGACAATATATGAATCTTGGCCCCATTTCTCATGAATTAGATATGGCCCCAGCTACATGGGATCAAATTTACCATGTTTTCCCTTATCCTCCAGTCCGGCATTCCAAACTAACACCAAATCACCAGGTTCAAACCTTCTATCAATAGTCTTCTTATCATACAAATTCTTAACCTGCAACTGCAATGTGGCATTCTTTGCAACTGATTCTCTTCTAGTCTCATCTAACCTAATGAGGTCCTCAATTCTCAACTGCATCTTATCATCTATGTCATCATCATACAATTGAACAAATTTATACATTTCCAATAAGTTATTCTGAGGCATTCTTGCATGTATTCCATATACTAAGTCAAATGGTGCACAACCAATTGCCCTCTTCACAGTTACCCTATCAGCCCATAGAGCTAACGACAGCTTTGAATTCCATGCCCTCTTCTTCTTTTCAAGAATCCTCTTTAGGATTTTAATTAAACTCTTATTAGTAGATTCTGCCTGTCCATTTCCTTATGGATGATAAGGTGAGGAATTAGAAATCTGAATTCCTAAACCTTTGCAAAAGTTCTTATATTCAGCAGACCTGGAGCACATGACATTATCACTTACTACTCTCTCAGGGCAGCCAAACCTTGTAACAATATTATTCATCAGAAAATCAATTGCCACCTTACTGATTGCATTTCTTGTAGGTATAGCCTCTACCCACTTTGTAAAGTAATCGGTGGCAACTAAGCTCCATGAGTGTCCTCCACTTGACTTGTTTGGTATCTCCCCTATGAAATCAATTCCCCATTGTTGGAAAGGAGCCTGAACTTCTACTAGTTTTAATGGCACATTACCTTAAAATTTAAGCTTACCAAAGAACCTTTGACAAGCATCACATCTCCTTACCAACTATTTTTCATCCTTGAAGATTGTGGGCCACCAAAATCCTGCTCTCAAAATTTTATGAGTAGTTTTTTTACCCATATAATGCCCACCACAAACTCCCTCATGCATTTCCTTCAACAACTTGTTAGCCTGATCTTCATCTACACATTTCAAAAGTATGAAATCTAAATTCTTTCTATACAACTTACATTTCACAATTACATACTTGAAGGCCTGTAATTTCAATGTCCTCTTCTGATTATCATTCATATTATCTAAACTTTTCATGTTTCTCAAGTAATAGATGATATCTTGATACCAAATACAATCATCCATATCACATGTATAATCAACTTCAGAATGATTTACCTGATTACCATCAAGATTGGATTGGGCCATCAGTTTTTCCAATCCTTGTCCTCTAACCAATTTAGTAATCTAGACCTCAACATTGAATTCTTGGATCCTATTGATCCATCTGCATCTTCTTCTAGACACCTCCTGTTGTGAAAAAATATCCTTCACAGCTACACTTGGCACAAAAGCAAACACAACTTCTCCCATCAAGTAACACCTAAAAGCCTTGATAGCCTTCACAAGTGCATATGCTTATTTTTCATTTATGTCATACTTCAATTCAGTAGCCTGCAAAGATTTACTGAAAAATGCAATAGGCTACTCAAAACCATCCTTATTCTTTTGTAACAAAACTGCAGCAATAGTGTGAAAAGATTCAAAGGAAAAGATGTGCATTGGGACATTATAATCAGGTGCCTTAAGCACTGGTGCATCTTTGATAGCCTACTTGATATTTTGAAAGCCTCATCAGGCTCACCCTCCCAATTGATTGTGGATGCCTTCTTCAACATCTTAGAAATAGGTCTAGTAACCTCTACAAAATTTGTCACAAACCTCCTTAAGAAATTGACCTGACTAAAGAAGGACTGAATCCCTTTAACATTCTTTGGTCTATGAATTTTATCAATGGCTACTACCCTTTCAGGGTCAATTCTCACTCCTTGCCTCCCAAATAAGTGGCCAAGAAACTTACCTTCAATGACACCAAAAGCACATTTCCTTGGGTTTAGAGAAATGCCAAATTCCAAGGCCCTCACAAATATTTTTTCTAAATGAATACAGTGGTCTTCTTCCTTCTTGGAATAGGTAGTTAAATCATTTTGATATACAACAAGGAAATCATTTATGAAATCTGAAAAGGCAACATCCATTTCCATTTGAAAAGTAGCACTAGCATTTGTGAGGCCAAAAGGCATTCTCACATAAACATATGTCCCCCAAGGTGTAGTGAAAGCTTTTTTCAACTATTTTGATTCTTTGACAATTACCTAATTGTAACCAGAGAAACCATCCATCATAGACATCAATTCTGATCCAGTTACTCTCTACAACATAGCTTCCATATTGGGTAGACAATAGTTATCCTTTAATGAGCTGATGTTCAAATTTTTGAAGTCCACTCAAAGCCTGATGTCACCATTCTTCTTTCTCACAGGAACAAGGTTTGAAACCCAAGAAGAGTTCCTTATAGGCTTGATAATTCTAGCATCTCTCAAATTCATTAACTCTTCTTGCATCTTGGGTGCCAGAGTGGGATTAATAGGCCTTTGTTTTTGCCGGAAAGGTTTAGCATCTTCTTTGAATGGAATAATATTCTAAAACAAATCTTCTCTATAAACCTTTAGGTCATCATATGAGCATGCAAAAACATGTCTAAATTTTCTCAATAATTCAATCAAAGATTTCTTTACCTTTTGAGATATATCTCTACCAATGTATATCTTCTTAGGTGCCTCATGTGTTCCTAGATTTATCTCCTCTAGATCAGCATGATCTTCTCTTTTGATATTCTTTTGAACTCTATCCTGGTTATCAAAGGTAGTCTCCAAAACAACAAGCCCCTTGGGCACCTTGTTAGTTCTAAGCTGAATGACCTCACTGCCAAAGACAACCTCTTTTCCTTCTATAGACTCCACCAAGGTTGAACAATCAAATTCCTAACCATGACAGTGATCTTCACAACTCATAAACTTCAAGATGTCATTATCGTCATCAAAAACTTGCCAATTTTCAATATTGTCTGGTATGCTAGGCCTAGCCTGAATTTCAACTTTAAAAATACCAGAAAAAGTAATATCATTGGGATTGATTACAATATTGGCTAACAAGTCATCCATCTTATTGTTACTCCTATCCTTCCACTCAATATTGAAGGCATCAAAATGTTCAATCAAATCCCAAACTGCATTCCTATATTGTTCTAACCTTTTGTTCTTGGAAGCATATACTGATCTGACTTGGGACACTACCAACTCAGAATCACCAACAACACTTAAGCATTTAATACCATGTTTTTGTGCCAACCTCAATCCTAACAACAATGCCTCATATTTTGCTATATTGTTGGTGGAAAAGAAATTCAATGTGAAAGAAAATTTGTAGGTGTTTCCGTCAGGAGAAATAAGTAAGATACCTGCTCCTGCACCATCTTTGAAATTTGCACCATCAAAGTACATTACCCACAAATCACCCTTCATAGAATCAACACTTACCTCAACAGAAATAGGTGACAAAATAGGTTCATTTTCAAATATAGGGATCTCTTCCCTAAAAGCATTAATATCAGTATCCACAAAACATGTAGTTTCATTATCAATATTTTTCTCAATCATGTAGCATACTCTTGGCTCTCATTCAATCTTGACAAACTGATCATCAATCTTGAAAGTGGCATAGGACAAATCACACTGTAAACTTCCACCCATGGTAGCACTCCACCTTCTAGATAGCAACATCCCATAATGAGGGATGTCTACTACCAAAGCACTCATTATTAACTCTTTCTCTAGATATGCTGCCAACCTATATGGCATTGCATTGATAGTCCCAATAACTAGTACCTCCCTCTGATCCATTACACAAAATCTGCCTTAAACTATATTAACTTTAAGGCCCAACTTCTCCATAATTTTGAAAGGCATAACAATATTAGAGGCACCACTATCAATCATACAATTCCTCAACTTCATTCCATTCACAAGAACACTTAAAAGGAATGGATCAATATTTTCAAGGCTAGCATTGATAGAACTGTCCAAATATGTTGGAGGAATTTGAAACATAATTCCCTGAGCAACAACACCTTTCAAATCTTTATCCTGAGATCCATTGCATGCAACATCAGTGTTGTGAACATTATCTACCCATCCAATAGCTCTATCTTTGTGTTCAGGGATCCTTAACAATTCTGACAATTGAACCTTAACTGTAATTTGGGACAATACAGCTAACATATCAATAGGAGTAGAAGAAGGAATCTCAATCTGCACTGCCTTAGTATCTTTTTTCTTATCTGATACATTAGGTGTATTGGCCACACTCATTTTTTTAATCTTAGCCATTATGTTAACTGGCCTCTCAACCTCAATAGAAATCTTTTCAATTCCAACTCCCTTAGGCTCACAATTCTTACCTTTTACATTCTTGAATTTCACCATGTGATCACCTTTTGATTTGTTCTCATTAGTCTCTCCAGAGTTGGTACTCTTTATAAACATTCCTGCAGCTTTCTCATTTGTATTCCTTGCCACCATGCCTCTACTTTGCACCTGGGAAATCATTCCTGTAGTAATCCTATCCATCTCTTCTCTAGAAGGTCTTCTCAAATTTACTAGCTCAGAAGAAGAGTTCATGTTACATGTCTTCCTATCAATGTCTTCACTATCAGAAAAAAATTCTTGATGAAAAAGGGCTTCATTATGTCTCTTCACATTTACATCTACTTCTTCATCAAAATCAAAATCATCTTCATATCTGTTGGTTGTTTTCCTTGCAGGACCAAACTTGAATCAAATGGTTGGGCTTGAAACATAGGTTAGGCACTCAAACTTGACAAGAAAAACAAACCAATTGATGAGAATAGAGAGAAATCCTCCTTCTTCTTTGAGTTCCACAATCACTCAAGCGGATATTGCCTTACCTGCACATTCAAGAAACCTCATGACAAACCAAAGGCCCGCAGACAGATTAATGTGGAATAGAAATCAATCTCCTATAGGTATCCTATACCCTAATGATAGAAATTCTCATGCAATAGCCCTACTTGCATGGAATGAGACTAAAAGCTAGAGACCTATCCTAACAACAAGGAAGAGAAAGGGTGGAATTGAATGGAAATAATTTGAATGGATTGAAAGGACCCCTGAGATGCCCTAAGTCTCTGATAGACTAGTGCCTTATCCAATGGGCCACAGAGTCAAACACCCTATTGCAAATGACAGCTATGAAACAAGAAAACAATATACTCAATGTGTTGATGCTTGACATCAATCACACACTATGACCAAACCTCAACTTAACACCCACCTGTGCATTCAAGCATGCTATTATCCATCAAAAGATTTTAACCCTCCCCTTAGAAGAGACCTATCCATTAGACAATACATTAACCAACATCCACTAGAAGACAAGCATGACCTATCCTTGATATTTTAGCTCATACATACATGAATACTAACCCTAAACCAATTATCTCTACGAAGACAACTCCACCCACAAGCTCTTAGGCAATGTAAAGTAGAAAAACTAGACATCCTTGATGCATGACTAATGAGTTCAAAATTCAAATGGAGATAGCTTGACAATAGGAAGAATATATTAAGTTCTCACACATAAGACAAATCACTTACAATATGCATTATGTTCTCAGAACCAACAAGGAAAGAAGAACACTCTATATGCAAAGAGAAGGAGAAATCTGCAGGACAAAACCTTTCACTGGAACCAATTCTCCTCAAAAATTTGGAGAAGGAACCCTTACAAAATTGAACAACTTGCAATTTATACCACTGGTTACCTTGGAATCCCAAACAGTAGGATGCAACAAGCTATGGGTAACCAGGGTTAGGACTTCAACCACCCAACCAATCGAAACCAATCAAGAATTTATTACAGGGGCAGGAAACCAAGCAATCTCAGAGAAACAAATGAAATATGATCTCCAATTATTATAATTCTTAGATCAATATACAGAAGATCACAAATCTGCCAAGAGAACAAGTCAAATCAACCACCCTGTAACACGCCTCAAGCCATTCCTTGTCCATTCCTTACAAGGTATAGATCCCTGCAAATGATCATCACACCTTGGACCACACTGCAATGACAAAAAAATTACTTCTTACCAGTTCCAATCACCTCTACATTGAAATTCAGTCCTTTCTATCACTGGAAACCCTCAGAAAAATCAAATTTCAAGTCAAACGGCTACTTTACATTTCGCGGACTTTATGTTCCTTAACTGTTTGCCCCTAGTTGCGCAATCGTGCGGTCATAAACTTCACTGCCATAGGAAATCAGGCTATATATGTGCTTGGTCACATGATCGCAAGGCACCAAACTAAGATTTGCGATCATGTGACCATGACTTCTTAACCGTGCAATGCCGACCACAAACCACCCTGAGAAGTCCTCAGCCCCACCACCAGTCACCGAACAATCAAAATCATGCACACCAACAAGACCCGCATAGTGGACCCACCCTAACTCTACAACTACAATGTCAGACGGTTAGTCACATGATCACATAGCCCAAGGATGGGCTATGTGAACATGCGACAAGCCTCCATGTTAGCACCATGTCACCGAAAATACCAACCCCACTATATCTGGCGAACTGGCGACCAAAGAACTTCTGCCAGTTCATGAAATACTTTCCACCATCGCTAAAAAACTTAGCAATCAGGTGACCACTATTAGCTAAATCACCAAATGAACTAGGGCATCACCAAAACATTACGCGAACCAGCGAACAAGAGGAAAATTTGTCGGGCTGCTAAAAGTTTTTTGGAACCCCCAAACTGCTTAGACCCACACACAGACCTGCCTTTGCTACCACATGTCACACCACCATTCGCTATAACCACTAAGTCACCTTACACAGGACCCACCGACACATCTAGAAACTAGGTCCCACCAACAACAAGCCACTGTGCAAATACATTGATGAATAGAATAGCGCCAACTATGCATACGTGTCAATGGACCCACCTGCCTTCCTTATGAGAATCAATGGCTATTGCTATACCATTTCATTAAAGGTCAACTAAGTTATATCAATAGTATAATGATAGCCACAAGATTAAACCAAACTTTAATCTGCCCGAATGCCAAGAAGACTGGTCCCACCGCATATATCCGCCAACGGGCCTCAAGCGCCAGATGTCAATCTAGTTGCATGTCAAAATTTTTTGACATGTGATCATGTGACAACCAATCATTTTGAGACCCTTTGAAAATCGGGGCTCACCGTCCATCACACCTGGGCAGTTAGGGAACGCAAGCAAACAAGAAACTATGAGGTCAAAAACACACAAGGTTTTCGATGAAAGAGGATCGATAACACACAAAGTTTTCGGCACCAAAAGAAAAGTGCACAAAAGCTAGAAGGCACAAGGTTGAAAATAATGAAATTTTTTACACAGACCAAAAACATCATGGATTTTCAAAAATACTGTGGGTTTTCGACACTGGTAGATTTTGAAATTATTTTCCTGCAGACCTTAGAACTTGGATATCTTTCTGGGTTTTGCAATTTAGCACGTGCAATTTGGACTGGAGCAAGGTGACACAATGCAGAACATAGGGCAGGACACTTATCAAAAATATTTGTAGGGAAGAGGCCATTTTCATAAGATTTTTTCATTGATATGAAAATGGACTAACAGTGGCTCTTTTTGGGGACGATGGGTAACTTGTGCCCATGTGAGAATTCAAGATTTCTGGGAGATTAGACCACCCACTGGACAAAAATAGGGAACTCAAAAACTAGCAATTGAATAGGAAAGAAACACACAATAGGGAAAGCAAAGATATTTACAAAATGTACATTTTTTACAAAAACCTGTAGCAACAAACATGAGTTAATTCCTGCCTCTGTCAAAAATTTGATTTTCATTTCTTCCTTCATGAGGCACACCAGACATTTTTTTTTCATTTGTCTCCATAGGCTTGTCAACATATTCAACCAGCATATCAAGAAGATCAAAGTAGCTTTCTTCACGGTGCATGTAAATTTTTTTTGCAATCTCTCCATCTTGCTCACTATGAAGAAAAGATTCAGCATGCCAATGATCTATACCACTATACTAAAACTGATTTTCATCCACTAACTCATGCATGCTATGAATTGGAAACACAAAGAACTCATATTCTGCCTGTGGAAATGCCTCATCTAGACCCTGTCTTTGCATTTCCCTAGGTGCAACTGGCTGGACCTCAAATGAATAGTTAGATTGATACCCACAGATGAAAAATGGGCATCCTGATTCAATTGAATCTGAGACCTCCACATGTTCTTCGAACAATAGATTGATAACTCCATGCAATGCACCATGTTGAACATCATGACAAAAAATGGGCTGATAGTCAAATTCTTCATCATATAAAGTGGTAGAAAACACTTTAAAATCAATACCCATTTCAACCTCATGGAGACTCACAGCACATGAAAAAAAATCAGAACCATATGAAGACTCACAACACTTGAAAAAAAATTAGAACCATATGAATACTCACTGATATCACATTTAATTATTTTTTCTTTATCTTCATACCTTGAGGATGAATCATCCTCAACATCTTCACTATCCAAAGAATGTTCACTTCCATCATCACTTTCCTCTTCCCATGTTGCATCTGACTCATATGAAGACACCACACCCTCACTGTCTTCATCACTCTCAACATCAACACTTAAGGACATGACCCTAAGTGCATCCTCAATCCCAAGACTTTCATCACTAAGTATCCAATCTCTAACACATATATAATGCTCTTCCCACAATGCATCTGACCAATCGGTTGACTCATGAAAACAAAGCTCCAAGAATAAACCAATAAACTTAGATTCAGGAAACTCAACATCCTTAGGAAACTCATCATATACACCACAAAATCTATCATAAAACAAGGATATAGATAGATCCTTTATGCACCCCACCTTCAATCTTACCAACTTTATGCAATCCCTAAGGATGCCCTCCTCAAGGAAAGCCAGCTCCTTATTCAACTTATCCATTAAACTTAATGCAATACTTCCATATAATTTTGCCAAACTGCAACTGAAAACTTGAATTATGCTAACCTCTACTCACACCTTATCCTTCTTAGTGCTTGACCACTTTATAAAGAACATTTAAAACTTGAGAAGTACCTGGGAGTCTTGCAGCATAAGACCTTTGGCTAGAAGCAGGGCAGATCTAGAGCTCACCATGCAGCTCCATCAAGTTCTTTCAGTGTAGAGTCACCACCTCCTTGAAGAGGAAAGTATTTCACTGATTTGTGTATCTCTTCCAACCAACCAAAAACTCACCAGGGTAACATGCACTATTTATCAGAAGATGCATTGATCAAACAAAGGCAAATCAGAGCCGCCACTCACAACTCGGTGAGAAAATTTTGCAAATGCTTAATTTTATTTCTGACTCTATTCTAGACTCTACCTAGCAGAGTCCCCATTTTGTTGGTGACTCGGATGGGCAAATCAACCTGGTCAATAAAGATTTTGGATTTACCATATAACCATAACTAAAGATCCTAATAGATATTTTTCTTTTTAATTGTTCTCCCCAGTAGAGTCACCATTTTGTTGGTTGTTTTCCTTCCAGGACCAAACTTGAATCAAATGGTTGGGCTTGAAACACAAGTTAGGCACTCAAGCTTGACAAGAAAAACAAAACAATTGATGAGGATAGAGATAAATCCTCCTTCTTCTTTGAGTTCCACAATCACTCAGGCGGGTATTGCCTTATCTGCACATTCAAGACACCTCATGACAAACCAAAGGCCTGTAGATAGATTAATGTGGAATAGCAATCAATCTCCTATATGTATCTTGTACCCTAATGATAAAAGTCTCATGCAATAGCCCTACTTGCATGGAATGAGACTGAAAGCTAGAGACCTATCCTAACAACAAGGAAGGAAAAGGGTGGAACTGAATGGAAATGATTTGAATGGATTGAAAGGACCCTTGAGATACCCTAAGTCTTTGATAGACCAGTGCCTTATCCAATGCGCCATAGCATCAAAGACCCTATTGCAAATAACAACTATGAAACAAGAAAACAATATACTCAATGTGTTGATGCCTGACATCAATCACACACTATGACCAAACCTCAACTTAACACCCACCTGTGCATTCAAGCATGCTATTATCCATCAAAGGATTTTAACCCTCCCCTTAGAAGAGACCTATGAATCAGACAATACATTAACCAACATCCACTAGAAGACAAGCATGACCTATCCTTGATATTTCAGCTCATACATACATGAATACTAACCTTGAACCAATTATCTCTGCGAAGACAACTCCACCCACAAGCTCTTAGGCAATGCAAAGTAGAAAAATTAGACATCCTTGATGCATGACTAATGAGTTCAAAATTCAAATGGAGATAGCTTGACAATAGTAAGAATATATTAACTTCTCACACATAAGAAAAATCACTTACAATATGCATTATGTTCTCAGAACCAACAAGGAAAGAAGAACACTCTATATGTAGAGAGAAGGAGAAATCTGCAGGACAGAACCTTTCACTGGAACCAATTCTCCTCAAAAATATGCAGAAGAAGGAACCGTTACAAAATTGAACAACTTGCAATTTATACCACTGGTTACCTTAGAATCCCAAATAGTAGGATGCAACAAACTACGAGTAACCAGGGTTAGGACTTCAACCACCCAACCAATCGAAACTAATCAAGGGTTTATTACAAGGGTAGGAAATCAAGAAATCTCAGAGAAACAGATCAAAGATGATCTCCAATTATGATAATTCTTAGATCAATATATAGAAGATCACAAATTTGCCAAGAGAACAAGTCAAATCAACCACCTTGCAACACACCTCAAGCCATTCCTTGTCCATTCCTTACAAGGTACAGATCCCTACAAATGATCATCACACCTTGGACCACACTGCAACAGCAAAAAAATTACTTCTTACCAGTTCCAATCACCTTTGCATTGAAATTAAGTCCTTTCTATCACTGGAAACCTTCAGAAAAATCAAATTTGAAGTCAAACGGCTACTTTGCATTTCACGGGCTTTATGTTCCTTAACTGTTTGACCCTAGTTGCACAATCACGCAGTCATAATCTTCATCGCCATAGGAAACCAAGCTATATATGTGCTTGGTCACATGATTGCAAGGCACCAAACTATGATCATGTGACCGTGGCTTCTTAACTACGAAATGCCGACCACAAACCACTCTGAGAAGTCCTCTGCCCCACCACTAGTCGCCGACCAATCAAAATCAAGCATGCCGGCAAGACCCACACAGTGGACCCACCCTAACTCCACAATTGCAATGTCAAATGGTTAGTCACATGATCACATAGCCTGGGGATGGGCTATGCAAACATGCTACAAGCCTCCACGTCAGTGCCATGTCACTGAAAACACCGGCCCCACTATATCTGGCGAACTCTCGACTGAAAACTTCTCCCGGTTTGTGAAATACTTTCCACCATTGCTAAAAAACTTAGCGATCATGTGACTACTATTTTTTGAATCACCAAATGAACTAGGGCATCACCAAAACATTACGCGAACCAACGAACAAGAGGAAAATTTTTTGGGCCACTAAAAATTTATCGGGATCCCCAAACCGCTTAGACCCACACATAGGCTGACCTTTGCTACCACATGTCACACCACCATTCACTGCAACCACTGAGTCACCTTACATAGGACCCACCAACACATCCAAAAACTAGGTCCCACCAACAACAAGCCATTGTGCAAATACATGGACGAATAGAATAGCGCCAACTATGCATACGTGTCAACAGACCCACCTGCCTTCCTTATGAGAATCAATGGCTGTCGCTATACCGCTACATTAAAGGTCAAGAAAGTTATATCAATGGTATAACAATAGCCACAAAATTAAACGAAACTTTAATTTGCCCAAATGCCAAGAAGACCGGTCCCACCACATATATCCGCCAACGGGCCTCAAGCGCAAATTGTCAATCTAGTCGCATGGTCGCATGTCAGAAATTTTTGACATGTGATCATGTGAAAACCAATCATTTTGAGACCCTTTGAAAACCTAGGCCCACCATCCATCACACCTGTGCAGTTAGGGAACGCTAGCAAACAGGAAACTATGAGGTCGAAAACACACAGGGTTTTCGACGAAAGAGGATCGAAAACACACAAAGCTTCCGGCACCAAAAGACAAGTACACAAAAGCTGGAAGGCACAAGGTCAAAAACAATAAAGGTTTTCACACAAACCAAAAACATCATGGATTTTCAAAAATACTGTGGGTTTTCAACACTATGGCAGATTTTGAAATTATTTTCCTGCAGACCTTAGAACTTGGATATCTTTCTGGGTTTTGCAATTCAGCACGTGCAATTTGGATTGGAGCAAGGTGATAGAATGAAGAACATAGGGCAGGACACTTATCAAAAACATTTGCAGTGAAGAGGCCATTTTCATAATATTTTTTCATTGACAGGAAAATGGACTAACAATATCCTAGATATGAAGTAGCCATGTTGCATCCCACATCATCTTGATCTTCTTCTTGATCTATCTCCTCATTGCCACAATTTTGATTTGCAGCCATAGAGTGTGGAACCACATAATGCTCTACAAAATGTGGGGACTGGCATGCAATGCACCAAGGTATGTCCTCCATGACATTTATTGAAGCTTTTTGTAGAGGGTCAAGGACACCTCTATCATTATTTCCTCTTGCAGCAGGGACAATAGGCTTGCCATCCTTCCATTGGGTGTTGTAGGGGTAGTTCTGTAATCTATTTTGCTTATTAAAATTGTTGTTGAACTGAGGCCTTTCAATGGTAGGAGTACTGATGTTTCTATTTGCAGGTGCCTTCAAATCCTTCAATGCATTGAGCACCTTATCCAATTTATCTTCTTCTTGCCTCCTAGCTCCAACATTCTTATCATTTTCTTTTTTATACTTCTTGTCCCCAAACAACTTAGGGTCATCTCTCTTTGAACCCAATTTCCCTTATATTTTCATATTGTTCTCAATATTGACAGTAATCCTAAAAGCATCCCTAAGAGTTCTTGGTTCTTTGTCCCTCAACAAATATCCCATCTTTCCATCAAATGCATTGAATTATGTGGTTAAGAAAACATTGTCATCTAACCACATAACTTGGAACAACTTATGCATACCCTTCTGAAATCTCATGTTGAATTCAGCTGTAGTCTCATTCTAATTTTTCCTTATGGTATTGAATTCATTCAATATGAAACTAGCATTAGGCCTATCACCATACTACTCTTTAAAACATCTCTCAAAGGAATCCCAAGTATCAATACATTTATCAGGAAGTCTCTTAAACCAATCTCTAGCATCCTCCATTAGAGATTGAACAAATAATTTCATGACTACATCCTCATTCTCTACCTCATAATCATTAAGCATATCAAAAAATAACCTAAGATGCTCCTCACAACTAATAGCATTATTACCAACAAACTTAGCTACGTTATCTCTTATATCATTTGGAAAAGCATTCGGGTAACCAGGAATTCTATCAAAACTAATTTGCGTATAGCCTTCTAATTGCATAGGTCTTCTTTGAAAACTTGAACTAGTGTTAACCCTAGGATCAACATTAGCATTTACATTTCCATCTACTTGTGCATTTGACTGCTACCTAGGATCAACACCTATCCCAGCAAAAGAAGAGGGAAATGAGCTAGTAGCATTACTAAGTGGAATAGCAGTAGTCATAGATGGCATACCTAGTTCAGTAGCACATGGACCAAGAGCATTAGCTGATGAAGCCTTCAAGAACTAGATCTTTCTTCTCTTTTCTACAATAGAAGCTTCAATTTCAGCCTTCTCTAATTCTCTTGCAAGGTCCTCATCTTCTTTTCTTCTTCTTTCTATTTTTGTGTCCTTACTTGAATTGGGTGGTGGGATCCCTGGTATTATCAATGATCTACTTGTTTGATGTCCCACCATCTTCTACTTTCCTTTCTCACCAGCGGCAATAGCAGGCCTAGTGATCTCATGCCCATCTTTATCTTTAAGCAAAGGAACATAACTTTGCACTTGTCTAACCATAGGGCCCTCCTTATCAAATTCATTATCTTGCAGTAAGCACTCTTGCTCACTCCTCAAAGCTTCAAGATCACCAAAAACATCATGTTGCAAAGTATTAGGAGCAGAAGCAAGCATCTTGTTCCTCTCCTTCATTTCATTAATTTTTCTAAGAAGAGACTGCCTTTCTATTAGAGCATTCACCTTTTCAGCCTCTCTCTCCTCTTGTAACCTATTATGTATGGCATCTTTCTCTACCAACTATAACCTTAGTGCATTCAAATCATCAGGATCTACCATAATGTCATCAGAACCTGATGATACATCTATATCAGAAAGATTTTGATATGGGAAGTGCACTTGCCTAGGCCCCATGGGTTCTCTTCTAAAATTATCTTCATCAAGATCTAAATCAATCTCCAAACCCATCTCTCTAGCTTGTTAATCTTGACCTATAGGCAATGGACCCTTGTCCTAAAATACAGCCTCTAGGGTATCATAAAATCTATCCTCAGAGCAACCACCATCTCATCTAGAAACTTTATCCTGTGAACCTTCCTCACTTGAGAAAACATGTGGTGCTCTACCTCTAGTACTTCTTTGTTCTCTGATGGGAGCACTAGTAGATTCACCATTCCTTCTGATCTAACTCTTCTTCTCTTGTCTAGGCAATTACTCCAGAGTGACCTCTAGATTGTTTCTAACAAAGGACCTAGTATTCCTCCTTTTATCCATGATTTACAACTTATAGCACTGGTTCTAACCATTTGAGTCACCACCCACTTAGATGGGAAATTTTTTAACTGAGTACAATAGGAAAACAAGAGTGCACTTAATAGCCTTTTATCTCTAGACTCTCCCTAGTAGAGTCACCATTTTGTTGGGGACTTGGATGGGTAATCAATCTGGACAACAAAAGATTTTGAATATTACAATATAAGCCCAACCAAAGATCCTAACAGATATAATACTTCATTGTTGTTCTCCCCAGAAGAGTTGCCATTTTGTTGGGGGTTCCCTTTGATTTTCAACTTGTAGATTTATACTTTGATGGATAACTTAAATAATTCTTTGACTCTATCACCACTCCAAAGTCTACAAGAAAGAGGGCCAATTAACAAGGATCAAAAGAGATCCTCCTATACTTTGAGCCTTAATGCTCAGGCGGGTGTACCCTTGACTCAATTCTCCAAAGGAGTCTCAAAATATCATACCAATATACCCTTTACCAAATGATGTAAGATTTTATCATTTGAATGTGTGTATGTGTATTTGGTTGACAACAATGAAATGCCTCCAGAGGATGGACTAGTGCCTTAACCTAGGGAAAAGAGTCACCCAATTACATACATCAACTGAATACCTTAATTCAAACATAATTAAATCCAGGATAAGTACTTTGCCTATTACCCCTCTCCCTCAGACACAAGGACATTAGATTCTTACTTGGTTGCAAACTCACTGAACTCACCTAAAAGACTTTAATCCCAACTTTGTTAGGAACTCAGAGATGACTTCACAATACTTTTTGTTTACCATATGCTAATACACTTTGTGACTCTAATATATATGAGTTTAGAACCAAAACAAGAAGACATACACAAATACAAGATTGGAAATCAATAACATTCTCATTAATATATTCAGAATCAATACATAATTAGAACAACACAAGGATAGGAAAAGACACAAAATCCAGCTCCTCTATCAATAAAACACCATGAACAACCAGCCTGGGACCAAAGAAAGTTTTTGGAACCCACACAAAATCAAAAATTCTACCACTTATATTGCCTAGTCATCTTGGAACTCTCAAAGAGAATGCAACAAGCTACGGATGACTTAGGGTTAGGGTTTCAACCACCCAACCAACTGAAAATAGTCAAAAATTAATTATAGGGGAAGAAACCCAGGCAACCAGGAGAAGACAAGCCTCAGATTGATCCTTAATCATGAAAATCTCACTAAGAAGGTACTGAGAATCATGAAAATTCAAAATTTTCATCCCTTTCCACCACCTGCAACATGCCTCGAGTGAAAAATCGCACCGTACAAACCCAGCAAACAAACAGGGCACACCCTGGACCACGCTGTGACGATAAACAGATCATCTCCCACCAGCACCAGTCACTTCTACATTCAATTTTAGTCCTTTTGGTCATAGGAAACCCTCTACAAAATCAAATTTGAAAATAAATGGCTACTTTATGGTGCTTGCAGCAAATTGGCAGTTGAAATTTGAATCTCCATCAACTTTAAGTCATGACCGTCTGATCTCTTTATTTCACAGGCCTTTAGTCTTTAACTTAACTGCCACCCTGGGTTTACCATCTAGCGACTATGCGACAATGTTTTTTCTATTTGTAGAAAGAATACCTAACTCACCATTTAACCCCATGAACTGGCGACAAAGGGAAACACTAACCTTGGTCCCACACTTAGCAAACTAGTGACAAAAGGTCACTACCAATTCATGAAACACTTTATCTAACTGCCAGAAAGTTATCGATTCTACGAATGCTTGTTTGATGAACTGCTAAAATAATTAGAGAAATGCCACTATTTCATGTGAATGAGTGAAGCCTTCATAAATTTTTTGGACTGCCAAAACATTTATCAGAACCACTGAGCCTTAGCCTGGGAGATCAACAGCTGTCTGAGGTTCGCAAAGAATTCCAAGATTCTATCAAATTTCACACCAACCGTTGGATGAAGAATCTTCTCCTTGCCCTGACAACCCTTTGACACAAGAAGAAATCAATGGCCACCACAAGATCTTAAGCCTTTGACACACTCAATGAGATCATATGTCGTTCGTCAATTCTCTGATAGGATCAGGACCCTTCTGACACATCCAAAAGCTCAGGTCCCACTGACAACAAGCCACTATGCAAATACATGGATGAATCAAATAGTGCCAATTGTGCATACCAACAGACCCACCTACCTTCCTTATGAGAATCAATGGCTGTCGCTATACCGTTGCACTAAAGGTCGAGCATGTTTCATTAATGGTATAGTGACAACCACAAGATTAAATCAGACCTTAACCCGCCTGAATGCCAAGAAGACCGGTCCCACTGATAGGATTCCACCTCATACTATGTGGACCGATAAAAAACCTCCAAATTATAATTCCTGGCAAGTGGCCCCACATGAGAAAAAGGCTACGTCATACAAAGAATCGATGGCCGTCTCAAGATCTTAAGCATCTAACACATCGCTTGAGAAGATATGCTCACTGTTAGATGGAGATGGTGTCAGAGCTGGGCCCAAAAAGATATTAAAGCTGAAACATAGGAAAAATTAAATGCTAAGACTTAGGCTTTAAGGAAAATATTAGGTGCAAGGGACTATAGGAAAATATTAAAGGCCGCTGGGGTAAAGACTTAGGAAAAAATTTAAATGGGGCCAACCAAAAATATAAAGCACATGCGAAATAGGACCCTTAAGTGACCCATGAAAAGTAACATCAAAATAGAAAAGGGCCAAGGTTTAGACAAAGGGTTTTAAATGTAACGACTATATTTTGACTTTTTGAACCAAGGGTTAAAGGCAGAGACCTAAAAATAACCACAGGGACCAAGGGAAAGACAGTGAAGCCATGAATTTTTTTCCATGTGTAACACCCTGCAGAAAGGGGAAATTACCACCTTCATTAAAAGGCTTCATGGTAGTAAGAAGGTGGTCACTAACATTTTTGTCAAAAGTTGAAATGAAGGTGTTGTGGAGATTGAGGGTAAGACCTTCACAGTCACTGGGGAGGTGATTTCTACGGTCACTAGCATCCCCATAGTTGGCAAAACATTTTACAGTAACCATAAAATCTCCAATAATGCAATCAATGAATTTGTGAGAGATGAGGAAGAGAAGGTGGCTATCATCAAGTTGGGAACCTACTACTAGCCTTTGGGTATGAAAATGCTATGGAAGTTTATTCTCGAGGCCCTTATCTCATACATCACACTAGACACTAGGTTCAATAGAATTAGGACCTACCACTTTGTCTTGCTAAACCACTTCAAGCATGGAGAAAAGGTATCCATCCCATTTTATCTCTATTCCTCTATAAATGAGAATATCAATGGCTTTAGAGAGAAGAACATAGCTAACCCTACTTTGCATGAGGGCCTGTTACTGTTAAGTTATGATTTCTTTAAAGCTCAAACTCTGGGTAGGGAAATCATAGATAATAAAGATAATAGTGAAGCTTCTGGGTCTAACTACATCCATTCTAAAGGTAACATCAAGGGTATGCACTCTGAGGATTATGAGGAAAAAGAGATAAAAAATTTGAAACATGGGTCTTCATCAAATAAGAGACTTCCAAGCTTGATCAAAATTGAAAAATCTCTGAAAAAGAAAGACAAAAACGAGATACCCTCAGATAAGGAGTATAAAAAAAATGAACAAGAAATGAACATAGATGATGAGGGAAAATCAAAAGGGGAGGCCACTAAGAAGATGGAAACAGAAAAAGAGGAAATGCTCGGGTCATCTCTCTGTTTATCTCACTATTAGCAATGACAATTCCCCCCTCCTCAGCCCTAGTTAGGAGCCAAAAATAAAGCTCAAGTCCCTAATACTAAGGATCCCAAAGATGACTAGGATAATCCATCTACCCTGTCACCCAACTTGCAAGAGACCTATGAAGAAAAGTGCAGAGAGGAGTATCAAAATCAAGATTCTAGAAAAGGGAAGAAGGTTTGGAGGAACTTCAATATGAACACAATGCAGATGGGGATCATAAGGGAAGCTATGAAACCCAAAATCCTCAAGGACACCAATGGTAGAATTCAAAAGGAGGAGCTGATTGACCCCGCTCTGGTGGTCTTGAATGACAAGGGTAGGGAAATGGAGATGATTCTCCTAAGAAAAGCTAATAATAACATCCTAGACCAGTTCAGGTCCTTCCAATGGCTCTTCCACGATGTTGGGAGTTCCCTTTGATCTTCAGCTTGTAGATTTATACTTTGATGGATAACTGTAATATAACTTTGACTCTATCACCACTCCAAAGTCTACAAGGAAGAGGGCCAATTAACAAGGATCAACAACAAGATCCTCCTACACTTTGAGCCTAAATGCTCAGGTGGGTGTACCCTTGACTCACTTCTCCAAAGGAGTCTCAAAACAATATACAACTATGTCCTTTAATAATTGACTAAAAGATATTATCATTTAAATTTGGGTGTGTGTGGTTGATGACAATGAAATGCTTCCAGAGGATGGACCAGTGCCTTAACCTAGGGAAAAGAGTCACCCAATTACATACATCCACTGAAGATCTTAAATCAAACACTCTTGGGCTTAGGATAAGTGCTTTTCCTACTACCCCTCTCCTTCAAACACAAGGACATCAGATTCTTATTTGGTTGTAAAATCACTAAACTCACCTAAAAGACTTTAATCCTAACTTTGTTAGGAAGTCAGAGATGACTTCACAATACTCTTTGTTTACCATATGCTAATACACTCTATGACACTAACATATATGAGCTCAGAACCAAAACAAGAAGACATACACAAATGTGAGATTGGATCTCAATAACATTCTCATTAACATATTCAGGATCAATATACAATCAAAGCAACACAAACATAGGAAAAGACCCAAAATATAGATCCTCTTTACTCAAATGTTCATACAATCATAACCACTAGAACTGACCAAAATTTAGAATAGAACCTCAGGACTGAACCCTCATTCTATCAAAAAATGAACTACTTATACCCCTAGTCACCTTGGAATCCTCAAAGAGGATGCATCAAGCTTCAGGTGACTAGGGTTAGGGTGTCAACTACCCAACCAATAAAAAAAAAACATCTAAAGTTATTCCAAGGGAAGAAACATAGGCAACCTAGAGAAAATGAATCTCAAATAGATTTGCAATCATCAAAATCTACGAGAATAGTATAGAACACCAAGGAATTGCCATGAAAACTAGTCAAATCAGCCACCTGCAAACACACCTTGAGAATAGAAAATAAGGTACATACCCCTAAAAACTATCATGGAATACCTTGGACCACACTGCAACCACCAACGCCACCAAAAAAATCAAAACTAGCCTCAAAAGAAATTAAAAATAGTCCTTTCTATCGCTGGAAACCCTTTGCAAATTTGAATTTGAAAAACAATGGTCATTTCCAAGTACTAGCAGCAAATCGGCGGTCAACTTTTAAATATTGATCATCTTTAAGTCGTGACCATCTGATCCTCATGTTTCATGGGCTTGATGATTTAACCTTTTAATATGACCTCAGTCACATTTAGCGAACTGGCAACTGAAGGGAATTGACCATTGATGAAATACTTTATACTACCACTAGATAGTTAAGCGATTACATGAATGCTTGTTCGCTGAATTGCTAAAACATTTAGAGAACTACCATCTTTCTTCACAAATGAGAAAACCTATGAAATTTTTTTGGGGCCGCCAAACATTTTATCCGCACTACCAGACCCTAGACCCCCACTCAGGCCTACTTTTTGCCACTTGTTAATAAACCACTCACTGCCACTACTTGGTCATCACTGAAATAGGACCCACCCACGTAACCCTTTGAAAATTCATGGTGGGTGTAAGTTCTCATGGCTCTAACACAACCCATGAGAACTTACACCAACCGTAGATTTTGTCTCGGTCACTGATCTCTCTAACAACGACCCCACCTTGCTTTATCATCCACGTTGACTAATAGAATTTGAAAAACTCTGCACCACTTGGTAGATGGACCTGGTTGAAATAGAAGACTACATCACCCAAGAGAATGAACAACTATCACATAATGTCAAGCCTTTGACACATTTGATAAGATCATATTTTCATTGTTGATTTTCTAACAATGTTAGGACCCTCTGATGCACTCAAAAATGAGGTCCCACTGACAACTACCAATGTATTAATACATGGACCAATCATATCCTGCTATTTGTGCATATGTATCATCTTGGACCCACAGTTTGAAGTGCCATGTCATAAAGAGAATCAATGATCATCATAAGATCACAAGCCTTTGACAAATCCCTTGCGCTTTAACGACAACCATCGGATTGAAAAGCTATCAGAAAGACTGGGCATGGGAAACATTAAACTAGAACATAGGAAATATTAAGGCACTGACTTAGGAGAAATATTTTTCCGAGACTCAGGGAAATATAAAAGGGGTTCGACATAAAACCTTTAGTCGCAAGATCGCAAAGCATGAAAAAGGTTCACGTAATCATGCGACAAAGATGTTAACAATTTAGCACATGCATTTTAGAGACTTAACAGGCCTGAATAAAGGTAACTTAAAATTACAACAAGGCCAGGGTACAAAATAGGGCTTTTTCCACACAATGGCTACATTTTCAAAATTTTGAACTAAGGGTTTCAAAGCCAGAGACACAAAAATGACTGCAGAGACCAAAGGACAACACATGAAGCCATGAATTTTTTTCAAGGTGTTAACAGTGGCTCTATCTGGGGATGTATGCCTCCTGCAGGCATAGCAAGGACTTAGAATCACTAGTTAAAGTAGACTATCCCAGTGAAAAAGGGCACAAAGGCCTCAAAAATTGGCAACCAAACTAGAGAAACAGGAAGGGAAACACACAATTGGAAGGAAAAAACTATACAGAGTGTACATTTTTATAAAAAACCTATAGCATCCAACCTAAGTTAGTCTTTGCCTCTATCAAAAATTTGGTTTTCATTTCTTCCTTCATGAGGCACACTAGATATTTTGTTTTCAATTATTTCACCAGGCGTGTCAATATTTCCAACCAACCTGTTAGGCAAAACAAAGTAACTATCTTCATAGTGCATGTAAAAAGTTTTGACACTCCCTTCATTTTGCTCACTATGAAGAAAAGACTCATCATACCTATGAATAGTACCATCGGATAAAAACCTATTCTTTTCTACTGATTCATGTATGCTATCAATTGGAAACACAAAAAACTCATACTCTACCTGCTGAAAGACTTCATTTATACCCCGACCTTGCATTTCCATGGGTGCAACCAGCTAGAACTTAGATGAATAGTCAAACTCATGTTCACAAATGTGATTATTACCAAATTATGCAACTATTCCACAACCTTCTGATGAACAAGATGCAACATCATCACTTAAAAATTTATCATAGATGGAAAAAGAAGAACAGCCTGACCCAAATGAATCTAAAATCTCCACATGTCCCTCAAACAAAGGATTGACAGCTTCATGCAATACACCTTGTTGAATATCATGACAAAAAATGGGCTGATAATCATCAAACTCTTCATTATATAAAGCATTAGGGAACACTTTAAGCTCACTACCCATTTCAACCTCATGGAGACTAACAACATATGAAGAAAAGTCAGATTAACATGAAGATTCACATTCATCATCACATACCAAGCATGTAGTATTTATGATTATGTGCTTGTTATCCAAAAGAGACTCATCAGATAACACCTTGTTCAAATCTTCATGTTCTGCCTCACTAATATCATAATGAATTATTGTTTCTTTTTCTTCATACCTTGAGGATGAAACACCCTCAACATCTTCACTACCCAAAGAATTCTCACTTTCACCATCACTTTCTCCTTCCCATGTTACATCTAACTCATATGAAGACACCACAACCTCACTATCTTCATCACTCCAATTATCAGCACTTAAGGACATAACCCTAAGTGCATCATCAAGCCCAAGGCTATCATCACAAAGTATCCAATCTCTGATACATATATAATACTCTTCCCACAATGCATTTGACCAACTAGTTGACTCATGAAAACAAAGATCTAAGAATAAACCAATGAACTCAAACTCTGAAAACTCAACATCATCAAGAAGCTCATTATATACATCCCAAAATTTGTCATAGAAAAGAGATATGGATAGATCCTTTCTACATCCTACTTTCAATCTCATCAATGATATGCAATCCCTAAGGATGCCCTACTCAAGGAAAGCAAGTTCCACCTCAAGCTTACCTATCAAACTTAATGTAGTACTTCCACATAATTTTGTAGAGATGCAACTTTAAACTTGAAGTATGAAAAACTCTACTCAGACCTTATCCTTTTCTTAGTGCTTGATCACTTAATAAGGAAACATCTAGACTTTGAAAAGTACCTGAGAATTTTGTAGCAGAAGACATTGTTGACTGGAAGGTAGGGCAGATCTAGAGCTCACCCTGAAGCTCCATCAGATTCTTTTCTATGTAGAGTCACCACCTCCTTGGAGAGGAAAGTAATTCACTTGTTCTTGTTTCTTCTTCCAATCAACACAAAACTCCACCAAGTAAACATGCACTATTTATCAAAAGATGCACTGATCAAATAGAGAAATTAGAGCCGCCACTCAACACTTAGTGAGAAGATTTTACAAATGTATTTTTTCTATTTGACTATTTGATCATTTAACCAGACTCTAGGATGATCCAGCAAAGCAAGGAATTGGACATCTTAAACTTGCTATCTTTTATTCTATCCCCAATAGAGTCACCATTTTGTTGGTGACTCGGATGGGCAAATCAATCCGGTCCTTAAGATTTTGACTATAACAATATAACCACAACTAGAGATCCTAACACATATAATTATTCATTGTTGTTCTCCCCAGCAAAGTTGCCATTTTTTTGGGAGTTCCCTTTGATCTTCAACTTGTAAATTTATACTTTGATGGATAACTTTAATATAACTTTGACTCTATCACTACTCCAAAGTCTACAAGGAAGAGGGCCAATTAACAAAGATCAACAATGAGATCCTCCTACACTTTGAGCCTAAATGCTCAGGTGGGTGTACCCTTGACTTACTTATCCAAAGGAGTCTCAAAACAATATACAACTATGTCCTTTACTAACTGACTAAAAGATATTATCATTTAAATTTGGGTGTGTGTGGTTGATGATAATGAAATGCCTCCAGAGGATCAACCACTACCTTAACCTAGGGCAAAGAGTCACCCAATTACATACATTAGCTGAAGATCTTAAATTAAACACTCTTGGGCTCAGGATAAGTGCTTTTCCTAGTACCCCTTTCCTTCAAACACAAGGACATCAGATTCTTATTTAGTTGTAAACTCACTAAACTCACCTAAAAGACTTTAATCCTAACTTTGTTAGGAACTTAGAGATGAGCTCACAATACTCTTTGTTTACCATATGCTAATACACTTTGTGACACTAACATACATGAGCTCAAAACCAAAATAAGAAGACATACACAAATGTGAGACTGGAACTCAATAACATTCTCATTAACATATTCAGGATCAATATACAATCAAAGCAACACAAAGATAGGAAAAGACCCAAAATACAGCTCCTCTTTCCTCAAATGTTCATACAATCATAACCACTAGAATTGACCAAAATTCAAAATAGAACCTCAAAACCGAACCCTCATTCTATCAAAAAATGAACTACTTATAGCCCTAGTCACCTTGGAATCATCAAAGAGGATGCATCAAGCTTCAGGTGACTAGGGTTAGGGTTTCAACTACCCAACCAATAAAAAAAACATTAGAAGTTATTGCAAGGGAAGAAACATAAGCAACCTAGAGAAAATGAATCTCAAATAGATTTGCAATCATCAAAATCTTTGAGAACAGTACAGAACACCAAGGAATTGCCATGAAAACTAGTCAAATTGGCCACCTGTAAACACACTTCGAGAACAAAAAACATGGTACAGACCCCTACAATCAATCATGGAACATCCTGGACCACACTACAATCATTGACACCACCAAACAAATCAAAACCAGCCTCAAAAGCAATTAAAAATAGTCCTTTCTATCGCTGGAAACCCTCTACAAATTTGAATTTGAAAAACAATGGTCATTTCCAAGCACCAGCAGCAAATCGGCAGTTGACGTTTAAATCTTGATCATCTTTAAGTCATGACCATCTGATCCTCATGTTTCATGGGCTTTATGACTTAACCTTTTAATATGACCTCAGTCACATTTAGTGAATTGGCGACTAAAGGGAATCGACCATTCATGAAATACTTTATACTACCACCAGATAGTTAAGCGATTATGCAAACGCTTGTTCGTTGAACCGCTAAAATATTTAGAGAACTACCATCTTTCTTCATGAATGAGTGAACCTATGAAAATTTGTCAGGGCCACCAAACATTTTATCCGCACTGCCAAACCCTAGACCCCCACCCGGGCCCACTTTTTGCCACTTGTCAACAAACCATTTGCTGCCACTGTTCGGTCATCACTAACATAGGACCCACCCATCTAAGCCTTTGAAAATGGATGGTGGGTGTAAGATCTCATGGCTCTGACACAACCCATGAGAACTTATGCCAACCATAGATTTTGTCCCCATCACTGATCTCTCTGACAATGACCCCACCTTGCTTTATCATCCACGTTGACCAATAGAATTTGAACAACTCTGCACCACCTGGCAGATGGACCTGCTTGAAACAGAAGACTAGGTCACCCAAGAGAATGAATGACTGTCGCATAATCTCAAGCCTCTGACACATTCAATAAGATCATACGCCCGTCGTTGATTTTCTAACAATGTCAGGACCCTCTAACGCACTCAAAAACTAGGTCCCACTGACAACTGCCAATGTATTAATACCTGGACCAATCATATCCTCCCATTTGTGCATACATGTCATCTTGGACCCATAGTTTGAAGTGCCGTGTCACAAAGAGAATCAACAATCGTCATAAGATTGCAAGCCTCTGACAAATCCCTTGCGCTTTAACGACAACTGTTGGATTGAAAACTTGTTAGAAAGACTAGGCCCGGGAAACATTAAGCTGGAACATAGGAAATATTAAGGCACTGACTTAGGAAAAATATTTCACTGAGACTTAGGGAAATATAAAAGGGGTCCGACATAAAACCTTTAGTGACAAGATCACAAAGCATGAAAAAGGTTCACGCGATCATGCGACAAAGAGGTTAACAATTTAGCACATGCATTTTAGAGACTTAAGTGGCCTGAATAAAGGTAACTTAAAATTAGAACAAGGCCAGGGTACAAAATAGGGCTTTTTCCACACAACGGCTACATTTTCAAAATTTTGAACTAAGGGTTTCAAAGTCAGAGACACCAAAATGACTGCAGAGACCAAAGGAAAGGACATGAAGCCATGAAATTTTTTCAAAGTGCTAACACATGAACTTGAAGATCTCGAAGACAAAATATAGAGCATAATAGATAAGGACCACATAGCCTCAGTGTGTAAGTGAAGCTTGGAGTCAAGGGTTGTTCACCTAGAAGCAAAACTGAAAAGTCTTGAGGACACCCTTAAGGGCATTGTAGAGCAAAACTACAACATTCTCAAAGCATCCAATGAGCATATCAAGATGCTCATTAACAAAATGGAAGAAAAGATGGAGAGCAGGGACAAATAGTAGACCACAAAGGAAGATAAGAAGCCTAACGAAGGTCTAGATAAGAGAACCAGAGCCATAATAAAGAAAAATAGGGATGATGACTACTCCCTTGGACCCAAAAACATTCAAAAGGTAAATGAGGTAGTAGAGAAGATGGAGGTCCTTGAATGCAATGCTGTCACAATACTCAAGAGCCTCACTTGACCTCGGCCCCTGGTGCTTGTCTCTTTTTTGGTCTATTTTTTCTACTCCTTTTTGTGGTAGCTTATCGGTCGACCTTACTGTGGCTTGTTTCTCTATTTATTATGCATTAGCTTATCTCTAAACTCATAGTTTCTACATTTTATTTTACTATGGGTTTCAGGAACCCTATAAAACCTATTTTACTTAATCAAAAACACTACCAACAAGATATATTGTAGCCAAAATGACTATCAATAGTTAAATTAGCATGAAATGATTTTGAATAGGTGAATCACTATAATTTGAATTACTCCATATAGTCCAAAAATATTTATCGATCACTATGAAAAGTTTTATACTTTTCTACTCAATTCTAGACAAAGCTTTAGATTAAAATATGTTTATGTATATATGTTATTACTGATAAGAATTTTTTTGCAATAAGGATTTAAAAATAGAAAAATATCAATATTCTATATGTCCAAATACCAACATAAAATTCAACTCACTAATATAAATACTACGCAACAAATGGAGACTCTAGACATCAATCTTTAATCTAATAAAATTCTAAGAATAATAATATTGCCCAAATTTGATAAAAAAACTCAATAATAGTGTAAAATAATCTTTAAAAAAAATAATCAAATCTCAATGATATTTGCAAATTGTTGAATAGAGAAAATTCAATCTATAAAAGAATAAGGTAGGATTGAGCCAATATCTCAAGTGTTGATGAAGAATCTCACACTAGAAAGAAGAACAATTTGAATGGATTCAATACCATGTGGGAGTTTGTAACCTCCTAAGCCAAGATCAATAACTATTGCCACTTCCACAAATAGAGAGAAATAGTAGAACACTGAGAAAGATAAATAATAAATAAATGTGATGTCAAACAATGTACATAAGCTATGCTTATAAAGTCAAGAGAGAGAATGAGAGCACCAATGAGAATAAAATGTACCTACTCATCTAGGAAATATAAATGACAACTAATATGCCTAAGTGGAACTTAAGAAAGAGTTAATAATAATTTACTTGAACATAATACACCTAAGCTAGTCTAGGGCTTTTCCAATTCTTCATAAAGTTTTCTATTTTCCACTTCTTGAAAATACTCTTCCCAAAGTGGTACTATTAAGGGTCTCCTAATAACACATACCATCCACCCTTTTGAAACTGTCATTTTACTCTTTAACAATTCACTTAGAAACTCACTAGCCCCTCTACAAGTACACTAAATATCTCTTCCTTATACTCTACCCAATAGGAAAATTCTTGTAAGACATGCTCCTCATCCACATTCTACCCATATTTAACCTTTTTGAAAGGATAACAAATCACTCATTTACTAAAGTTTGATTCAAGAATAAATTCCCTCATCTTCACTTTCACTAAAACTTCTCCAAGGTCGATTTCTTTACTCCTAGCTAACTAGCTTCTCTAATACTAAATGATATAGACAAGTTTGTTTTATCTCCAAGTCATATTGTCTATTAGTGTCAAATACTTAGTCATTTTCAAGGCAATGTTGGTCGGTCATCACTACGACAAAGCCATCATATTAAGGCCAAGCAATATATGGGCTTGTATTTTGTATATGTACCGAGTAGTAGTTATTTTCGAGCAAGTCAATGGTTGCTAAGTAGCCCAGTAGTTACCGAGTACTATGAATGTCAAGATGTATAGAAAAATTAGTACTGAGTGCTAGTATAAGGAGAAGAATTTTGATCAAGCACCAAAGACTGTTAGGTTTTGATAACACTACGAGGGGGGTGATGATCTACAACTAATTGAATATCTTGATGAACTGAAGAGATGGTGATTAGAGATCACTGAGCTATTAATGTGATATGTAAGATGATTAAATCAATCAATATGTTTTCATTGATATCAACTATTTTTTACTATACTTATCATGATAGTTACAAACATCTAAATATCTATAGAAGGCAGAAATGGTGAAGACATGAGACATCTAGATAAAGAAAAGATGGATATGATAGATAAGGATAAGGTATACATGAGGTAACTTATTGATGATTTTATGGCATTATGTTGTTGACTTGAGCATGTTACATTATTCTATTATGAAGAAGAGATCATAATTGAACAAGTTAATGTGGTCAGCAATTGAAAATTTTTGTATACACTGAGTCAGTCTTGTGTATACTGAGTGATAGTAATAATCGAGTTAGTTATCATCGATGCATTCAGTTTTAATTGAGTATGGATGAAAACATTAAATGCTAAGAACAATTGATTGAAATTGATGAGCTAGAATTTCTTATGATTTTGAGGTAATAGATGAATTTTTTTATAAGATCCATGACTGACATAATTTAGATATGATCTAAGGGAAGAGATTGAAATGTGTTATTGACACATCTTTCAAGGAAGGTTTAAGCAACAAAATGGATGAATGAGATCAAGAGGGAATATATAATGGCTAATATGAAAATGGTTTACACGTCTACTTAGGAGACATGAGTTTCATTATTGAAACATGTCAGATAAAATATAGATTGTAGAAGATTTCATGTGAACACATTTTTCATGTATTCCTAATCAAACTAGTTATAGATAGAACCAAGTTATAGGCATAACCGAGCGTCAGAGATATATACACTGAGTGAAGTGAGTTGAAGGATATAAGAAAGTGAATTGGTTATTGATCATATGGTTTTTATGAGCTTAGCATAGATCTAAATATTTGCAAATAGAGTTGTACTTGAATCAAATCAGTATTGTATCAATTTAACCATTGATTCTACAAAATATCTTAACCAAGTGGACTTAACAATCTTTTTGTATATCCATATGACATTCAAGGAACGTAAATTATTATCTTGTTGACCCTAGAGTGAATGATGGTCAAAAGTTAACTATTAGTGATAAATCCTCTAACCAAGTCACACCTGACAGTGTGCATTGTAATAGGGTTGGCTCCTAACCGAGCTCACTTTAGAAGAGTGAAATATATTTGGGTTACCGATCCCAGGTGGTTTTTCCCTTAGCAGGGTTTCCACATTAAATCATTGTGTTATGTGTTATTTGTTGTGATTTTTTTCTATCATACTTTACATGTTCCATATTCGATTAATCGATAAAGACAATTTTGGATAATTACTGGTATTCGATAAATGATGAGAAAGATAGTTATGTTATCCTAACAAGATGTTTAATTTATTGAATAAGTGTGAAAAAGTACATCTGAGAGTGTGGGACTTTCGGATAATTGATTTAACTAATTCATACCCCTTCTTAGTTATCTAACAATTGGTATCAGAGCATAGTAGTTTCTTGGAGGTGTTAGTCCATTTTCCAATCATTGCAAAATTCTTTGAAAATGACCTTTTTCCCTACAGTCTTTGTTTTGTTGTCTCTACCCGGCTTGCAGTCTCAATTTTAACTTGCAAAGAAGATCTGTATGTGTTTCATTTTGTATTCTCTTGGCCCTATGCTCTTTAGTGTATCACCCTACTCTAGCCCAGACCGCATCCTCTTAAATCACAAAACCCAGGGAATTTTTCAAGTTTTGAGGTCTACGGGTGACAATTTTTAAAATCTTCCATAGTGTCGAAAACCCACAGTGTTTTCAAAAACCCGTGTTGTTTTCAGCTTCCCTACTACCTTTCGGTCTATTGTTAATCATGTGTGTTTTTGATCTTTTGCTGAAAACCCTCGTTGTTTTCAACCTTTGCCTTCCAGCTTTGTGCACTTGTCTTTTGGTGCCGAAAACTTTGTGTGTTTTCGACCTTGGTCTTAACTTCACAAGTGCGATGATGTGGGGCCAATTTCTCAAAGTGGTAGAGGGAGGAGATCAACAGTTGGCATGTGATCGCATGGAATATTCTTTCCCCATGCGATCATGCACCTGTCATTGATTTTGTTTGTTCTAAGTGTCTCTTCCGTGAAGTGGGCCCGCTGTCAGAGGGGAGGTAGGGGGCATGTTCTTATAGGCTATCACATGGCCGCATGTCAGACTTTTCTAACATGCGATCATGTGACCGCTTGCCATCTATTTGCATGGGTCCCAGTCTTCTGTGGTGTTTAGTTTCTTGGTGGTTAAGTTTTCATTCCATGACCTGGCGACCAACAGTTATCTCCTTGTCGCTTGATTCTGGCAGTTAAGTGGCTAACATCTGGCAACTTGGCTGGCGGTTAAGTTTGCCTTGGTCACATGGTCATGAGATGGCGGACCCAAATTTTCAAAGCTTTTTGTAGGTGGGGTCTCTTCGGTGGTGACTGCGCTGATGGTAGCTTATGATTGGCTGTCGCATGGCTGCATGTCAGACTTTTCTAACATGCGATCATGCGACCACTTGCCACATGTCCCTGGGGCCTGATAGCGAGGTGGTGATGAGGCTTTTCAGGTGGGCCCATTGGCTTTTGTTGCAGAGGTGCACATTTTGTGCGGTGGGTCCAGGATGCCACACAGTGTTGATGTGCATGATTTTTATTGGCTAGCAGGTGTACATGTGGTGGTCTCATGGCCTTGTCACATGATCAAAAGGGCCATTTCCATGGCTTGTGATCATGCAACTAACCCCTTGCATTTGACTCCATGCGGTGGTGGTTACGGTGGTGGTTAATGTTCATGGCTTGTTGAATGTTCGCATAGCCCATTTTCGAGGTATGCAATCATGTGACAGGATGCCACATGTGCTGGGGCCCATTTTTGGTTGTTTGCTAGTCCCATTGGCAGGTGGTTTCATGGCAATCTCTGGTAGGTCTGAGCTGGCAGGATGGTAGTTTTGAACACGGGCCCAGGTTGGGGCATCTCGGCGGTGACATGACAGCCAACTAGGTGCATGTTAGTGGCTTGTCACATGTTCACGTGAGCCAGTTTTCTAGCTTGCGAACATGTGACATACCCTTTTGTGGTAATAGTAGCATGAGCGGTAATGAAGAAGGTAATGGGAAGTGGCATGTCACATGTTCGCATAGCCCATTTCTGGGCTATGCGATCATGCGACAACTATATGGTGTCACTGTTGCGGAGTTAGCCCAAGGTGTTTGGATGGTTGAAAACATAGCCCCATGAATTTCATGGTGACCATTACAATTTGAGTTTGAATTTTTGAGAATTTCCAGTGATAGGGGGTGCCTTTTTTTTTATGGAACTCAATGCAGAAATGACCCTGCTTGGTGAGATGCGATTGGTCTGCCACTTGCAAGGTGTCCTTTTTAGCTTGGTTTTGTGATCCTTTGTACTTGCAGAGATGACTTTCATGATTAAAGATCAGTTCAAGATTTCCTCTTTCCTAGATTGAATGTGTTTCCTACCCCTAAATTAAATTCATGATTGTTTCTAGCAGGTCGGGTGGTTGAAATCCTAACCCTAGTCATCCGTAGCTCGTTGCAAATTTCCAAGATGACTAGGGGGTATAAGTGGCAGACTTTTTGAGTTTGCAGGAGTTCCAATTCTTTTGGTTTTGGTCCCAGATTTTTGATAGTGAAAATTTGAACAAGGAGAGCCTGGATTAAGGATTTGTTTCCTTTGTGCATTTTGTCATTTGGTAATGTATTGATTCTTCAAGTCTTAGTGAGAACATTTTTGGATTCCAATCTCATATTGGTGTATGTCTTTTTGTTTTTCTCTTGAGCTCATATATGTTGATTTCATAAAGTGGGTTAGCATATGGTAAACAAAGAGTATTTTGGGGTTATCTTTGAGTTCCTAACAAAGTTAGGATTAAAGTCTTTAAGGTAAGTTCAGTGAGTTCATGGCAAGATAAGGATTTGATGTCCTGGTATGTGAGTGAGGGGAGTAATAGGAAAAGCACTTATTCTGAGTCTCTGTATGTTTGAGTTAAGGTTTTAGGGTGAAATAGGTTGTTAAGTGACTCTCTACCCTGGGATAAAGCACTAATCCATTCTCTGGAAGTAGTCCATCATCAGCAATCACACACACACAATTAAATGATAAACCTTTCAATCAGATAGTTAATGGTATAGTTACATATTGTTTAGAGACTCCTTTGAAGAAGTGGGTCAAGGGTACACCCACCTAAGCATTGAGGCTCAAAGTGTAGGAGGATCTCCTTGGTCCTTGTTAATTGGCCCTCTTCCTTGTAGACTTTGGAGTGGTGATAGAGTCAAAGTTTCATTATAGTTATCCATCCAAGTATAAATCTACAAGTTTTGAAGATCAAAGGGAAGAACCAACAAAATGGTGACTCTGCTGGGGAGAATGATTATGAAGATATGCATATGTTAGGTCTTTGGTTGCAGTTATATTTAAGTATTCAAAATCTTATTAACCAAATAGACCTGCCCACCCAAGCCATCAACAAGACAATGATTTTGCTAGTGAGAATCCAGAGAGGAAGGTTGTAAGTGTGTTCTTATTTTCCTGTTGTGTTTCAAAGATTTCCCATCTAGGTGGGTGGCGACTCAAAGGTTAGAACCAGTGCTACATGATAAATCATGGATAAGAAGAGAAATACTAGGTCTTTTGTTAGAAAGAATCCAGAGGTCACTTTGGAGAAGCTACCTAGACAAGAAAAGAAGAGCTAGATGAGAAGGAATGGTGAGTCTACTAGTGCTCCCATGAAAGAACAAAGAAATGCTAGAGCCAAAATACCACATGTATCCTCAAGTGAGGATGGTTCACAAGACAAATTTTCTAGATCAGATGGTGGTCACTCTGAAGAGAGATTCTATGATACCCCTGAAGCTGCATTTCAGGACAAAGGTCCATTGTCTATAGGTCAGAATGAACAAAATAGAGATATTAGTTTAGAGGTTGACCTAGATCTTGATGAAGATCATTTTAGAAGAGAACCCATGAGACATAGGCAAGTTCACTTCCCATATCAAAATTTTCTTGATATGGATGTGTCATCTGGTTATGATGACATTATGGTGGATCTTGATGACTTGAATGCACTAAGGTTGCAGTTGGCAGAGCAGGATGCCATAGATAAAAGATTACAGGAGGAGAGAGAGGATGAAAAGGTGAATGCTTTGATCGAGAGGTAGTCTCTTCTTAGAAAAATAAATGAAATGAAGGAGAGAAAAAAAATTCTTGCTTTTGCTCCTAGAAATCTGCAGCATGATGTTTTTGGTGATCTTGATGCCTTGACGAGTGAGAAAGAGTGCTTGCTTTAGGATCATGAATTTGATAGGGAGGGCCCTATGGTTAGACAAGTGCAAAGTTATGTCCCTTTTCTTAAGGATAAAGATGGGCATAGGATCACTAGACCTGCTGTTATCATTAATGAGAAAGGAAAGTAGAAGATGGTGAGTCACCAAGCAAGCAAATGAGTGAAAATACTAGGGATCCCACCACCTGATTCAAATAAAGACACTGAAATGGAGAGAAGGAGAAAAGAAGATGAGGACCTTGCAAAAGAACTAGAGAGAGTTGAGGTTGATGCTTCCATTGCAGAAAAGAAAAGGAAGATCCAATTTTTGCGGGCATCTTCAGCTAATGCTCTTGGCCCATCTGCTACTGAACTAGGTATGCCATCTATGATTACTGCTATTCCACTTAGTAATGCTACTAGTTCATTTCCTTCTTCATCTGCTAGGATAGGTGCAGATCCTAGGCAGCAGTCAAATGTACAAATAAATATAGATGCTAATGTTGATCCTAGGGTTAACACTAGTTCGAGCTTTCAAAGAAGACCTATGCAACTAGAAGGCTATAGGCAAATAAGTTTTGATAGAATTTCTAGCTATCCAAATGCTTTTCCAAATGATATTAGAGATAACGTACCTAAGTTTTCTGGTAATAATGCTATTAGTTGTGAAGAGCATCTTAGGTTGTTTTCTGATATGCTTAATGATTATGAGGTAGAGCATGAGGATGTAGTCATGAAACTATTTGTTCAATCTCTAATGGAGGATGCTAGAGATTGGTTTAAGAGGCTTCCTGATAGATGTATTGATACTTGGGACTCCTTTGAGAAATTTTTCAAAGAGCAGTATGGTGATAGGCCTAATGCTAGTTTTATGTTGAATGAATTCAACACCATAAGGAAAAATCTGAATGAATCTGCAGTTGAATTCAACATGAGATTTTAGAAGGGTATGCATAAGTTGTTCCAAGTTATGCAGTTAGATGACAATGTTTGTCTAACTACATACTTCAATGCATTTGATGGGAAGATGGGATATTTATTGAGGGATAAAGAACCAAGAACTCTTAGGGATGCTTTTAGGATTGCTCTCAATACTGAGAACAACATGAAAATATCAGGAAAATTGGGTGGAAAGAGAGATGACCCAAAGTTGTTTGGGGACAAGAAATATAAGAAAGAAAATGATAAGAATGTTGGATCTAGGAGGCAAGAAGAAGATAAATTGGATAAGGTGCTTAATGCACTGAAGGATTTGAAGGCACTTGAAAAGAGGAACATCAGTGCTCATACCAATGAAAGGCCTTATTTCAACAACAATTTCAATAAATAGAATAGACTAAAGAACTACCCCTACAACACCCAATGGAAGGATGGCAAGCCTATTATCCTTGCTGCAAGAGGAAACAATGACAGAGGTGTCCCTGACCCTCTGCATAAGGCTTCAATAAATGTCATGGAGAACATATCTTGGTGTGTTTCATGCCAGTCCCCTCATTTTGCAGAGCATTGTGTGGTTGCACAATCTATGGTTGCAAATCAAGATTGTGGCAATGAGGAGATATAACAAGAAGAAGAACAAGATGATGTTGGATGCAACATGGTTTCTTCATATCTAGGATATGAAGATGATTCTAATTTTGATGAAGAGGTAGATGTAAATGTGAAGAGACATAATCAGGCCCTTTTTCATCAAGAGGTTTTTTCTGATGGTGAATGCATTGATCATAAAACATGTAACATGAATTCTTCTCCCAGGCCAGTAAATTTGAGAAAACCTTCTAGAGAAGAGATGGATAGGATTACTGTAGAAATGATTTCCTAGGTGCAAACTAGAGGCATAGTGGAAAGGAATACAAATGAGAAAGCTGCAAGAATGTTTATAAAGAGTACCAACTCTGGAGAACCTAATGAGAACAAATCAAAGGTTGATCACATGGCGAAATTCAGGAATGTAAAAGGTAAGCATTGTGAGCCTAAGGGAGTTGGAATTGACAAGGTCTCTAGTGAGATTGAGAAGCTAGTTAACATAATGGCTAGGATTGAAAAAGTGAGGGTGGTGAGTACACCCAATGTGTCAGACAAGTAAAAGGACATTAAGGCAGTGCAGATTGAGATTCTTGCTTCTACCCCTATTGACATGTTATTTGTATTGTCACAAGTTATAGTTAAGGTTCCATTGTCAGAATTGTTGAGGATCCCTGAACATAAAGATAAAGCTATTGCATGGGTTGGTAATACTCACAAAAATGATACTTCATGCAATGGATCTCAGGATAAAGCTTTGAGTGATGTTGTTGCTCAGGGAATTATGTCTCAAATTCCTCCAATATATTTGGATAGTTTTGTCAATGCCAGCCTTGAAAATATTAACCCATTCTTCTTAAGTGTTCTTGTGAATGGGATGAAGTTAAGAAATTGTATGATTGATAGTGGTGCCTCTAATACTATCATGCCTTTGAAAATTATGGAGAGGTTGGGCCTTAAATTTGATATAGTGCAGGATAGGTGTTGTGCAATGGATCAGAGGGAGGTACCAGTGATTGGGACTATCCATGCAATGCCATATAGGTTGGCAGCATATCCAGAGAAAGAGCTAACAATGAGTGTTTTTGTGGTGGATATCCCTCCTCATTATGGGATGTTGCTGTGTAGAAGGTGGAGTGCTTCCATGAGTGGAAGTTTATAGTGTGATTTGTCCTATGCAACTTTCAAGATTGATGATCAATTTGTCAAGATTGAACGAGAGCCAAGAGTATGCCACATGATTGAGAGAAACATAGATAATGAAACTACATGTTTTGTGGATACTGATGTTAATTATTTTAGGGCAGAGATCCCTGTATTTGAAAATGAACATATTTTGTTACCTATCTCTGTTGAAGTAGGTGCTGATTTTGTGAAGGGTAATTTGTGGCTAATGTACTTTGATGGTGCAAATTGCAAAGATGGTGTAGGAGTAGGTATTTTACTTATTTCTCCTGATGGAAAAACCTACAAGTTCTCTTTCACATTGAATTTTTTTTGTACCAACAATATAACAGAATATGAGGCCTTGTTGTTAGGATTGAGGTTGGAACAAAAGCATGGTATTAAATGTCTAAATGTTATTGGTGATTCTGAGTTGGTGGTGTCCCAAGTCAGGTCAGTGTATGCCTCCAAGAATAGAAGGTTGAAATAGTATAGAAATGTAGTTTGGGATTTGATTGAACATTTTGATGTCTTCAATATTGAGTGGAAGGATAGGAGTAACAACAAGGTGGCTGAGTTGTTAGCCAATATTGCAATCAACCCCAACGATGTCACATTCTCTGGTATCTCTAAAGTTGAAATTCAAGCTAGGCCTAGTATACCAGATAATATTGAGAATTGGTAGGTTTTTTATGATGATAATGATATTTTGAAGTTTATGGATTGCAAGGATCAGTATCATGGTCAGAAATTTGATTGTTCAGCCTTGGTTCAGTCAGTAGGAGGAAGTGAGGTTGTCTTAGGCAATGAGGTCATTCAGCTTAGAACTAACAAGGTGCCCAAGAGGCTTGTTGTTTTGGAGACTATCTTTGACAACCAAGATAGAGTTCAAAAGAATATCAAAGGAGAAGATCATGTTGATCTTGAGGAGATAAATCTTGGATCACATGAGGCACCTATGAAAGTATACATTGGTAGAGATATATCTCAAAAGGTAAGGAGACCTTTGATTGAATTATTGAGGAAATTTAGGCATGTTTTTGCATGGTCATATGATGACCTAAAGGTTTATAGAGAGGATTTATTTCAGCGTGTTATTCCATTGAAAGAAGATGCTAAACCTTTCTGGCAAAAACAAAGGCCTATTAATCCTACTTTGGCACCCAAGATGCAAGAAGAATTAATGAAGTTGAGAGATGATGGCATTATGAAGCCTATAAGGCATTCTTCTTAGGTGTCAAACCTTGTTCCTGTAAGAAAAAAGAATGGTGACATCAGGCTTTGTGTGGACTTTAGGAATTTGAACATCGGCTCATTAAAAGATAATTATTGTTTGCCCAATATGGAGGCTATGTTGAAGAGAGTAACTGGATCAGAATTGATGTCAATGATGGATGGTTTCTCTAGCTACAATTAGATCATTGTTAAGGAATCATAACAATTCAAGACAACCTTTACAACACCTTGGGAAACATTTGTCTATGTGAGAATGCCTTTTGGTCTCACAAATGTTGGTGCTACTTTTCAGAGGGCAATGGATGTTGCCTTTTCAGATTTTATCAATGCTTTCCTTGTTGTGTATCAGGATGATTTAACTGCCTATTCCAAGAGGGAAGAGGACCATTGTGCTCATTTAGAAAAAATATTTGTGACGGCCTTGGAATTTGGCATTTCTTTGAACCCAAGGAAATGTGCTTTTGGTGTCACATAAGGTAAGTTGCTTGGCCACTTAGTTGGGAAGCAAGGAGTGAGAATTGACCCTGAGAGGGTAGCAGCCATTGATAAAATTCAGAGACCAAAGAATGTTAAAGGGATTTAGTCCTTCTTTGGTCAGGTCAATTTTCTGAGGAGGTTTGTGACAAACTTTGCAGAGTTTACTAGACCTATTTCCAAGATGTTGAAGAAGGGATCTGTAATCAATTGGGAGGGTGAGCTTGATGAGGCCTTCAAGAATATCAAGAAGGCTATGAAAGATGCACCAGTGCTTATGGCACCTGATTATAATGTCCCAATGCATATCTTTTCCTTTTCATCTTTTCATACTATTGTTGCAGTTTTGTTACAAAAGAATAAGGATGGTTTTGAGCAGCCTATTGTATTTTTCAGTAAATCTTTGCAGGCTGCAGAATTAAAGTATGACATAAATGAGAAATAGGCTTATGCACTTATGAAAGCAATCAAGGCTTTTAGGTGTTACTTGATGGGAGCAGTTGTGATTGCTTTTGTGCTAAGTGCAGCTATGAAAGATATTTTCTCACAGCAAGAAGTGTCTGGAAGAAGGTGCAGATAGATCAATAGGATCCAAGAATTCAATGTTGAGATCAAAATCACTAAGTTGGTTAGAGGTCAAGGATTGGAAAAGATGATTGCTCAATCCAATCCCGATGCAAACCAGGTAAATCATTCTGAAATTGATTATACATGTGATATGGATGATTGTATTTGGTATAAGGATATTATTTACTATTTTAGAAACATGAGGTGTCTAGATAGTATGAATGATAATCAAAAGAGGACATTGAAGTTACAGGCCATCAAGTATGTAATTGTGAAATGTAAGTTGTATAGAAAAAATTTGGATTGCATACTATTGAAATGTGTAGATGAGAATCAAGCTAATGTATTGTTGAAGGAGATGCATGAGAGAGTTTGCGGTGGACATTATATGGGTAAAACAATTGCTCATAAGATCTTGAGAGCAGGATTTTGGTGGACCACGATCTTCAAGGATGCAGAATAGTTGGTAAGGAGATGTGATGCTTGTCAAAGGTTCTCTGGTAAGCTTAAGTTTTCAGGTAATGTACCATTAAGGCCAGTAGAAGTTCAGGCTCCTTTCCAACAATGGGGAATTGATTTCATAGGGGAGATATCAAACAAGTCAAGTGGAGGACATTCATGGATCTTAGTTGCCACTGATTACTTTACAAAGTGGGTAGAAGCTGTACCTACAAGGAATGCAACTAGCAAGGTGGTAATTGACTTTCTGATGAATAATATTATTACAAGGTTTGGGTGTCTTGAGAGGATAGTGAGTGATAATGCTATGTGCTTCAGGTCTGCCGAATATAAGGACTTTTGCAAAGGTTTGGGAATTCAGATTTCTAATTCCTCACCTTATCATCCACAAGGAAATGGTCAAGTAGAATCTACTAATAAGAGTCTGATTAAGATCTTGAAGAGAATCCTTGAGAAAAATAAGAGGGCATGGAGTTCAAAGCTGCCATTAGCTTTATGGGCTGATAGGGTAACTGTGAAGAGGGCAATTGGTTGTGCACCATTTGACTTAGTATACGGAATTCATGCTAGAATGCCTCAGAATAGCTTATTGGAGATGTACAAGTTTGTGTAGTTAAATGATGATGATATTGATGATGAAATGCAGTTGAGAATTGAGGACCTCATTAGGTTGGATGAAACTAGAAGAGAATTAGTTGCAAGGAATGCCAAATTGTAGTTGCAGGTTAAGAATTTATATGATAAAAGGACTGTTAACAGGAAGTTTGAACCTGGTGATTTGGTGTTAGTTTGGAATGCCAGATTGGAGGATAAGGGGAAGCATGTTAAATTTGATCCCATCTGTTTAGGGCCATATCTGATTCATGAGAAATGGGGCCAAGATTCTTACATCATCAAGGATTTTAATGGTGATATTAAAGAGTTGCCAGTTCATGGACAATTCTTGAAGTAGTACTTCATTTGAAGTACTCTATTTTCCATGAACAGTAGTTAGGGTTATACATTTTGTAGATCTCTGTATAGGTTGCTTGCCCCTGTCCTTTTTTGCCCTGGTCTTTCAGTTTTTGGTCTGGTTGCTTGTCTTGCCCTGCTTGTTCCTTGTTGTCCACAATTTTATCATGTGGGTGGTCTGCTCTCCCAGAAATCCTGATTTCTCACATGGGCACAAGTTACCCATCCTCCCCAGACAGAGCCACTATTAGTCCATTTTCCAGTCATTGCAAAATTCTTTGAAAATGACCTTTTTCCCTCCAGTCTTTATTTTTTCTCTACCCGGCTTGCAGTCTCAATTTTAACTTGCAAAGAAGATCCGTATGTGTTTCATATTGTACACTCTTGGCCCCATGCTCTTTAGTGTATAACCCTACTCCAGCCCAAACCGCATCCTCTTAAATTGCAAAACCCAAGGAATTTTTCAAGTTTTGAGGTCTGAGGGTGACAATTTTTAAAATCTACCACAGTGTTGAAAACCCACAGTGTTTTCAAAAACCTATGTTGTTTTCAGCTTCCCTACTACCTTTTGGTTTGTCATTTATCATGTGTGTTTTTGATCTTTTGCCAAAAACACTCATTGTTTTCAACCTTGGCCTTCCAGCTTTGTGCACTTGTCTTTTGGTACTAAAAACTTTGTGTGCTTTCAACCTCGGTCTTAACTGCACAAGTGCGATGATGTGGGGCTAGTTTCTTCAAAGTAGTAGAGGGAGGAGATCAATAGTTAGTGTGTGATCACATGGAATATTCTTTCCCCATGCGATCATCCGCCTGCCATTGATTTTGTTTATTCTAAGTGTCTCTTCGGTGAAGTGGGCCCGGTGTCAGAGGGGAGGCAGGGGGCATGTTCTTATAGGTTATCGCATGGCTGCATGTCAAACTTTTCTGACATGTGATCATGCGACCACTTGCCATCTATCTGCATGGGTCCCAGTCTTCTGCGGTGTTCAATTTCTTGGCGGTTAAGTTTTCATTTTGCGACTTGGTGACCAATGGTTATCTCCTTGTCACTTGATTCTGGCAGTTAAGTGGCTAACATCTGGTGACTTGGCTAGTGGTTAATTTTGCCTTAGTCACATGGTCATGGGATGGTGGGCCCATATTTTCAAAGCTTTTTGTAGGTGGGGTCTCTTCGGTAGTGACTGCGCTGGTGGTTATGTGGTAGCTTATGATTGGCTGTCGCATGGCCGCATGTCAGAATTTTCTTACATGCGATCATGTGACCACTTGCCACATGTCCCTGGGGCCTAATAGTGAGGTGGTGATGAGGCTTTTCAGGTGGGCCCATTGGCTTTTGTTGCGGAGGTGCGTGTTTTGTGCAGTGGGTCCAAGATGCCACATAGTGTTGATGTGCATGATTTTTATTGGCTGGTGGGTGTACATTTGGTGGTCTCATGGCCTTATCACATGATCACAAGGGCCATTTCCATGGCTTGCAATCATGCGACTAACCCCTTACTGTTGACTCCATGTGGTGGTGGTTAATGTTCACAGGTTGTCACATGTTCACATAGCCCATTTCTAGGCTATGCGATCATGCGACAGGATGCCATGTGTGCTGGGGCCCATTTGTGGTTTTTTGGTGGTCCCGTTGGTAGGTGGTGTCATGGAAATCTCTAGTTGGTCCGAGCTGGCAAGATGGTAGTTTTGAACGTGGGCCTAGGTTGGGGTATCTCAGCGGTGATATGACAGCCGACTGGGTGCATGTTAGCAGCTTGTCACATGTTTGCATGAGCTAGTTTTCTAGCCTGCGAACATGCAACATACCCTTTTATGGCTGTGATAGTGTCAGTGGTAATGAAGAAGGCAATGGGAAGTGGTGTGTCGCATGTTTGCATAGCCCATTTCTGGGCTATGCAATCATGCGACAACTATTTGGTGTCGCCATTGCGGAGTTAGCCTGAGGTGTTTGGATGGTTGAAAACATAGGCCCATGAATTGCATGGTGACCGTTACAATTTGAGTTTGAATTTTTTAGAATTTCCAGTGATAGGGGGTACATTTTTTTTTATGGAATTCAATGCGGAAATGACCCTGTTTGGTGATATGTGATTGGTTTGCCATTTGCAGGGTGTCCTTTTGAGCTTGGTTTTGTGATCCTTTGTACTTGCAAAGATGACTTTCATGATTAAAGATTAGTTCAGGATTTCCTCTTTCCTAGATTGAATGTGTTTCCCACCCCTGAATTAAATTCATGATTGTTTCTAGTAGGTCAGGTGGTTGAAATCCTAACCCTAGTCATCTATAGCTTGTTGCAAATTTCCAAGATGACTAGGGGGGTACAAGTGGTAGACTTTTTGAGTTTGTAGGGGTTCCAATTCTTTTGGTTTTGGTCCCAGATTGTTGATAGTGAAAATTTGAACAAGAAGAGCCTGGATTTAGGATTTGTTTCCTTTGTGCATTTTGTCATTTGGTAATGTATTGATTCTGCAAGTCTTAGTGAGAACATTTTTGAATTCCAATCTCATATTGGTGTATGTCTTTTTATTTTGCTCTTGAGATCATATATGTTGATTGCACAAAGTGGGTTAGCATATGGTAAACAAAGAGTATTTTGGGGTTATCTTTGAGTTCCTAACAAAGCTAGGATTAAAGTCTTTAAGGTAACTTCAGTGAGTTCATGGCAAGATAAGGATTTGATGTCCTGGTATGTGAGTGAGGGGAGTAACAGGAAAAGCACTTACTCTAAGTCTATGTATGTTTGAGTTAAGTTTTTATAGTGATATAGGTTGTTAAGTGACTCTCTACCCTGGGATAAGGCACTGATCCATTCTCTGGAAGCAGTCCATCATCGGCAATCACACACACATAATTAAATGATAAACCTTTCAATAAGATAGTTAAGGGTATAGTTATATATTGTTTAGAGACTCCTTTGAAGAAGTGAGTCAAGGGTACACCTGCCTAAGCATTGAGGCTCAAAGTGTAGGAGGATCTACTTGGTCCTTGTTGATTGGCTCTCTTCCTTGTAGACTTTGGAGTGGTTATAGAGTCAAAGTTTCATTATAGTTATCCATCCAAGTATAAATCTACAAGTTTTGAAGATCAAAGGGAAGAACCAACAAGAGGAATGTTTCAAAGACTTGAGAAAAATATCACAAGATGTATAAAAGGGAAGTTCATAAGCTAAACAAAGATAAATTCTCAACATAGCAAAGTAGGATGAGGCTGCGCATATTTGGAAATGGATAATCTTCCCTCCATCTCCTAAACAATGGCTACTTACAACCAACTATTGGACCTTTGACAATTGATCAGTTAAGAGTTAGACATGAATACAATATGACTATGATAGAGATTGATATTGCTTTATCGAATGTTGAATTTGAAGATATCAAAGGATGCACTACAGTGAAATAAATGTGGGATAAACTTACACTAGTTCGTGGTGGTGATGTAAATGTAATGAGAGCCAGAGCTGAAAGCCTAAGAGGCAGATTTGATGATATGAAGATGAAAGAAGGTGAGAACATCACACAATACTCTAACTGAATCAAAGAAGTGCTTAATGCTATCTAACGCAAGGGAGGATGGGGAGAGGGGCCAAAGGCACACCCTAACCAGATCCACCTTGCATAGATCACACATAGAAGCAAAAAGCACACAAGTGTAAGAGAGAATGAAGATCAACTTCGTATACTTATTTAAAGTAGATTCATACATGCTAGGTTGTAAGGCCTTCCTAGTTTAGGCTAGATATTATAATTCAAGTAGAAAAGTCCTCCAACATGCAAGGATCTGAAACTATCTCTTATCTTCTAACTTCTACTACTGATGTCCTAAAACTGATGTGCCAAAACAACTACAAATATTACAATATATAGAAGAGGCTACCAAACAAGTCATCCTTTAGATCCACCATCAATGGAAGGAATGACCTGATCTAGGTCCACACGCTTCCCAATGATAGATACCAACAATAAATTCATGACCAAAATTAATTGCAATAGTTGGCCTCAATAGAAATCCAAAATAAACAACTCAGTAAGTAAGGATAACCAAGTGCCAGCAAAGCATCATCGAGCACCAAGGAATTAACCGAGCACTAGAAAGATAACTGACCAACTCGGTTAACAAAAGAAATTGAGAAACTATTGAACCAACTTGGTCAAAGAAGAAACCAAGAAACACATGAAAAAACAAACATGTTTTTGGTGAAATAGGATTTCCAAGGACTCGAGATGCTCCTACATCAAACACCCAGGGTTATTTGAAATAATTCTCTAAATCATGAAGTAGGTACAATCCGAGCTGAATCCAACTCAGATTGTGAAATCCATGATCTGTCTTCAATCGGTCTATTCTTCCACTTTACCAAATATTCCATATATTGTTTTCCTCTTGTACTTATGCCAATTCTTTGTTCCAAAATCTGCTCAACTTCTTCTATCTACTGTTTAGGATAATCATTCGGTGCTATCATTTATTTATTCAAGTCATGGTACTCATATAAAGAAGCAATGTTGAATATAGGTGATATATCTATGTCATCAAGTAACTCAATCTCATAAGCATTTCAACTATCAAATTTCTTCAAAATCTTTCATGGACCAAAATTCTTCATTTTCAGCTTTCCATATGTTCTAACAAGAAATGTACCTTTTTTTTCAAATGAATCATTACTTCATCACCAACTCCAAAAGTCTTATGTCTTCTATATCTATCATCTCTATCTTTGTATTTCTTATTACTCTTCTCCAGCTTATGTTTCACATCTTCATGCAATGTCTTCATGTACTTAGTAACAATATCCCTTTCCTTCATTAACAATATCCCTCAAATATGATATACCTCTCTGTTGTATGCCATTTACAATCTCAAAAGGTGTTTTTCAGTACTCCTATTCACTAAATTATTGTATGCAAACTCTGCTTGTGCCAACACAGAATCCCAATTACTCGGTGTGTCTCTAACTAGACATCTCAAAAGATTACCTAAGCTTCTATTCACAATTTTTGTTTTTCCATTAGTCTATGGATGAAATGTAGAACTATATTTCAACTCGGTGCCAAAATTTCTCCAAAGGGTCTTCCAAAAGTATCCAACAAATTTACTGTCTCACTCAGAGATGATACTCCTTGGTAATTAATCCATGTAATGTGACAATTTCCTTAAAGAAAAGATCTACTATGTGTAATACATGATGTCTTTCTAGAGGGTATAAAATGTGCCATTTTAGAAAATCTATCCACAACAACAAATATATAATTATTATCTCTCACTGTCTTTGGTAAGCCAAGAAGAAAATCCATACTGATATCAATCCAAAGTTTCTTAGGAACCAAAATTAGTGTATACAATACAGTATTTTGACTTACTCCTTTTGCAACTTGACAAATTCAACAACTTTTCACAAATTTCTAAAAATCCTTATAGAACTGTGGCCAAAAGTATTTCACCTTAAGTAAATTCAATGTTTTGTCAACACCAAAGTATCCATCCAAACCACTACTAGGTTTCTCTTTTATCAAATTAATTTTCATTGATCATCTCGATATACACAATTGAATACCCTTAAACAACATACCTCCTTGAATGAAATATTCTTCCCATATAGTACTTGGTTGATCTTGAATAGGTGCTTTGCACTTTCTCCACGGCTTAGAAAAATTAGGATCAAATTCATATGAATCTCTCATGTCATCAAAATGAAGAACTTCAATTTTCATCTTGGTCATCAAAGATCTTCTTCTACTTAATGCATCAACAACTCAGTTAGTGACTCCACTCTTATGCTTTATCAAAAATGTGTAACTTTGCAAATACTCAACCCATTTCACATGTTGCTGATTCAACTTATTTTGAATACCCAAATACTGTAAATCTTTATGATCAATATACAACACAAATTTACTCAGTATCAAATAATATCTCTATTTATTTAGGGCTTGAACAATAGAATAGAATTCTTGATCATACACAAAATATTTCCTTTTTGCATCATTCAACTTTTCACTAAAGAAAGAAATAGGTTTAACTTCTTGCCTAAACATAGCTCCTATTACACTACCACTTGCATCACATGCCACTTGAAATACCTTATTGAAATCTTGAAATGCTAACATGGGAAATTCAGAAACCTTCTGCTTGAGAGTCTCAAAACTTTTATCAGCTCCATGTGTCCATTTGAATTCTATTTTAACTCCTCTCATAGTCTCAGTCATAGCATTACAAATTGAACTAAAATTCCTAATGAACTTTCAGTCAAAACTTGCCAAACCATGAAATGATCTTACCTCACTAGCATTCTCAAGTGTAGACCAATTCAAAATAGCTTCAACCTTTTTAGGATCCATTTTCAAATCATCAGTTGAAATCAAAAATCCCAAATACACAATCTCTTCTTTCATGAAAGAACATTTTTTTAGATTTATCAGCAACTTTTCTTCTTTCAACCTCTGAAATACTTGTTTAACATGCAACAACTATTCTTCTCTAGTCTTACTAAATATCCAAATATCATCAAGGTATACAATCACAAATTTACCTAAGAATTTCTTCAAAACTTCATTCATCAACCTCATAAAAGTACTGGGTACATTAGTTAAACCAAAAGGAATAACCAACCACTCATCCAAACCTTATTTTGTCTTAAAAGAAGTGTTCCACTCATCACCTTCTCTGATACTAATCTAATGATACCCACTTTTCAAATCAATTTTGGTAAAATACTTTTCTCTAATCAAATTGTCCATTATGTCATACATTATCGGTATAGGAAACCTATATTTCATTGTTATCTTGTTGATTGCTCTTGAATCCATACACATTCGCCATTCTCCATTCTTATTAGGTACTAATACAAAAGGTACTACACAAGGACTCAAACTTTCTTAGATCAAACCTTTTTGCAATAATTCTTGAATTTGTTTGTTTAATTCCTGATTCTCGGTAGGTGTCAACTGATGTGGTAACTTATTCGGTAAACTAGCTCTAGGAATTAGATCCATACAATGATCTGTTATAAACTACAATTGAAACAATTGTTGTATTGTCATTGATGTCAAAACCTTAACTGATAAGACTATTGATACTTAGGAAAGTACTATATCTATTGTATTGTTGTGAAGGATTGGGGCATGGTTGGTAACAATAGCACATAAGGAAAGGTTGAGTAATCTTGATACTACAAAGTGTACTTGACTATGTTACACAATGATGAGATAATGTATTGTTTATCTTAGTAATATTGAAGACTAAACTGGTAGGCTTAATCGAGCAAAAATGGATAAATCATGTTTAAGCTAAGTAATGTTAGTGTCGACCGAACATTAGTAAATTGCCGAGGAAGACAGTGTATGTTGGGGAAATAGTTTTAGTAATGACCGAGATTTCTACATGAAGACTGAGTGGATGATCATAGAATTGACCAAGCATCAGTATTTTTATATTTGAAGAGAATTTAGATTTGGAGCCGACATTGTTGAATTCTTGGATTATGTAAAATGTGTTGACTTTATTTATTGATTGTTTGAAAGCATTAAATGCACTGTAAAATGTTTTATTGTAAATCTTTATGAGATTTGAGATGTTTCTAGAAAAGGAGCTGAAGAACATAATGTGGGTAGATTCAATGAATATGGCCTAACCCTAAGATCTATGAATAAGATTGAGCGGCAAAAGATGAGTTAACCTAATTGAGGAGAGTATTAAGGGAACCTGAGCATTGGATATGTAAGGTTGATGCATGGGTGAAAATAGAATGCTAGAAGATAAGTTTTATTGATTGTATAAGCAGAAAAGGATGAAGGATAAGTGTGGTGATTGCTTGAAGAAAAATTCTAAGAAGATCAGACATGGTGATGGCAAAGTTTCAAAGTCAGTAAACTAGCATTTGTGTACAGAATTGGATCTGATATTTGCAAAGTGAGTTGTATGTTTTTTAGATCATTACTGTTGCTCCTTTCTAACCATTGTAATAGTCAAAATCCTTTTAATAGAGGTTGACCTAACAATCATATGTTAAATCCTTTGAACAAGGTTGCATTCTAATGGAGTGTATGTAAGTCCTATAACAAGGCTCACTTTTAACAGGGTGATTGAAATCCTTTAACCGGGTCACACCTGATAGTGTGTATTGTAACCTTTAATAGGGTTGGCTTTTAACCGAGCTCACTTCAGAAGAGTGAAAATAATAGTAGCATGTTACAAAGTGGTTTTTCTCACATTGGGTTTCCACTATAAATCCTTGTGTCAACACTTATGTGAATGTTTTGGTTTGAACATTTCTATGTTTTACAAGTTGAATTACAACTGGGTAGTGGACTACAATGTTATATGTTTCTATTATTGAATCATTGATAACTGAGTTTGTTTTGGTTGTTTGATCTGATTTAAAGTAAAGTTTTTAAGTTTGTCTTATACATCAGGACCTGAGAACAACTGATTCACCCCCGCTCTTTGTTGTTCTAAATCATATTAACAATTGGTATCAGAGCTGTGTTGCTTATTGGTGTTTACAAAAATCAAGTTTAAAGGGACTTGAAGCAAATGATTAGGATATATAAGAAGGAGGTATCGATGCTGAATAAGGAGAACTTCCCTCCATGGAAAAGCTTGATGAAGCTGCATCTAGCTGGTATTGGTGATTCTACAAAGTACTACATTGAGAATGACTATCTCTCACATGTTGCACCCTTGACTACCAAGGAAATGAGAACTAAGAAAGAACATCTACTCTAAGCTATCCAAAATTTGAGGACATTAAGGATTGTACAACTGCTAAGGAGATGTGGGACACTTTTGCAAAGATCTATGGTGGTGACTTGTATGTACTGAAAGCTAAGGCTGAGAGTCTCAGAGGTAAGTTTGATGAAATGAGAATGCAAGAAGATGAGAACATTGCACAATATTATGGTAGAATAAAAGAAGTTGTGAATGCTATTAGTGGAGAAAATGGGACTATTGATGATGAAACTATAAATGGAAAAGTGCTAAGAACTCTACGTCCTATATATGCTATTAAGATCTAAGCTATTCAAGAATCTAGATGTAACTCTACAAATGTGCTTACTTTGGAAGGTTTGATTGGCAAGCTGACTGCTTTTGAACTCTCTAAATATGATAATTTCACTATTGGTAGTATTGGTAATGTTGAATTTGCTTTCAAGTCGTAATTAGTTTTGAACAAGCCTAAGAAGGAAAAAGAAAGATGCACCAGTGAAAGAGAAAATGAAAGTGAAAGTGACAGTGACACTTCTGATGAAGAACTTGAAGATCTAGAAGCTCTTATGGCTAGAAGACTGAGAAGATGAAAAGGAAATTATAAAGTTAAACTCCCTATTATATGTTTTGCATGTAATAAAGTTGGTCATATAGCTGCTTAATGTCCTAATAGGAAGGATAAAGATGATGAAGGAAAAAGAAAAGACAAAGACAAAAGAGATGATAGAAGCCACCGAAGGAACAAAGACAAAGGAAAATGTAAGAAATCTTGTTACATTGCTGAAGAAGGAACTGATACTGAGAGTGATGATTTTGAAATTGAGGTAGTCTATGTTGCAATGAAAGATGAATCTGATGAGGATGAGAAAACTGCATTGATTTCCTATGTGAACAAGAATGACAAATGGATTATTGATAGTGGTTGTTCACATCACATGACTGGTGACAAAGATAAGTTTGAGACCTTACATCATTACAAAGGTAAAAGTGTAACATTTGGTAATGATGCACCATGTCCTATTAGAGGAAAATGTTTATGTAAGGTTGATGCATGGGTGAAAATGAAATGATGGAAGATAAGTTTTATTGACTGTATAAGAGAAAAGGCTGAAGGAGAAGTGTGGTGATTTCTTGAAGAAAAATTCTGAGAAAATTAGAGATGGTGATGGAAAAGTTTCAAAGTCAGTAAACCAACATTTGTGTGTAGAATTGGATATGATATTTGCAAAGTAAGTTGTATGTTTTTTAGATCATTACTATTGCTACTTTCTAACCATTGTAATAGTCAAAATCCTTTTAACAAACGTTGACCTAAAAGTCATATGTTAAATCCTTTGAACAAGGTTGCATTCTAATGGAGCGTATGTAAGTCCTATAACAACGCTCACTTTTAACAGGGTGTGTAGACACCGAAAAATCCTTCAAAAAATAAATTATTTTTGTTTTCTGAAAGTCCTTGATGACATCATCATTTATTAATTAATTATTTATTTAATTAATTTATTTATTTTTATGGCATTAAATCCCTCTCTCTTAATTAAAAATCTTTAATTAAGGAATCTAGCCTAAAAATGTCATTTGGACATTATCCCTAATTTATTAATTATTTAATTAATAAATTGACCAAAAACTTCAAAAATAAATTAATTTATTTTTAATTTATTTTTTATCCCAAAGTTGGCCAAAATTCTAAAGAGCACTAAACTCTTCTAGAAAGTCCTAAACCTTCCTCTAAATGGGTCAAATCCCTAATCTAGTCCCTTCAAACCCTAAGCCTAGATATTTAATATTTATTAAATTTACCTTTAATAAATATCTAAATCTCACCAAAAGCCACTTGCCCATCCCTTTCTCCTAATCCTAATCCTAATCCCCTTTCTAATCTTGTCACATTCCATTAGCAAAAGGTTTACCAAAACTTATGCTAACCTCCTCTTTGTCATCCTTTTTGGTCAACAAAGAGGGACACCTCTTTGGCCACCTCTTCAAATGCATTTAAGACCTTATCCCTTCCTTGCCACCTCTTGGCCTTGGGCACATTTACCAAATTGTGCACATGCCCTCAAACTTTCAACTCAATCCTCCCTTGACACTTGTCAGGACACTTGTCCTTGACTCAACCCTAACCTTAGCCCTAACTCTGACTCATCCTTTTAAACCAAGCCCTTCCCTTTTCCTATAAATACCCTCACTTCCTAAGGCAAATCATCTTTCAACTCTCAAACTCAATAGCAAAGTTATAATGCCATTTTCATTCTAGCATAAGCATAAACTCATCATTTTAGATCATTTCCAAGCTTAAATAACATCTAAATTAGCTTAATTGGATTAACATAGATTCATTTCTTGTTTAATCAATCTTAGTTCATCTTTAAGCTTTGCACATTTGTGTGATCTTGAGGCCTTTGAGGCAAAACAGGTTCCTCATACCTATTTTGTGTCATTTTGGGTCTTCTTGATCCTCAAATCATCCTAATTTGCATGCTCCAAGTGCTTGAGTTTGCACACTCACATCCATCTATATCCAAGCATATCAAACAGTGCATGGGCACATCCGTTTTAGGCTTAAACTGAGGTGGCTTTGATTTTAGTTTGTTTACCATTAAATTTGATTTGATTATATCCTATGATGTTTGTTTGTCTTTGGCCTTCAAAACAAGTTTAGGTGCACACTCAAATCCTAGTCTACATTCTGGCACGCCCGGTGGGACTAAACCACAATCATTTTGATGAGATTATACTTTATATGCTTGTATTTGCAGGAAACAAATGAAATGTCACCTTCAAGCAATTAAATGTCGCCTACAGCAATTAAATGTCACCTTCAAGCAAAGAAATGTCACCTTCATGAAAAGAAATGTCGCCTACATACAATCCAGTCACGCCTTCTTGCAATGAAATCACGCCTTTGAGGAAAGAAATGACACCTGTGAGCTCTATTTTCACGCCTGCATAACTGAGATTTTCCGTGATCGATAACTTCTGTTCCATCCCAGAATTCTTTTCAGTCGCCTGGAAATAAAAAAATCACGCCTTGACAGAAAGAAATCACGCTCCTGAGACAAAATTTCATGCCTTCAGCGACTGTAATTATGCCTTTAACCAATCTTTTGTCACCTCTGGAAGTTTCGTTGTTGTATTTAGGCATTCTTCTGTCGCCTTGAGTCATTTAGGTGTCGCCTGTAATACTTTTTGTGTCGCCTGGTCGAATTATTCATCGTCTTTGCACAATTCTTCTATCGCCTTTTGAGGTACAGTATGTCACCTGTAAAAATGAAATGTCGCTTCTGCACTTTCCAGCGTCGCCTATAAGCTGGACAGTGTCGCTTTTTAGTTTTTTGTCTTGAGTTGCTTGGGACTGGTTTTTCATTTCTTTTATTACAGCAAAGGTCAAAACAAAATCTTGAATGACATTAAGGAAATGAACTTAGGTCCTAGAATGTCATTGTCATTTTGAAAAGCTAACTCAATCTCGAATGCACTAAAGGAAACAAATAACTCTGTTCCCTATCTCATTTCAAATTCTAAAGCAAGCAAACAAATTCAATCTTGAGTGATCTAAGGGATAAAACAAAGCTTTTTCAAAGTTCTTAAATCAACTCGCTAATCAAATCTTGAATGCACAAAAGGAAAGAACTTGCAACTGTTCAAATCATTTACATTTTGGAGAAAGGAACAAATCAAAATCTAATCACGAGTGTCTTCATTTCAAAGTTCAAACATCACTTAATCAAATTTGGGAAAATGAACAAAATCTGCTTGATGTGCATGTAGGAGTTTTTCAATTCTTGCATAATCCTTGTTAGAGTAAGCAACGTGGAACATCTGAACTTGGACAAGTTCACCTGTTCTACTTTTAGCGAGGCCTGTCTAAGGAGAAGCACTTCCTCCTCGGAGAACAACCTCAAACCGGTATCCCCCTCGGCCGGTATACAAATAAGTGAAGACCAAAAGAATCACTTATATCTCCTAATCACCGAGCGTTCATGCCAAACACGTGTTTGGGGATGGTAAACATTCCTCTCCCCCAGCATTATTGGCAAGGCTCTTAAGTGAGTCATGGATGATCAGCAAAACCGGGTATGGAGACACCACGGAATCATTAGCAAACTGATAAAATAGAGGCTACCCTATCTACATCTGAAAGTATCAAAATCCTTGTGCAAGGACCAATTCCAAGGGGTTTACCGGGTCGCCTCAAGATTACTCACCATTTGTATTCCCTTCTGGGGGATACCAAGCTGTGGGCAAGTGATTTTGATACTCACCTTCCTTAGGTAGATCTATTTGAAGTGCTTGACAGTCAAAGACTCCGTGAAAACACTTGTTGAAACATACACTTTCAAAGCTTTATCAGAGTCAGTTGTCTTTGTTTGTATCCCGTAGGGTTGCTTTGTCCCTTGCGGAGATTGCTTTGACTTTAACTTTTTCCATTGGAAACCTTTGTCTCAAAATCAGAAGCCTCTTTTCCAAGTGATGCCCAGCAAGAACAAACATCCTAAAGTGAAGTTGCCCAAATCCCAAGCCTATCAAGAGTGAAAAGTTGCCAAGAAGAAACTCAAGAGCTATCAAGCCATTATCCAAGCAACCCAAGCAGAGGAGAAGTCCCAAGCCAAACTTGAGAACATTGCCCATAACGCTCGCATCAAATAGTTCACCTTTCATTTCTGAGTTAACCATCGTTTCATCAGCCTTGAACCAGAAGATTAGCCAATTCCTTGTTCATGTCTTGTTCCATCTTCGGATCTTGAAACCTTGTCTCAACAGTCCTTCATCCTAGTTTCATTCTAGCTTTCATCTTTGCATCATTAATCAAAACCTTAGTTGCATTTCAAAACATCATAAAGTGCATTCATCTTCCTACCAGCATTCTAGAATCAATCCTTGTCATTTGCATTATCCCTTGAGATAGAGCATTGTCCCTTCACCCTTCAATACCTTTTCCACCAGCATCCCCCCCATCAGCTTTCCAAATCTTTCTGGCAGATCCATCATCCTTTGTTCCAAATCCAGAGATCCACCAATACTTAGTGTTTACCCTTTTGAGTTGTTTTTCATCCCCTATCCAAGATCAGAGACCATCATCCTCTTTTTGACACAACGTGTTGTCATAAAGAAATCAAACCTTGTCCTTGCATAGCCATCATCTCGAGCAAGAGATTGGAGTGTATTGATAAGAAACTTGTTGACCGAAGATCATCAGTCTATCTTAGGTTGACCCCATCTTCTTTCTGATCCTCCATTTGGAAAAAATAGTAGCTCATTTGTTGACCACTCAGTAATCTTTCACCAGCTTTCCACCAGCAACCTATCTTTCCTCCACCGTCTTGATCCATATCCGTTCCATCTAGCTTCCATCATCACCATCTTGATCCCTATCTTTGCATTTGCATCTTAGAAGTCATCATCTTTAGAAGTTCATCAACTTTGCATCCATCAACATCTTTTAGCCAAACATCTTGCATCCATTTAGCACTTGCATCTCCATGCCTGTTGAGACCAGATCTCGGAAAAGAAGAAACATGAATCCTTATCCACCAACAACCTCATCTGATCCCAACCTTTTCACCAATGCCATGATGACCTACAATCCCTGGATCCAAGCCAGTAACCCATGTGAAGATCCAAACATCCCTTCATCCCCGTTGGCAATCCAAGCATTTGCAAATCCTCCAGAAAGCCCACCAGCGACCAATGCCCTTGTACCGCAACATCAACAAAGCATGTTTGCCCACTATCTTCCAGAAAGTACCTCCATCCCACCATCTCTCTATCCACGCATCCCCTTCAATACTATCCAAGTTCCAACACAAGCATATTCTCCGTTTGTCCAATCATTCCCCGAACCTATCATGCAAACACCGCAAGAGCTTTCCACCATTCCCCTTTTCTTGCAAGGAAGCCTTGCCAGTCCTGTAACACAAGCTACAGCGCCATCCGCTCCATCTCCTACCCCTTTTGCTTCATCATCTGCTATGGTTGCCCAAGCCCAAATCTAACGCTTAACCCAAAGTCAGCTTCCACCTCTCACGCAAGCTTTTACACCAAAAGCTTCGCCACCATCTGTAAGACAAGCAACGTCTTTCACCATCAAAGGAGCATCATCACCCTTCACCCCCAAGCACCCGTACCTTCTTCTTTGGGGTTAGCGCAATCACTTCCCATTCCAACCTCATCTTTCTCTTGGGTGTTTCCTTCATTTTCCTCCTCACAAGCATCCATTCAACCACAACCTCAACAAGCTCCTTTATCTCAACCATCATTCCTATCCCAAGCTCCTGTTGCTCCTACCATTCCATCATCCACTGCAGTGCACCCTAACACAAGCTCTCAGTGGGGCCTTACACAAGAATAAATGAAGGCACGGGGGATCCCATCTCAATCCCCTACATCTATGGTTGCAAGTCAACAAACTGCCTTCACCCAAGCAGCACAACAGCAACTATCCCAACCACCGCTGGCTTCAAGCTATTCGTCCCAAATCCCAAATACCTTCCAACAAGTTCCACCACCTCAATAGCCAACTTTCCCCAGCTATCTTACCCCATCACCCTTTGCTTCTAGCTTCCCCACATCTGTTCCACCTCTAAGTAACGCAGGCATGCACCCAGCTTATATCAGTCAAACCCAAAGCCAACCTCAGCAACTACCACCATCATACCCGCAAGCAGCATCATTCCAACAGCCTCCCCCACAGCAACCACATGTCCCCTTTCAGCAAACACCCATCATTCCTCAACAACAGCAAGTCTCTTGCTATCAGCCCCAGCAACAAATCCCTATCATCCCCCAGCAACAACAAGTTTCCACCCATCAGTTACAACAGCAAGTTCCAAATGTCCAATATCAGCAAGCAGTCCCACAACAACCGCCAGTTCAACAATAGCAAGCAGCCCAACAACATCAAGCGGTTCCATATCATTTACCATAATATCCCCCTATGCCACACCAGCAATATCCCCAGCAACCATTGCCCCAAAATCAGTTCCAACCCATTTATCCTCAGCAAGTGCCATATCCAGTTTCATAGCTTCCATCGCAAGCAGAAGTCCCAGTTCCCTCGCCACTCAATGCTAAGTGGGAAGCAATGAAAAATGCTCTAAAAGAGCTACAAAGTGGAACAGAGAATTAAACATACAAATTCGAAGAGGTGTGCTCATATCCCTTCGATCGGTCCATAGCAACTATCCCTTTCCCCAAGCATTTTGAGATGCCCAAGTTCGACAAGTATCGGGGGAAAGAAGATCCAATAAACCATATCAAAGAGTTCTACATGGCGTGCCAAGAAGTGGCTTATAGTGATAACTATCTCCTGCGCCTGTTTCCCAAAAGCTTGGTAGGAACTGCTGTTGAGTGGTTTTACAAAATACCACATGGGACAATAAAAACCTTTGCTGAACTCTCTGAGAAGTTCATCACACACTATGCCCATAATGTGGAGAATGAGTTGTCCTTGCTAGACCTATGCAACTCAAAGTAGAAAGACAGAGAAAGCCTTGCAGAATACTTGCAAAGATGGCAGAATCTTACAACCAGGTTATCATATCAGCCGCCAGAGAAGCATCTAACAAAATCTTCATTGATAACCTGCATCCAAAGCTATCCCATCACATGTGAATGAACTATCTCCAGACATACAAGGACATCAAGAGCAAGGGCATAGGCATCGAGAAAGCTCTCCTAGACGAAGGCACTATTCGTCACTTCAAGGATGATTCCAAAAACAAACCCAACAATGATAAATCCCATTACTGGAATCATAACAAGAATGTTGTTAGAGATGGAGCCACTGACACTAAGAATGTACAATTCATTGTGGCTAGTCCTACACCAGCTCAAACATACCAACCGCCATAAGCGCCCATCTATCAACAACCACCAGCTCCCACATATCAAGCACCTATTTATCAGCAGCCTCCTCAAGCTCATCAACCACCTGTGCAACAGTATCAGCAGTAATACCAACAGCAATAGCCAGCACGTCAAGGCAATCCTGTTAATGCAGTTAACGTTGCCCCAAGGCAGAACAAACCCAACAATCAGAACAATCCAAAGAAGACTTTCACACCTTTGGGTGAGCCTCTGGATCAGATCTTTTATCGGCTAGCCAAGGCAAATATGATCACATATCCACCCATCCCACAGAAGGATGACAAAGCACCAAAGTCTGATTGGTATAAAGAACATGAATACTGTGATTACCATCGTGTGAAGGGGCACACAAAATTGAAGTGCATGCAGCTTAAGAACTACATCCAGGATCTCATTGATCGCAAGGAGATCTAGGTCGATGCACCAGCTCAAGCTTCACCCAACACCAGTTTGCAAATATATCAAAATGTGTTCCCTCAACACAATACCGGGAAGAATCAAGCCAACGCCAATCAGCTCCAAAATCGTGGCAAAGGCAAGCAAGAAGATCACACAGCAGCCTACATCAACTATGACAAGTATGTCGGATGCATAACTCAAGTTGAGCCCATCCAAGATGAGCCCACCATCAATACCATCCATGTCAGAGGGCCGGATCAACAATGTCCTGCAACTACCCACAGTGGTAGGATAACTGTTTCCGGTGCTCCTCCGAGGTCAGCTACTCCTCCAAGGCTAATGTCTACTGCATCCACAGCACAGTCTAACACCAGGCCAGCATCAAATGCACGCACAACACAGCATAATGCACCAAGTGCACAATACAATATCATAGAGCATCTTGGGAACATGCCAGCCTAAATATCTATCTTGGATTTGCTCCGCACATCACCCATCCATCAGGAGATCCTGGACAAAGCTCTAAAAGAAGGCCATGTCCCCACGGACATTAACACAACTCAGTTTGAAACTCTTATGGGACACCTATCAGCAGCATATGTCTTATCCTTCAAAGAATCTGATATACCAGATGTCGATCCTAACCATACTCTCCCTCTCCGCATTGCTATCATGGTCAGAGATTTCACCATCAAACGAGTTCTGGTGGATAATGGCTCAGCCCTTAACTTGTGCACATTAAAATTCATCAAGAAGATCAGGTTCACGGAGGCTGACATACAACATGAGATGATCACTATCAAAGCATATGACAACTTGGAGCGTACCTTTGAAGGTACTATCACCTTGCCTATCCAGCTAGGCCCAGCAATGCAAGATACTGTCTGCCACATTTTTGATCTTGACCTACCATTTAATATTCTTCTCGGCTACCCATGGATTCATTCCATTAAGGCTGTACCATCTACTTACCATCAGTGCATCAAGTTTCCACATCAAGGCACTGAGGTTACCATCCACGCTGATCCTAACCCCTTCGCATACTGCTGTGTGATGGAAGCATCTTTCCCTCATTCTACTCATTGTCTTGGAACTGATATTGGTACTTCTATTGCTAGCTCATCCCGATCCCATCGCGATCCAGAGACCATCCTCTCTTCCACCTTATCATCCATCAAGATCAACAACCAGGGTTGTGGCGAATACAGCCTCAGTGATGCATTTGCTGTAGGGGCTCTTCCACCTGATCCACATACTCAAGGGCACCCAAGTTGTCAAAACAAGCCTTTTGAGAAACATTATAAGCTCAAACAAATCGAAAACATGACTTTTGAGTCTCATGGTACCATCAACAGCAAAGAAATGGATCCAGATATTAACAAATGGTTATACAAAGATCCCCCATCACGTGACACACAACTTCTTGAGTACTTCAAAGAGAAATACCCAATCCCCTACAAAAATGTCACAGAACACTATAACTATCAAGGTGGTGGTCTAGGACCACAAGAGGATGGAAATTTGTTTCCTATCATACCATCCCAGAATCCAGAATATCAAGGACTTGGCTTTAATACCTCTCACCTACTTGAACAAGAGCCCAATACCACAACTGCAGGCACTAACATGACCAACGTGAACTTTTCAAATAGCCAGGATGACCTTGTGGAAATTGAAGACATCCCCGAAGAGAAAGACATCCGATCCTATGATGATATCTTTGCCGATGACACCCTCCTGGGGACTTCTGTTCTCCAACAACTCTCCATTAACCTCATAGATCTTCCCCTCACAAACCTCGACCTCATAGATTGGGACCAACCAAGCATCGCACACATCGATGAGTTCCAAAGCGCACAAGCACTCCTAGAATTCATGGGGGCATCAGGTCTAGCAAGCAATCAAGATCCAACATCAACCTCTGTCTATCAGCTTCACCCAGAAGGATATTTTGGGGAAGAGGCAAGATTTAGTCACAAAAATGAAATAGCAAAAGAACATCATGAGTCTTTATGTGAAAACCCCCTTGGGGCACATTCTGATTCCAAGATAGTAAAAATAAAGGGTGTATCTTCTAGTGAAAACTTGAAAATTCAAGCACTAGAAGATGAAGCCTTGCCTCTTCCCCCTATCCAAGATTATAGACCAGAGCAGTCGCCGATCATCATAGAGGAAATCAAGCCAATCAACTTGGGAACAGAAGAATGTCCAAGGATCACTCACATGTCTCAGCGCCTTGCTCAAGGAATCAGTTATCAACTTTGCATGGTCATACGCCCACATGCCTGGGCTTGATCCAAACCTTGTTGTTCATCATCTATCAGTAGATCCAAATGTCAAGCCAGTGAAGCAGAAGCTAAGGAAAATGCATCCAAAGGTAGCATTGCTCGTCAAAGCAGAGCTTGAGAAGCTCCTCCAAGCTAAGATCATCAGAGCAATTGACTATTCAGAGTGGATCTCTAACATGGTACCAGTCACAAAGCCTTCTGGAGACATCAGAATCTATACTGATTTCAGGGACTTGAACAAGGCATGCCCTAAGGATGACTTCCCATTGCCAAACATAGACATGCTTGTAGACCTCACAGCGGGTCATGAGATGTTATCATTAATGGATGGCTTTTCAGGCTACAACCAAATTCATATAGCGGAAGCAGATCAACATAAAATAGCATTCACAACCCCATGGGGTACCTTCTGCTACAACATGATGCCATTTGGGCTAAAGAATGTAGGAGCAACATATCAGTGAGCAATGACAGCGATCTTCCATGACATGATCCACAAGATCCTTGAGGACTATGTGGACGATATCCTTGCAAAATCCAAAACAAGAGATGAGCACCTCAACATCCTAGAGCATGTATTTGATCATTTGCAACATTATGGCTTAAAGTTAAATCCTAAGAAATGTGTCTTCGGCGTAACATCTGGCAAGCTTCTAGGCTTCATCGTCTCTCAACGAGGCATAGAGATCAATCCTAAAAAGGTAAAAGCAATAACGGAGATGCCTCCACCAAGAAATCTCAAACAGCTCAGAAGCCTATAGGGCAAGCTTCAATCAGTTCGGTGATTCATCTCTCAGCTAGCAGATAAGTGTCAACCCTTCTCACATCTCTTATGCAAAGACACTAGCTTTAAATGGGATCCCATATGTCAAAGAAGCTTTGATAAGCTCAAGGAGTATCTAGCTAATGCTCCAATCCTAGTACCACCAGTTCCAGGATGCCCACTCATCCTTTACATCTCAACAACAGCTACAGCACTAGGGGCACTCCTAGCATAGCATGATGATGAAAATAGAGAACGAGCTGTCTACTACATCAGTCGCACTCTTGTGGGCTATGAGCTTAACTATTCACCCATGGAGAAAGCATGCCTAGCAGTGGTCTTTGCCACTCAAAAACTTAGACATTACATGCTTAGCCACACAATCAAGCTCATATCAAAGGTGGACCCTCTTAAGTATCTGTTATCAAGGACAACCCTCACAGGCCGTATGGCAAAATGGGTCATGTTACTCAGTAAATTTGATATTCAGTATGTAGATCGCAAAGCAATCAAAGGGCAAGTCATTGCCGATCAACTAGCAGAAGCACCACTGGTGGATGCCTATCCACTAATCATGGAATTCCCTGATGAACATTTGTGTATGATCAAAGAACAATCCATGTGGCACCTATACTTTGATGGTTCCAACACATCCCATAGCTCTGGGGCAGGAATCCTATTCGTCACACCTCAAGGTGACTATATTCCAAAATCATTCAAGTTGGGATTCCCCTGTACCAACAACATTGCAGAATATGAGGCACTCATCTTAGGTCTCAAAATAGTTATCCAATGGAACATCACAGAACTACAAGTCTTTGGAGATTCACAGCTCATTATCAAGCAAGTCCTTGATGAGTATCAGACAAAGGATGACAAATTGCTACCCTACAAGCAATTGGTGGATAAACTAAAAGAGCATTTCCTACATCTACAATTCAATCAGATCCCAAGGCTTCAAAACAAAGCAGCAGATGCAATGGCAACCATCGGATCTTTATTGGAAATCCCATGTGACGCAACACAATATGAATTTCTAGTCGAGCAGCTACACTTGCCAGCTTATGAGAACACCGATGCAAACATGGTGTGTGTCTTGGTTGGTCCCTAATCCCCATGGTACCATGACATCCATGCATATCTAAAAAAATGGTATCATATCTCCCCATCTCACCAATAACCAATGCCAAAACCTTATTCACAGAGCTTCCCGCTACACTCTTGTAGCCAACACCCTATATCGTCGCGGGTATCACAATGTCCTATCTAGATGTTTAGACTCAAACGAGGCCGTCCTGGCCTTACAAGAAGTTCATGCTAGAATTTGCGGTGCCCACACGAGTGGCATGGTTCTAGCAAAGCAGCTGCTTAGAGTTGGATATTATTGGCCAACAATGGAACATGATGCGTGTGAATTTATCAAGAAATGTCTCCCATGTCAACAGCATGCCAATTTGATACATGCACCAGCACAGGATCTATAGCCTATTGCACCACCATGGCCTTTTTCATGTTGGGGCCTCGACCTCGTTGGCTTGATCACCCCCCTCTCTTCAGATGGACACAAGTATATCATAACAGCCATAGAGTACTTTACCAAATGGGTTGAAGCGATTCCGCTCACGCTAACTACTGGCATCCAAATATCCAAGTTCATCCTCTATCATATCATTTGTCACTTCGGCATACTATCTACCATCTTCACAGACCATGGCACACCTTTTGAAAACCAGCATGTGGATGATCTATGTGCCAGACTCCACATCCATCATCGTTTCTCCAGTCCATATTTACCTCAAGGAAATGGCCAAGCTGAAGCAACTAACAAAACACTTTTGAAGCTTCTCAAGAAGATTTTCAATGATTCTGGTCGTGACTGGCATCTCCAAATTAATCTCACCCTCTGGGCTTATCACACTTCTTATCGCACACCCACAGGCACCACCCCATACTCCCTTGTATATGGTGCTGAAGCCGTTTTGCCGATCGAGGTTGAGCTTCCATCCTTGTGCGTCTCCATGAAGAACTATACAACTGATGAAGACTATCATGTGGCCCGGCTCACACAGCTAGATCTGCTAGATGAAAAGAGACAGCAAGCCTACGATCACCTGGTTGCATACCAGAATTGACTCAAAAGGAGTTATAACAAAAAGGTCCATCCTAGACAATTCCAGGTCGGTGACATGGTCCTTAAAGAAAATCAGAAGGTCCTAGCAAATAGAGAAAAGAAAGGCAAGTTTGAGCATACTTGGTTGGGCCCATATGTTGTCACCGCATCCTTTGGCTCGGGAGCCTATCAGCTATCAACACCAGAAGGTGAGCCCTTGAATGATCCTATCAACATCATCCATCTGAAGAGGTTGTATGCCTGAACCTGATCCTGCATATATCAGAAAATCCAAAAACATTCAAAAAAGAAAAAAAGCAAAAAAAAAAAAAGCAAAAAAGTAAAAAAAGAAAAGAGAAAGAGAAAATAATCGTCCAACGGTGAAAACTTGGCAATTCAAGTGCCTTGGACAAGTATGTTGGTGAAAACCTGGCAAACAGGCGCCAACATAGTAAACTGAGCTATTTATCTATTCAGTTGTCCTTTCAGTTACCGTCCTCTTCCTCCATCCATAATCTCTTAATAGATCTCCCAGCAGTTCCATCTCCCCTATCTTCCAAGCATTTAGCTTCCATCTTCCTCCAACCCATCTGCAATCCATATCCTATTCCAAAGCTTTGTACCATATCTTGTACCATATCCTTATCCCTTTCCTGTACAGCGCAATCCTCCCTGTATTTATCCTTCTTGTCTCTGTCCTAGTGAGAGTCCCGCCGAGTGTGATCTTCCTATCCCCAATCCTGAGCTTCTGTACATATCCCTTGTGCATATCGTTCCTCCTTGTTGTACATAACCTTTGTCCATCCTGCAACAGCATTTGATCAAATATCTTGTCCCATTCCCAGCCTCAGAAAACTTTTAGTCCCACTCGGGCCTTGTGCTTCAGCAACATCAATTGTTGACTTATCCTTGCTCATCCTGATTATTCCTTGAACTTTAGCTTTTGCCAGTGAACAACTACACTTATTCTCTCACCAACCCATGGGTCCTTGAAGATATATCGTTCCTCCTATCTGACCTAATCTTCCATCCTGGTCCTTGAGGATATATCGTTCCTCCTGTCCGACCAATCTTCCCACCATCAATCAAACCTAATCTCTCTCCTTGGCAAAGGATGTCTTTTTGGAGTTATCATTTTGATCTTGGATTTTTGTCCTTTGGGTCTTGTTAATCTTTTTGGCTTCTCTTTATCCCACCAGGGTCACCATGATTCTTTATATCACGGTGTGCTGCGTGTGCAGATAATCTGGGGCAAGGTCTTTTGATCTTTCGCTTCTGCCTTTGAGTCAGTTGTGTGTTTGTGGTTCCTTCAGCATCGGATCCGCCATGTCGCCTCTACGCTTCATGTGTGATGTTGGGGAAACCTTGTGTGTTTGTTTAGCATCAGTCCTCGTCAGTCCTCTGCGACGTTGTTGACAGGCCTTGTGATCCCAATATCCTTGGCAGGTCTCTAACATAGCTATATTAAATCTAGGTTGTGCACTCCCGTTTGCACTTGGAGCTATCTGGTCCCTTGCATTTATCATATAGATTAATCTTGCATCTTTGCATATAGCTACATCTTGCATCTTGCATTTGTCATCTCACTCTGCGTTCATCCACCTTTTGCTTATACAAGTGAGGTTATTTATCTCCCCTTTCTTCCTAGGCCCTTCCTTCCTCGTCCCAGCAGGGCACTATTTGTCTTCTTGCTGTCCCAGGGTGTAATCCCTCTTCCTTCCTCGTCCCGCCGGGCACACTCTATCCCAGGGCGTAATCCCTCTTTCTCCTTGTCCCACTGGGTGCATCTTCCATGATTTTGTCTCACCAGGGCATGTATCCTCTTTCTTCCAATCCCCCCCGCGCGTCATACCCTCTTCTTCTGATTTTAGCCTTGGCATCTTGTTTTCTTGTCTTTGACGTCATGCCACTTGCAGCATCGCATCAAAGAGGGGCAAAATGTAGACACCGAAAAATCCTTCAAAAAATAAATTATTTTTGTTTTCTGAAAGTCCTTGATGACATCGTCATTTATTAATTAATTAATTATTTAATTTATTTATTTATTTTTATGGCATTAAATCCCTCTCTCTTAATTAAAAATCTTTAATTAAGGAATCTAGCCTAAAAATATCATTTGGACATTATCCCTAATTTATTAATTATTTAATTAATAAATTGACCAAAAACTTCGAAAATAAATTAATTTATTTTTAATTTATTTTTTATCCCAAAGTTGGCCAAAATTCTAAAGAGCACTAAACTCTTCTAGAAAGTCCTAAACCTTCCTCTAAATGGGTCAAATCCCTAATCTAGTCCCTTCAAACCCTAAGCCTAGATATTTAATATTTATTAAATTTACCTTTAATAAATATCTAAATCTCACCAAAAGCCACTTGCCCATCCCTTTCTCCTAATCCTAATCCTAATCCCCTTTCTAATCTTGTCACATTCCATTAGCAAAAGGTTTACCAAAACTTATGCTAACCTCCTCTTTGTCATCCTTTTTGGTCAACAAAGAGGGACACCTCTTTGGCCACCTCTTCAAATGCATTTAAGACCTTCTTATCCCTTCCTTGCCACCTCTTGGCCTTGGGCACATTTACCAAATTGTGCACATGCCCTCAAACTTTCAACTCAATCCTCCCTTGACACTTGTCAGGAAACTTGTCCTTGACTCAACCCTAACCTTAGCCCTAACTCTGACTCATCCTTTTAAACCAAGCCCTTCCCTTTTCCTATAAATACCCTCACTTCCTAAGGCAAATCATCTTTCAACTCTCAAACTCAATAGCAAAGTTATAATGCCATTTTCATTCTAGCATAAGCATAAACTCATCATTTTAGATCATTTCCAAGCTTAAATCACATCTAAATTAGCTTAATTGGATTAACATAGATTCATTTCTTGTTTAATCAATCTTAGTTCATCTTTAAGCTTTGCACATTTGTGTGATCTTGAGGTCTTTGAGGCAAAACAGGTTCCTCATACCTATTTTGTGTCATTTTGGGTCTTCTTGATCCTCAAATCATCCTAATTTGCATGCTCCAAGTGCTTGAGTTTGCACACCCACATCCATCTATATCCAAGCATATCAAATGGTGCATGGGCGCATCCGTTTTAGGCTTAAACTGAGGTGGCTTTGATTTTAGTTTGTTTACCATTAAATTTGATTTGATTATATGCTATGACGTTTGTTTGTCTTTGGCCTTCAAAACAAGTTTAGGTGCACACTCAAATCCTAGTCTACAGGGTGATTGAAATCCTTTAACTGGGTCACACCTGATAGTGTGTATTGTAACCTTTGACAGGGTTGGCTTTTAACCAAACTCACTTCAGAAGAGTGAAAATAATAGTAGCATGTTACAAAGTGGTTTTTCCCACATTGGATTTCGACTATAAATCCTGGTGTCAACACTTGTGTGAATGTTTTGTCTTGAACATTTCTGTGTTTTGCAAGTTGAATTACAACTGGGTAGTAGAATACAATGTTATATGTTTCTATTATTGAATCAATGATGACTGAGTTTGTTTTGGTTATTTGATCTGATTTAAAGTAAAGTTTTTAAGTTTGTCTTATACATCAGGACCTGAGAAAAACTGATTAACCCCCCCTCTCTATTGTTCTAAATCGTATTAACATGATCAATGCTTCTCTTTAGTGGAAAACCATCAGGTATATCAGAAATCATCTCACTATACTTGGTGAGCAACTTATTAGCCTCTTCAAGTATGCTATCCTTTCTTTTCTTACATGGTTTGTTAGGAATCACAAAAAAACATACACCATTCTTTTTTAAATCCTTAACTAAATGTATTCCTTCCATTAGGAAAACTTCCAGAGATGTACAAAGGCTACTAATAGGTTCTTCAATCAAAGGTAACAAGATTTGTCATCTCCCATTAGCCAAAATAGTATATTTGTGCAATCTGTCATCATATATAGCATGTATATCATATTGCCAAGGTCTACCCAAAAAAATATGACAACAAACCATAGGCATGATATCGCATAACACCTTATCATAGTACTTTCCAATTTTAAAATTCACATAATATTGTTCACTTAGCAAGAGTGTATGCGCATCTTTGATCCATGAAATTTGATAGGGCTTCGGGTGTTTCAACCTTTTCAACTACAACTTTATAACCATTTCCTCAGATACCAAGTTCTTTGAGTTTCCACTGTCAATTATTACCTTCCATACTTCATTAGAAACTCCACATCTAGTCTTGAACAAACTTTTCCTTACTGGATCTTCCTTATGACTTTCACTCCAAAGTGCTCTCCTTACCATCAAGTTCTTTTCATTCTGAAGTTCATTCAGTGACTCTTCTTACACCAAAGCATTTCTACTACTACCGACCTTCTTACTTGCATGTGTACACTCAAATGATCTATGTCCTCCATAATTGCAACAAGTTCCTTGAAAACCACCTCTATTATAACCACCTCGGTAGTTATTTCTTCTTCCTCTAAATGAACTTTTTCCTTTTCACTTGGTCTTGCCTTTATCCAGATTTATCTTTTTTAGTTCAGATCTACTATTTTTGCTATAAGATCTACCTCTTCCCATATGGAATCTACTACCTCTACATCTTTGTCTGTGCTCATGTCTTTTGTTCAATTTCTCCTCAGCTTTCAAGGAAAACTGATAGGTTTCTTCAATGTTCTCCAATTTGACCAAACTGATTTCTTCTTGGATGGAAACTCTCAATCCATTCAAGTATATAGAAATGATTTCCACATCATCTTTATCATGTCCATATCTGATATCTAATCTATAAAATTCCTTAGTATAATTTTTTACCGATCTATCTTTCTGCTTCAAACTTTGCATTCACCTAACTAGGTTAATCTAATAATCACAAGGTAAAAACTTTCCCTTCAATTTATTCACCATTTTATTCCATACCTTAATTATCTTCGCCTTTTCTCTTTCTGTCCAACTGCAGATGTTCCCACCATAAGGATGCATGACTCTTCAACTTTGTGCTTTCAATTTTCACCTTCTTTTCCTCAGGGACATTTTCATATTCAAAGTACTTCTCCATCTTAGTGATCCAGTCCACCAATTCATCATCATCCAATTTTCTACTATACTCAAGAAGATTAAAGTGTAGTGTAGATTTTAGATTTGTCAAAGCCTTCAACAATATTTCCTCGCCTTGATCCATCACCGGTGTAGGTTCTACATCAACTTGTTCTTCCTCAATTTTATCATCACTAACATCTTCAAGATGTCTTCCTCTTCTCTAGGCTATTTCAACAACTTCTAATCTAGCAGCAAGTTGTCTCAACATGTCTGAAAATATTGGATCCGCATCTCACCTCCCATGAACCATCTTGAAACCCTCTGCAATTGCAAGTCAGACCACAATCTACTACCCCACAACAAATCCACTTTGGTTTGATAAGAAGGAACCCTCAAACCCAGATTCACAAATCTATATACATATCTTACCTTGCTTTGATACCACCTGATGGGAGGGAGGATGAGGACAGGGTAAAAAGGCACACCCTAACCAGATCCACCTTGCAAAGATCACATGTGTAAGCAACAAACACACAAGTGAGAGAGAGAATTCAAATAAGCTTAATATAATTATTTTGAATAGATTCATACATGTCGGGTTGTAAGGCCTTCCGAGTTAGATATTACAATTCAAGTAGAGAAGTCCTCCAATATGCAAGGATCTAAAACTATCTCTTATCTTCTAACTTCTACTATGGATGTCCTAAAATTGATGTGCCAAAAAAACTACAAAGATTACAATATATACAAGAGGCTACCAAATAAGTCGGCCTTCAGATCCACCATCATCGAAAGGAATGACTAGATCTAGGTCCACACACTTCCCAATGATAGATACCAACAATAAATCCATGACCAAAATTAATTGCAAGAGTCAGCCTCAACAAAAATCCAAAATAAACAACTCAGTAAGAAAGGATATGTTAATATGATTTAGAACAATAGAGATGGGGGGTGAATCAGTTATTCTCAGCTCCTGATGTATAAAACAACTTCAAAAACTTTTCTTTAAATCAGATCAAGAAAACAAAACAAACTCGGTCAACACTGATTCAATAATAGAAACATATAACTTAGCAATCCACTACCCAATTGTATCTAACTGCTAAAACACAGAAATGTTCAAACCAAAACATTCACACAAGTGTTGACACCAGGATTTATAGTAAAAACCCAATATGGGAAAAACCACTTTGTAACATGCTACTATTATTTTCACTCTTCTGAAGTGAGCTTGGTTAAAAGCCAACCCTGTCAAAGGTTACAATACAAACTATCAAGTGTAACCCGGTTAAAGGATTTCAATCACCCTGTTAAAAGTGACCGTGGTCAAAGGACTTACATACACTCCATTAGAATGCAACCTTGTTCAAAGGATTTAACATATGACTGTTAGGTCAACCTCTGTTAAAAGGATTTTGACTATTACAATGGTTTGAAAGTAGTAGTAGTATTGATCTGAAAACATACAACTCACTTTGCAAATATTAGATCCAATTCCATACACAAATGCTGGTTTACTAACTTTGAAACTTTGCCATTTCCATCTTTGATCTGCTCAGAACTTTCCTTCAAGCAATCATTACACTTTTCCTTCAGCCTTTTTGCTTGTACAGTCAATAAAATTTTTATGTTCTTCCAGCATCTACTTCACCCATGGATACTCAAACCTAATGCTTCGGTTCCCTTAATACTTTCCTCTGTTAGGTTAACTTTTCTTTCGCCACTTAATCTCCTTCATAGATCTTAGGGTTAGGTCAGATTCATTCAATCCACCTGCATCATGTTCTTTGTCTCCTCTTCTAGAATCATCTCAAATCTCATAAAGATTTCCAATAAAATATTTTACAAAGCATTAAATGCTTCCATACAATCAATAAATAAAGTCAACATGGTTTACATAATCCAAGAATTCAAACAATGTCATCCCCAAAATGAATTCTTTTCAAATATAAAAATGTTGATGCTTGGTCAATACTTTGATCATTCACTCGGTCTCCATGTAAAACACTCAGTCACTTCTAAAACTATTTCCTCGGCAATTAACTGATACTCAGTCGACACTAGATTTTGCTCGGCATCCACTAACTCGGTCGACTCTGTCATAACTCAGCTTAAACATGATTTCTTCATTTTTTGCTCAGTTAAGCCTACCAGTTTAGTCTTCAACTTTACTAAGATAAACAATACATTGTCTCATCATTGTGCAACACAATCAAGTATACTTTTTAGTATCAAGATAACTCAACCTCTCCCTAGGTGCTATTGTTACCATCCTTTCTATCCCTTCTCTTTCTCAACAATTCAATAGATATAGTACTTTCCTAAGTAGCAATAGTCTTACTAGTTAAGGTTTGACATCAATGAAAATACAACAATTGTTTCAATTGTAATTTCTAACAATCTCCCTCTTTGGCATTGATGGCAACACCATATGGAATTACTTGAATAACACATGGATTACCAACCAATCCAAAACTTATCTATCCATCAGAGAAAATTTATAATATCCTTAGCTTCATTCTAATTCAGAATCAATAAATCTCACTTCTGTGACTGCTAGAAGTATCTGGATCTCCCTCTATCTTGATCTTTCATTTTAGTTCATCATCACCTTTCTTTCTTTCTTTCAATGTCATGTGTTATAGTATCATTTTAGTTCAATCTCTCTCTTTGAAAAAAATGCCAAAGTAGCAACTAAAACATACATCCAACAGATGTAGATATATCTGTTCAGCACAGTGTTTCTCCCTCTATCATCTTGCTTATGACTAATTTGTTATCTTAGCTTCTTCTTCACAGCTCTAGGATAGTCCTAAAGTGTGACAATCTTCTGCATCAATTTGTCAAATGTTCTGATGTAGCATATTTGATGTAGTGCTCCTAGCTTATCTAGGTAGCCTCAATTAGGGGAAGGACCCCTAATTGACTTCTCAGGTACTCATGAGCTTCTTCAGGTAAAGCTTTAGTGAACATGTCTACCAATTGTTCTTTTGTATTCACAGATTCCATTCAGACTTCCTTGTCTTGTACCAATTCCCTCAAACATTGATACTTGATTGCAATGTGCTTGGTCTTAGTGTGCATTGTTGGATTCTTAGAAATATTGATAGCACTTGTGTTGTCATAGAAAATAACAACAGGTTTAGTGATTTCTTCTTTCATGCCTATCAACAATTGTTTTATCTGTATCAAATTTGAACAGTTCACTACAGGAGCAACATACTCGGCTTCAACAGTGGATTGGGAAATGCAGTTTTGTTTCTTTCTTGTCTAGAAGACTAATCTCTATCCAAGGAACAAAGCTCCACCACTAGTGCTCTTTTTATCATCTACATTTCCTGCCCAATCAGCATCAGTATATACTATTAGTTCAAATTTGTCATTCTTCTTGTAATATAACCCATAGTCAGAAGTTCCTTTAAAGTATCTCATAATTATTTTTACCACCATCATGTGTGTTTCCTTAGGATTGGCAGAGAATCTTGCCACAATCCCAATAGCTAATGCAATATCTGGTCTACTATGTACAACATACTACAATTTTCCAATCATGGATCTGTACAAAGTCTGGTTAACTTCTGCAGCATCATCATTCTTAGATAACTTTTGTCCAATAACCATAGGAGTGCCCACTGGTCTAGCATCTTCCATTCCAAAATTTTTCAGTATTTCATTAACATACTTAGACTATGTAATGAAAACACCTTTCTTCATTTGATATACTTGTAAACCAACAAAGAATTTGATCTCATCAAACATACTCATCTCAAATTTAGTTTGCATTTCATTTGAAAATTTTTTACACAATGCATCTTGTCCACCAAAAATAATGTCATCAAGAAAATTTTTTGCCAACAAAATACCTTTCCCTTCTTCATCTTTCATATACAGATTGCTTGTGTCATTTGTCTTGGAAAATCCAATCTATTTCAGATAGTTATGCAATCGCTCATACCATGCTTTGGGAGCTTGTTTCAATCCATATAAAGCTTTGTTCACTTTTCATACCATGTGTCTTCTGTTTGGATCAATAAAACCTTATGGTTGTTCTATGTAAACTTCTTCCAGTATACCATTAAAAAATGCAGACTTGACATCCATTTGATATACCTTGAAATCTTTATAGGCAGCATATGCAAGCAAAGTTCTTACTCCTTCCAATCTAGCTATAGGGGAAAATATCTCCCCATAATCAATTCCTTCTTCTTGTGCGTAGCCTTTGCATAATAGTCTAGCTTTGTTCCTAGTGATTTCACCTTTTTCATTCAACTTGTTTTGAAATGCCCACTTTGTTCCTATAACATTCTTATTTGTAGGTCTCAGCACCAGAGTCTAGGTTTCATTCTTCTCAATCTGGTCAATTTCTTCATTCATTGCTTGTATCCAGTCTTCATTTTCTAATGCCTCTTTAGCTGTCTTATGTTCAAACTCACATAGTCAGCATGTTGGATCCTTGGTCTTGCTTCTAGTCTGAATTCCAATGTCTTTATCTCCAATTATCTGTTCAGGCTTGTGACATCTTCTTATATATTTTGCCAAAATAGATTCAACATTTTTCTCTTCTATTTCATCAGATTCCCCAACAAGATTGTCAGATTCAGCTTCTAAATGCTTGGTAACATCTTCTTGATTCTCAACAGCATTATCATGTAGCTTGGCATGTTCTTGTTTTCTTTTGGCACTATCTTCCTGATGCTCGACAACTTCTTCCCGTTGCTCGACATTGCTTACCTGAGACTTGACATCAGGTGTAGGTTTGTTACCTGCCTCTTCTATTTTGTCAATGTACACAAAAGATCTGTAATCTTCTAGTTCTCTTTTGCTATCAGCCTCATTTCTTTCTGCATACTCATCAATTTTTGCATTCACACTTTCCACAATTTTGTTAGTGTTAGAGTTCAAACACTTATAAGCTTAACTTTTTGTGGAGTAGCCTAGGAATATGCCTTCATCACTTTTAGCATCAAAATTTCCATTCCTATTGTCTTTCAATATGTAACACTTGCTTCCAAAGATTCTAAAATATTTAACACTCAGTGCATGCCCATACCATAATTCATAAGGTGTCAGATTTGTACCTTTCTTGATTTGTACCTGATTAAGAGTGTAAAGAGTTGTACTTATAGCTTCTTTCCAGTATTACTGTGTCACATTCTTTTCAATCAATAGTGTCCTAGCATAGTCCAAAATAGATCTATTTCTTCTTTCTGCTATACCATTCTGCGGAGGAGTCCTAGGTGTAGACATCTGTCTTTTGATTCCTCTATCATTACAAAATAGATTAAATTCATTTGATGTAAATTCTCCACCTCGGTCAGATCTAAGACATTTCAAGTTCCTAGCTATCTCCTTCTCAACCTTAGCCAAATACCACTTAAAATATTGAAAAGCATCAAATTTTTCTTTTAAAAACATTACATACATCATCCTAGTATGATCATCAACAAACAAGATAAAATATCTAGCACCATAGTAACTTTGTACACCCATAGGTCCACAAAGGTCAGTATGAACCAAGTCTAAAATGTGTTCAGAAGTAAAGTTTTTTCTCTTGAAACTTGACTTAGTCATTTTTCCTAACTGGCATTCTTTGCACATCACATTCTCAAGTTTCTTCAATCTAGGTAGGCCTCCTACTTTCTTCTTCTTACTTATCTCTACCAGATTGTCAAAGTTAAAATGACATAGCCTCTTATGCCATAACCAAATGTCATCAAGTTGTGTAATCATACATATTTCTTCAGATAGGTCAAGATAGAAAAAATTACCTCTAGTCTTCTCGCCACTTCCAATCAGTTCACCAGTAGCATCAAATATCTTAGCTTTCTTGTGATGAAATTCTACTCAATAACTAGTTTTGTTGAGCTGAGCAACACTTAACAAATTATAATTCAATCCTTCAACCCAATAAGAATTTTCACAAGAGATTTTATCAGTCAGTTTAATGAATCCTTTTCCTATAACAGGACATGGTGCATCATTACCAAATGTTACACTTTTACCTTTATAATGATGTAGGATTTCAAACTTACTCTTGTCACCAATCATGTGATGTGAACAACCACTATCAATAATCCATTTATCATTCTTGTTCACATAGGAAATCAATGCAATTTTCTTATCCTCATCAGATTCATCTTTCATTGCAACATAGACTACCTCAATTTCAAAATCATTACTATCAGTGTCAGTCTCTTCTTCAGAAATATAGCAAGATTTCTTACCTTTTCCTTTGTAGTCTTTGTGCCTTCGGTAGCTTTTGTCATATTTTTTTTCTTTGTGTCTATTGTTTCTTTCTTCATCTTTATCCTTCTTGTCAGGACATCTAGCAGCTATATGACAGACCTTGTTACATGCAAAACATATAATAGGGAGTTTACGTTTGTATTTTCCTTTTCCTCTTCTCAGTCCTCTAGCCATAAGAGCTTCTAGATCTTCAAGATCTTCATCAGAAGTGTCACTATAATTTTCACTTTCACTTTCACTTTCACTAATGCATCTTTCTTTTTCCTTCTTAGGCTTGTTCAGAACTAACTGTAACTCAAAAGCAGTTTCAACATTTCCAAGATTACCAACAGTGAAATTATCATAATTAGATAGTTCAAAAGTAGTCAGCTTGCCAATCAAACCTTCCAAAGTAAGCACATTCCTAGAGTTACATCTAGATTCCTAAATAGCTGAGATCTTAATAGCATATGTGGGATGCAGAGTTCGTAACACTTTTCCAATTATGGTCTCATCATAAATAGTTCCACTTGTTCCTCTAATAACATTCACAACTTCTTTAATTCTACCACAATATTATGCAATGTTTTCATCTTCATTCATTCTCATTTCATCAAACTTACCTTTGAGACTCTCAACTTTGGCTTTTAGTACATATTGATCACCACCATAGATCCTTGCAAGAGTGTCCCACATATCTTTAGCAGTTGTGCAGTCCTTAATGTCCTCAAATTCTAGATAGCTTAGGGTAGATGCAATTTCTAGCATTGCCTGATTTTGTTCTTTCTTAGCTCTCATTTACTCAGTAGTCAAAGGTGCAACATGTGTGACATATTCATGCTCAATGTAGTATTTTGCAAAATCACCAATACCGGCCAAATGCAACTTCATCAAGCTTTGCAATGCAGAGAAATTTTCCTTATTCATCTTCAGTACCTCCTTCTTATACAACTTGATCATTTGCTTCAAGTCCCTTTAAACATGTTTTTTGTAAACACCAATAAGCAACATAGAGATGATACCAATTGTTAATATGATTTAGAACAATACAGAGGGGGGATGAATCAATTATTCTCAGGTCCTGATGTATAAAACAACTTTAAAAACTTTTTTTAAAATCAAATCGAGAAACCAAAACAAACTCAGTCATCATTGATTCAATAATAGAAACATATAACTCAACAGTCCACTACCCAGTTGTATCTAACTTATAAAATGCAAAAATGTTCAAACCAAAACATTCACACAAGTGTTGACACCAGGATTTATAGTCAAAACCCAATATGGGAAAAACCACTTTGTAACATGCTACTATTATTTTCACTCTTCTTAATTGAGCTTAGTTAAAAGCCAACCCTGTCAAAGGTTACAATACACACTATCAAGTGTGACCCAGTTAAAGGATTTCAATCACCCTGTTAAAAGTGAGCCTGGTCAAAGGACTTACATACACTCCATTAGAATGCAACCTTGTTCAAAGGATTTAACATATGACTATTAGGTCAACCTCTGTTAAAAGGATTTTGATTGTTACAATGGTTAGAAAGTAGCAATAGTATTGATCTGAAAACATACAACTCACTTTGCAAATATTAGATCCAATTCTGTACACAAATGCTAGTTTACTGACTTTGAAACTTTTCCATCTCCATCTCCATCACTTTTCGCTTGTACAGTCAATAAAAATTTCCTGTTCTTCCAGCATTACTTCACCCATGCATACCCAAACCTAATGCTTTGGTTCCCTTAATACTTTCTTTTGTTAGGTTAACTTTTCTTTTGCCGCTTAATCTCCTTCGTAGATCTTAGGGTTAGGTCAGATTCATTGAATCCACCTGCATCATGCTCTTCATCTCCTCTTATAGAATCATCTCAAATCTTATAAATATTTCCAATAAAATGTTTTACAAAGCATTAAATGCTTCCATACAATCAATAAATAAAGTCAACACAGTTTACATAATCCAAGAATTCAAACAATGTCATCCCCAAAATGAATTCTCTTCAAATATAAAAATGTTGATGCTCGGTCAATACTGTGATCATTCACTCGGTCTCCATGTAAAACGCTCGGTCACTTCTAAAACTGTTTCCTTGGCAATTAACTAATACTCAGTCAACACTAGATTTTTCTCAGCATCCACTAACTTGGTCGACTCTGTCATAGCTCAGCTTAAACATGATTTCTTCATTTTTGCCTGGTTAAGCCTACCAGTTTAGTCTTCAACTTTACTAAGATAAATAATACATTGTCTCATCATTGTGCAACATAATCAAGTACACTTTGTAGTATCAAGATAACTCAACCTCTCCCTAGGTGCTATTGTTACAATCCTTTCTATCCCTTCTCTTTCTCAACAATTCAATAGATATAGTACTTTCTTAAGTAGCAACAATCTTACCAGTTAAGGTTTGACATCAATGACAATAAAACAATTGTTTCAATTACAGTTTCCAACAAGATAACTGAGCACCAAAAAAGCATCACCAAACACCAGGGAATTAACTGAGTACTAGAGAGATAACTGATCAACCGAGTTAACAAAGGAAACCGAGCAACTACCAATCCAACTCGGTCAAAGTAGTAACTGAGCAACACAAGAAAATAGAAACATGTTTTTAGTGATACAAGACTACTAGGGACCTGAGATGTCAAGTCACCTTCCATGAAAAAATTGGATGTCCAACAAAGTACAAATATAGGATTTATTAAATATATAAATTCTAGAAAATTCTAAGATTGAAACACCTTAATTTCAAACAATAGTTGCAAGTTGACTTTTAGTGCTTATATTTTGCTTCATTTGTTAATTTCTTTCAAAAAAATTCTATACTCTTCTCCAATGATTGAATTCTTCACATTTTTTGTTATTACATAGTGGGATCTTGATAACTCATATCACCATGCATCACACTCCCTAAGTTTAGTCTATAACATCCATATTAAGGGACAACCCATTTGACATAACAACTCTCTTTAATGGTGTCAATACCCTCTTGCTCCATTAATGAGGGTAAAGGGATATTACATATACTATTCCTGTAGTTGATTGAGGTTATTTTTAACAATGAGTAATTTAGTTTTAAAAAAATAAAAAATTAATAATATGAAGAAAAACTTATTTAAAAATAATCTAGAAATTAAATATAATATTTACAAGTAAAATTGTAGGAAATGATTTAAGTTAAATTATACATACATATTTTATCTTTACTTTTATTTTTAAATGCATCTTAAAAATTAATTAATTACATAAAGAAAATAATATTTTTATAAAATGTTACTTAATATTTTTTTAAAAGAAATAAACATAAATAATTTCGATTAGAAAAATAGACAAATAGTTGTATAATTTTTTAAATTCATGAATATAATATATATTTGTTTCTTTTCAGATAGTAATTTGTATTAACATTCAATAAAAATTGCACATTTCAATGCATCCATTGTGATGCAACCTTCTCATGATATAAATACTTTATAAAATAGTTGATATATTTACACATAGTAATCTATTGTTCTCAACTACAGGGTGTATGGTGAAAATGTGACCACACTTCTATGAATCTTTACATGCAAGAAAACTCAACAATGAGCCCTCACAAATTGATCCATAGCTCTCTATGTATGGAGTTGAAAGATTTGTAAAATTGCTCTCAGCTAGAGCTATAAACTTATGACCTTGCTAGTCAACCATACAATGAGAGATTCACAATGAAAATAAGGGAAAGAATGCCAATATCTCCAATGAAACTAAATGTATGCAATGCAATGCAAATCTATATGACAATGCAAGTTAATCTATTGCATAAAAGGAAATCTAAGCTAATATACCATGATAATGCAACTAACAAAGGCAATATGCAACTAAAATAAAATGCAATAACAAGTCTTCAAAGCTTGGATGTAGAATGTCTTCAAAGAGCTCCAAAATGACATAGAAAACCTACAGCATAACATTAGCATAAAAACTTAAGATATGAAAATGAGGAAGAGAGCTCTTCTTTTATAGAGAAGTGAAAAGGAATGGACCATTGTGATTAAGAGGAAAAAGACTTAATCAACGATGGAAAAAAATAGAAGCTTGATCCTTGTGCACAAATATCCTCCAATAAGAAAATAAGAGTTGACTTTTGTGTCCATATGAGATAAAAAGTGTTTTTTTCCTTTTTATAAAATAAAAATAATATTTTATTTGTGCAACATAGGATAAGAAGAAAAGTGGAGATTTTTTATTTAAATAAAAGGGGAGGAAATTCCTTTTAATTAAATAAAAGCTTAGGATAAAGTGATTTTATTATTTAATTAAAAGAGATTTTTAATTAATTAAAAGGGATCATGTTCTCTTAATTAAATAAGATTTTTATTTTTATTTCTTTTCTCTTTTAAATTAAATAAGGCTCAAACCTTAGGAAATATTGAATTGATTATGATTTGATCAAGGAAATTGATATAATTGATATTATTGATTTTTGAAAATATTGATTCAGGGATTTGATAAATTGTAGAAATGGGGGGCCAAAGTCTAGGCGACCATTTTAGGGTGCATACATTTGTCCCTTTTTGACTAATGTGTGATCATTTTGGGAACACATGCAGTCAAAGAAGAATTGAAATGTGAGATAGATTTGGGATTACAAAATAACCCAGATGTGTGTTCATTTTGGGAACACATCAGGACAAGCATAAGCAAAAGCTAAAAGACAAGACCAACATTGTCACTGCTAGGTGCAAATCAAGCCTTAGAAAAAACTATCGTCGTTGCTGCTAGGCAATAATCAAGTCTGAAAAATAGGAGATAAAAATTGAAAGACAAAATCACCACTATCACTGCTAGGTGATAATCAAGTCTCAAAATAAGAATCTCAAGCTGAGCTGAATGATAAAGCTGAATCAATGATTAAAGCTGATAGGTACTGCCCCCTCATAATCAAAATTGAAATCAGATAGAGGAGAACAACAAATTGATAAACCTGATCAAGTCACAATAAATCATAATTGAAGGATGGAGCATGATAGGATAACCATCAAGCAGTGAAGATATGCCCCAAGTTGACTAGGTTTGACTGGGAAAGATATAGGATAAAAATTAAGTCAAACCTTAGAGAAATGAAGTGAAAGGGGTGAATGAAAGACTAGAAATTTGAAAGACATGGAAAGGAAAAAATTCCATCAAAGATCAAAGAATTATGCCTCAAAAGGTCAGTCAACTGTGTAGAAAAATGAGAAAGCTTGGAAACACGACTCAGATTTCGATTTCGAGTCCAAAAATGGATAGAAAATGATGTGATATGAAAGACCAGAAATGAAATATATGATCAAGAAGAGGCGAAAGGCGATCACAGTTGACCAACTAGTCCATAGATGATAAAAAGGAGAGCTCTCTCCTTATGCAAGATGCAAAAACTAAACTATGATGAACCTAAGAATGCAAGCTACTATGAAAGTGGTTGACTTGCAAGGTCACAACACCTATAGATATCTAATTATCATCATCGAGTGTTATTGGTAGCATCGCAAGATCATACAATGCACACTAGCATAACTATGTGGATATGACTGATCTTTATCAGATAAAAAATTGGAAATCCCACCTAGGCATCAAAGACATGGAGGTCAAGATGACTAATGTAGTGAAATTACCTAAGTTTGATATGGCGAGATTATACTTGTATCAAGACACATGAAAGTCAAGATAACTAGAAGCATGCACTCGCAAAACAGTCAAGGATAATATCTTGTCAATCCATAGTGTCAAGTAAGACCATCATAAATGCTCATGACAGTTAGGATCAATGAAATATACCCACAAGTAGATAAAGAAAGAAAACATGTTCTCATAGCCTCAGTCTTCTAGCTATGCATCATTGAAAACTTCTCACGAAGAGACCACTCATCAAATAAATCCTCATAGACAACACACAAAGAAAAATAAAGTCAACATATCTCAAGCAAGTTGATTGTTTAAGTGCATGTTTGTTGGTCATAGAGTCAAACTCTGATTATCACATCTACAAATGAGAAATATGACATCATACTAGACTAGTGTGTAAGACATCTGATAAGTGTTAAGAAACACTCGACGCAAGGGTAGTGTTGAGAAACACTATTTGGGGTGGTGTTGAAAAACACTTGTTGTGAAATGCCTTAAGAGACAAATGCACCAAAAGGACCTATGCGAACAGTTATGCCCCCTAGACAAAGATAAAGACCAATTCCAGACCAAGTCAAATAAGGTCAAGACATGATGGAAAGTGGCTAAGTGTCAAGGATGCATGCTAACAAATAGGGGTGCAAAGGCCTCAAGTAGCACCTATTTCCAAGTTTTCACCACTTAGATTTTTATTGCAATTTTTCTCTCTTTTTTTTTTTTTTTTCATTTTTTGCTACCAAGACACTTTTTCTATTTTTTTTAAATTTCTAAAGTTTTTGATTTTTTTGTATTTTTTCAGGACTTTATATGCTTTTTAGGATTTTTTCAGCATCATATATGAAATTTTTTGGTATTTTTTTAGTATCAATAAAATATCTACAAAGGATGCCCCCAGACAGAATGGGCATCAAACTCTTTAAGCAAGATCACATCGTGTTGTCTCAGTGTCTAGCAAGGTGGGGAACAAGAGGGATTAGCAAGTTGGTGACTGAGATGGAGGAAAGGAGAATGAAGGCAAATGGAGGGAAGAAATTCTCAAGGTCAAACTCCTCAAGAGTACCCAAGCTAGGGAAAAATTATCATGCAAAGCACATTTGGATAAGTAATGAAAGGCCAGCATAGGATAAGCCATAAAAGTGCAATGTAAGAGCACGAAAGGATGTGGTCTAAAGAGGGTAGACATGTCAAGAGACTTCATAGCATTGTATTTTACTCTTTTTATATTAGATCAAAACCAAAGGGGAAAAGGATAGCGAAAGGCTAGAATGAATGGAGGAAAATGAAAATGAAGGCTAAACATGAATGGAATGAAAGCAAGATCATCGTAAGATAGCTCACAAGATAGCCAAATATTTGTATATAGGTCAACATTGTCAAGATCAAATATGAAATGGATGAAATATGTAGAAGAACTATGCATGATGCCTGATTGCCAGGTTTTCATCATGGTACTTATCCAAGGTGCCACAAGAAAGTGGTTTTCACCATAGGACAAATTTATTTCTCTTTACTTTTGCTACCAAGGTGCCTATTTCCAGGTTTTCACCAAGGCACATTTTCAATTTTTTCATCATTTTTTTTGTTTTCTTTTAAAATTTTTCTATTTTTTTAAATTTTATAATTTTTTGGAAGAAAGCAAGCTTTTTAGATAGTGCTCCTTGAAAGGATAAACCGTGATATGCCAAGGATTCAAAATGATATGCTCAAAGATGCTGATAGGGAAAGGAAAATGGAAGAGAAAAATGGAGGATAAAGCTTTATGTAAAGCGAGTGAGGTTGGAAGATAGGAGGAATAGGCAAATGAGAAAAAATGATAGAAGGTAGAAGGATAATGAATGGAAGGATTGTGAAATGGTAGATGGAAAGGAAGGCAGGATCAATGTCAACACACACCTTAAAGGGTGGTGAGAGGATGGAGGAAACATGAATGAAGGAACATGTGAAGGAATATGACGAATGTTTAGCAGAGGTTGCAGTTCAGGTGCATGGAATAGAAGAATATTTTTGGAAGAATATAAAGTGGAAGCCTTTGGAAGCTTGAATGTCAACTTTAATTTTTGTTCAATATTAGACTCTTTTAAGAGAGACTTTGGAATCCATATAGTCTTAGGCTTTTGATTTCTTTTTGATGATTTAGAGAGAATATCTTCAATGATGGATTTTGGAACCCATACTTGTCTTGTAGTTTTCTTCTTAGATATCTCTTTTGACTTTATGTTTCCATATCGATTAGAGGAGACATGGTGATCTTCTTTTTTTGATGGATTCTTGTATTGCTTCTTTTTATTGTATTGAGCATTCAAGTTACTTCTAAAAGATTTGGGACTTGTGGAAGGAAAAGGAGGATATGACTGGTTTAGATGGGTGGGTGGATGAAAAGGATTCAAGGGTATGCATCTATGTTGATCTTGAGGAAAGATAGGAGATGGAGGGACATAAGGACCCAAGATGGATGATGAATTAGGAGAGTTAGGAGGGGAAAGTGAAGAGATATAAGGACCCAATATGGAAGGCAGACCTGAAGTCCTTAGCAATGGTGGAAGAGGTCCAAGGATGGAAGTGGAAGATGCAAAAGGAGAATCAATAAGTTCATCAACATCTATATCACAACCAAGGATATCAACATCTTTAGAGTGAGCATTAGAATTTTCAACAGGATCTTGGACATCTTGAATAGGAGTAGTTTCTTTGATAGGATCATTCAAAGCTTGCGAAGACTTAGGAAAAGTAGAAAGCGGAAGTGAACATGGAGTGGTAGAACAAGAAGATGGAAGACTTTGATCTTGACAAGGATCATTGGGTAGCATAAGCGTATCAACTTTCTTTCAATTTTCAATAGGCTTAACATTGGAAGTAATAACACCATTTTTAATAACTTTAATGGAAGTATCATCTTTGGAAAGCGCAAGTGCAGTAAGGTTATTTTGATTGTCAATAAGCTCAATGGTGTAAGTAGTAGCTTGATCTTGCTTAGGAGAAGACTTAAGATATGGTGGAATGAATGAGGAAGGGCGTAAAAGATTGAAAGAACAATGAAATGAATGAGAGATATTATGAATAGGATTGGATGACATGGAGGGTTCCTAATCTTGATCTTTATTTATATTTTTTTCTTTATTATTTTTAGAGTCCTCTTGACATGGAGCCACTTCTAAGGATAAGGAAGCAGGTTGGGATTGTATGGAAGACTTTGAAAGAGATGGTGAAGGACTAACTGAAGTAAGCATTATAGCATATAAAGGCTTAGGCTCTTTAGGTTTAACATTATTGAAAGTATGTCCAGCCAAGTGAAGGTTAGCTTGAGTTTCTTTAAGAGGTAGCCCTTGAGGATAACTATAGGGAATCTCATGAAAAGCATTAGGACTTCTATTGGATGAAGGATTTTTGAAAGATTCATAAGCTTTAGTAGATGTATGGGCATTGGATGAAGTAGGGGATGGAAGGGAACCATCACAAGACAAAGGTTTAGCATTAACATGATCTTGCTTGAGAGTGCAATCTTTATTTTCAGCATGAGAGTTCCTAGAGGAAGGATTCTTATAATATTTACGTTTCAAATCAGCACGGTGCATTTTATATTCCTCAATAGTAGTAGCTGGATTATAATCAAGGTATTGTTCACAAAACTCATCAAAGTTTCTTTCAAAATCTGAATCATATAGATCACCATCACGATCTTTCCAATATGAGGACCCATTTTCAGTAAGCACAAGGACATGACTAGGAGGACTCTTAGGAATAGAGGTGTCATAGGCATCACTACATTGTCCATCATCATAGTCATCATAGGTGGGTGTGTCACTCTTTGTGGAAGAGACATCACAAGGACTATCACATTGCTCATTATGGTATGTCTTGTGAAGAGAAGTAAGACTCTTTGAAGAAGTAGAAGAAGAATGAGATCGTGAAGAAGAGGAAATTGAAGACTTAGTGTAGGAAGAGGACTTGGATAATGAAGAATTCAAATAATGTTTAGAAGAGTCATGGTAAGATTTGGAAGATGAAGAATGTGAAAACTTAGATGATGAAGAATGTTTAGAAGAAAGAGGTTGTGATATGATCATGTCTATGATCCTAGCAAAGGCATCTAATTTAATCATCTTTTCCTTTATTTTTGCCATAAGTTTATCACCCATGAGATATTTGGAAGGACTATTGGAGGAATAAAGATATTCTCCAAATTGAGCAATGAGTTCAAGATCATCTATTCTCAAGAGAGGTTCCTTAACAAGATAGTTGAAATTCATGGTTCTAGAAGAGGAGGAATCAAGCGTAGAAGAAATGAAAAAATGAATAGAAGAAAGTAGATTAGATAATAAGAGGAAAGAAATCAAGAAGAAGAAGAAGAATTTCCCATGGGAATAGAAGACTTCAGAAGAACATGGGAAATGGAGAGGAAAGAAGAAGAATAAGATTCATCTTATGTAATTGATACCGTAACGTTCATTGAGATGTTGAGCAACATGACAACACCTAAGATCTGACTTGGACTGACCAAGGAAGACCAAGCTTCTAAGGAGAACTCACTACAGCAGGATGGAACTCAGTTTCAATATTCCAATCAGATCTTTCAAAAGATTTCACAATCATGATCAAGCACAAAGAATAACAACTAGGGAGTTCAAGCAAACAGTCTTCAAGCAATGAGCAAGGGGCAAAACAACCTTGTGCATGAACAAGTATAGTGACCTAGTATTCTACTCCTTAAAGATTTTACTTGTGTATGTTCTTGAAAATGTTTTAGCAGGAACATAGAACACAACAACACCTTAACAAGCTATCTACAAGGATATACGTGGCTTTCTAAAAGGAGTCCTTGATATATGCAAAGTACATGAGGCCCAAATCCATAATGAGAAGAATCCAAAATCATACAGCCGGGGGGAGACGGTAACCCAAATCTCCTCCTTCACTTTTCAAAGGTATAAATTTCTTTGAGGCTTAGCCAAGAGTGATATCAAACTCAATTTCCAAGAGAGGTTGTCTTTCGATTCACCACCCGCTATTTATACTCCATCAAAATACAAGATTTAAGGTCATCCCTTGAGGTGGTGTGTCCCCAAGTAGGCCTTCTAAAAATAAAATTAAGTAATTCACTATCAAAAGTATTTAAAGCACTAAAGGTGGAACACTTAACTCTTCAAGTAAATGCGAAGTGAGTCCAAAGGTGGAACATTTAACTCTTCAAGTGAATGTGAAGCGAGTCCAAAAGTGGAATATTTAACTCTTCAAGTGAATGTGAAGTGAGTCCAAAAGTGGAACATTTAACTCTTCAAGTGAATGTGAAGTGAGTCCACAAGGTGGAACATTTAACTCCTCATACAAACTCAAAGTGAGTCCAAAAGTGAAACATTTAACTCTTCACACAAACTCAAAGTGAGTCCAAAAGTGGAACATTTAACTCTTCACACAAACTCAAAGTGAGTCCAAAAGTGGAACATTTAACTCCTCATTCAAACTCAAAGTGACTCCACACCTTAGAAAACTAATCAGATAAAAAAAATATAAAAAATGAAAAAATTTGTGGAACACTTAACGCTCTTTTCAAGTAGACCCCTCCCCTATGTATGAATGTTGAGCTTGCATCCAAAGGGAGGTAATGAGGGGTGATTAGAAATAAGCGAGTCCAACATCTAATTTAGCTAACAAGATCAATCAAAAGTAATCTAAAATTTCTTATCAATACTACTCACAAATGATAAAGGGTTGAATCAATAGAATATTTAATTTTTCAAGAAAACATAGAGTGAGTCCACAAAGTGGTGCATTTAACTCCATATGTAAATAAGGAATGAATCCATGCCCTCAATTACTCAATGAGATATTTGATATTGGAACCAAGAATTACTTAAGGTTTAAACACAAGTATTCATTTACATAAACTTGTATGAAAGCAAATCTATGTTCATTCATTTTCCATTAAGAGCATCAATTAAAATGTGTTCTATGAAAGCATGTAAAACACTCAAGCCAAACACATGAGAGGTTCAATTTTAATCCCAAAATTTAAATGTTGTAGAGATGGAAAAAAGTACCTCAAGTCCAATGCTTTGTTTTAAGCATTTTCCATGAAAGTAAGAGCACCTTCAAATGAACAAGACAAGATAACAACCAAACAAGATATGCAATGTATATCCAGCTTATGAAAACCCTAGGGTTAGATCTGAAAATCAATTATTAAGAGCAATGATAACTAGCAAATAATCCAAATGATAACTCATATCATGTATTGAACAATGAAAAATAAGGGCATACCCATCACAATTTTTTATTTTTTTTTGCATTTGACCTAGTCAACAAGATCTACTTTTTACCACATGAATTCGGACCCTAAACCCAAAATACAGAAAAGAGACCTCTATCAAAAAATGGAAAGCTTTTCAAAAATGTAAAAATTTCAGAAAAATCTCTTCATTTGTGCTCTAGAGACCCATTTTACCAAAATAGACCAATTTTTATAAATTGACCAAATGATCTATCATATGATTTCTAAATTAAAAATACAATAACTGGAACCCCTATAGAATTCCAAGACCTTTTCAGAAATATAAAAATTTCTGAAAAATATGCTGATTTGTGCCAAAAATTGATTTTTTATGAAAAATCAAGAAAAAATCATAAAAAATACAAATCACCTCTGCAAATTCTCAAAAAAAATTTGGAGCTTCTCTGATATGTCGCCAACCTGCAAACAAAATTTTCAGACCAAAACACCAAGACATTTGAGAGATATGATCAAATCTTTCAAATCTAAAGTTTTTCATCTCCAAACAAATCTGCACAAGGGTTAGCTACAAAAATAATCAAAACCAGCATGCAAGAGGTGGGTTTCCCCATGGTGGGCACCAAAAAATGTATGGTGAAAATATGACCACACTTCTATGAATCTTTACATGTAAGAAAACTCAACAATGAGCCCTCACAAATCGATCCATAGCTCTTTATGCATGGAGTTGCAAGATTTGTAAAATTGCTCTCAGCTAGAGCTATAAACTCATGACCTTGCTAGTCAACCATACAATGAGAGATTCACAATGAAAACAAGGGCAAGAATGCTAATATTTCCAATGAAACTAAATGTATGCAATGCAATGCATATCTATATGACAATGCAAATTAATCTATTTCATAAAAAGAAATCTAAGCTAATATGTCATGATAATGCAACTGAGAAAGGAAATATGCAACTACAATGAAATGCAATAACAAGTCTTCAAAGCTTGGATGTAGAATATCTTCAAAGAGCTCCAAAATGACCTAGAAAACCTACAACATAACATTAGCATAAAAACTTAAGATATGAAAATGAAGAAGAGAGCTCTTCTTTTATAAAGAAGTGAAAAGGAATGGACTATTGTGATTAACAGGCAAAAGACTTAATCAACGATGGAAAAAAATAGAAGCTTGATCCTTGTGCACAAATATCCTCCAATAGGAAAATAAGAGTTGACTTTTGTGTCCATATGAGACAAAAAGTGTTTTTTCCCTTTTTATAAAATAAAAATAATGCTTTATTTGTGCAACATAGGATAAGAAGAAAAGTGAGGATTTTTTATTTAAATAAAAAAGGAGAAAATTCTTTTTAATTAAATAAAGGCTTAGGATAAAGTGATTTTATTATTTAATTAAAAGAGATTTTTAATTAATTAAAAGGGAGCATGTTCTCTTAATTAAATAAGATTTTTATTTTTATTTCTTTTCTCTTTTAAATTAAATAAGGCTCAAACCTTAAGAAATAACGAATTGATTATGATTTGATCAAGGAAATTGATATAATTGATATTATTATTTATGAAAATATTGATTCAGGGATTTGATAAATTGCAAAAATGGGGGCCCAAAGTCTAGGCGACCATTTTAGGGTGCATACACAAGGATCTTTGGTGAAATTGTATACAGATTAAGAAAATAATATAATCAAAGCCAAAGATGATACCATTCCTGTCATTATGTAGATTCCTTGAAAACTTGTCACATCTAGCTTTATTGAATAATTTTCTGAGTTGGAACAATTATTAATAGATCCTTTGAGATACTTGTCTTCAATTTCTTGAATCTCACCACTATCTAAAAGATAAAATAGAAGCCCAAGAACTTTGGAAGAAGGAAATAGCCCAACTCCCTCATTCTTCAGATTTACATTAGATTATCTAGGATAAAAGAAAGGAGGGTATTGTTGAGAGGGGGAATAATAAGAATGACAAGACACGTGCTCAGAGCGGAGATCATGTAGCTATAGAAATGAGAAACAATAAAAGAAATTTGAGAGAAGAGAACCTATTTGAAAGCATGGGAGGACACACTTAGAAGAGGATGGATGCCAACATTGACAGAGTATAGGAAAGTGCATAAGTTTTAGAAAAGATAAGATAGCAGTTAGCAAGGATTAGAGAGATAGCTAGGGAAGAAAAAGAAAGATCAAATCATCAACAAAAAAACTATCAACACTCAGGTTCCTTTTGGATTTCTTATATTTATGTTATGAATTCACATTTAATGCATGATTTGAAGATTTCCCTAAACTTTGTTTATGAAATTTTATGGTAGTGTTAGAAATAAATTTTAAGCACGGTTAAGTGTGTTGCATGTATTATTTATATTTTCCTCGGTACCTCATGGCATGTATCATTGTTGTATATTTGAGTGTAATTCTTATTGGATGTATGCAAGTTGAATACCACCCTCAAATCTAGATTCGCAAATCTATATCCATATCTCACCTTTCTCTGATACCACTTGATAATAGGGAGGATGGTGAGAGGGGAAAAAGGAAAACCCTAACCAAATCCACCTTGCAGACATCACACATGTAAGAAACTGATGCAGGAGCATCTTGGGTGTAAGAGCAATCTTGCATCACCCAAAAATATTTTTGTTTTTATTTTCAATAAGGGCTATTTTGTGCAGAGCTACTATTTATGGAAAGTTACTATTTTTGGTAATTTTCGTATGTGCTCAGAATGATCGAATTTCTTTCTTGGAGGTTCATTTTGGTCATATAAGTCTGCCAGTAAAGTTTCATTGCCAGATCAAGTGTATATTGGAAGATATTGAAGATTTTCGGTATTGGCAGCAGGGTACAGAAACTTTGAACTCAGTTTTGAAGGCTTTAGAGGCCCCGTATGAGGTCAAAAATTTGGGTGACAAGTTCTTGCATCAGCCAAGCTTGTAGAGCGCTTCGTATCATTTCCGAAATGGAGTTATAATAGTCGAGCGGGTCAACGGGTGATGACTTATGGTCTTCGGAAGTTGGGCCACCTGAAATGGTGAAAAATAATTTTCTTCAAAATTTCTATTCAGGTTTCAAAGGTTATCTTGAGCTGACTATGATGTAATAAAATGTAAAATAAAATAATTCTAAGTTTGGTCGGCCTTATTGGCTAAAAATTTTGGAACCTTCCCAGGCGGTGGAAAATTGCCTATATAAGGAAGGCTGTATTATTGTCTTAGGCAGTTCATAACAGTTCTGGGTAATAGTTCGAGGCTTTGTCCTACAGAATATTGTAAGGGAATGCCCATGTGGCTTTGCATATTGTAATTTTGAAAGTTTGTAATTCCACATTTGTGGAGATAATAAGAAGCCAATTTTCTGTTCTTCCATATTGTTGTTGTTTCTCTATATCTGTTATGTGTTTGTGGTATTAAGGGGATCACCCTTCATCAAGTGGTATCAGAGCAGGATTTCTTGAGTGTGTAAATAGATCGCCGACTGTGAGGTAGTTTGCACCAGGACCGTGGCTAGGGTTTCAGAGTGCATCGCAAAAATTCCTCCATGAAGGGAACGTGGCGGAAGAGCTAGTGTTGTAACACCTAAGGTTAGAGAGCTGCAGAGACAAGTACGAGCATTGCAAGAAGAGATTCACAGAGAAATGAATCTTAATGTCAGAGATGAAAGCGAGGATGAAGCTGAAGAAGAATATCAAGAAGGAGAAGCTGAAATTGTGAACCAGGAGGAAGAAAGACTTTTTCGGGCGATTTCCAAGATTGGGAAAAGACCTAAGATTGAGGTTCCTACATTTTCTGAAAATCTTAACCTCGAGGAATTGATCGACTGGATCAATGAATGTGAGGAATATTTTGAGTACGAAGATGTTGAGGATCCTGATAGGGTCAAATTTGCGAAAGCCAGATTGAAAGGTCATGCGAAGATCTGGTGGCAAGAAATTCAATTAGAGTGAAATAGAAGAGGGAAAGATAAAATCACAAGATGGGATCGGATGGTGGATAAATTGAAGCGACAGTTCATTCCTGTTGATTATGAGTTTGACCTACTGAAGAAAATGCAGAGTTTGAAGCAAGCAAGAAGATCTGTTCAGGAGTATACAGAGGAGTTCTACCGACTTCTCATTAGAACAGGCCATGCAGAAGCTGATAAGGAGAAAGTTGCCCGATACCTTAATAGGTTAAGGCCAAGCATTCAAGAGGAGCTGAATCTGGTTCGAATGAACAGTATTGAAGAGGCATACCAGTTTGCCCTAAAAGTAGAGGAAAAGCTGAACAAGAAGTTTGAGAGCAGACAAAATGGAAGAGGTCGTGGTGGACGATCTGGTGGACAGTCATATGGTGGCCGAAATGAAGATCCGAAAAAGAAGGATGAGGCCAGTAGCAGTCAGAATCAGCGAGGAAATAATTCTAGTCGTTTCTAGGATCAGAATAATAGAGATCAGAGAGGAAAAGGAAGAGGACAAGGATCTGGAAGAGGTGGCTTCCGTAGAATATGTTTTCACTATGGAGAAGAAGGTCATAGGGCATTTGAATGTCCTTAGCGCCAAGCAAGAATAGATAGGCAAAATGAATGCCAGACCAGAGTTGCACATGTAGATGAAGATGCCAGATCATCAAATTCTGAAGATGCTGAAAGAGAAGAAACGTTGATTAACAAAAGAGTCCTGTTGAGTGGTGAGAATGAACCTGAGCAAAAAAGGAGCCTATTTCGCACCAGGTGCAAGTGCGAAGGTAAATGTTGTGATATAATTATTGATAGTGGAAGCACTGACAATTTGGTGTCAGAAGAGATGGTGACAAAGTTGAAGCTCAAGAGACAGAAACACCCACATCCATATCGGATTGCCTGGGTACAGGATGACCACAAGGTCATGGTCAATGAACAATGCCTGGTGAAGTTCAAGATTGGCGGATACAAAGATGAGGTATTGTGTGATATCATATCTATGGATGCATGTCATATGTTGTTGGGTAGACCATGACAGTTTGACAGATGTGCTGTACATGATGGTCGTGCGAATACCTATTCCTTGACAAAGGATGGAGTGCGACATAAGCTAAAACCATTGAAGGAGACTGAAGAAAAGGTATGTGGTAATGCAAGGATAACTTTTGTTGATGGAAGAAATTTCCTAGATGGTATGAGGCATGAGCATATATGTTTTTCTTTAATTCCAAAAGTCGGTAAAGAGGAAGTAGAAGATGTTCCTATAGAAGTTGCAGATTTGTTGAATGAGTTTCAGGATATTGTATCCGATAACGTGCCTGATGGATTACCACCAGTCACGAAGATCAGTCATCAGATGGACTTGATCCCTGGAGTGAGTTTGCCGAATAAGGCAGCACACAGAATGACACCTGCAGAAAGTGAGGAGCTGAACAGACAAGTACATGAGTTGTTACAGAAAGGATTGATTCGAGAGAGTCTGAGTCCCTGTGCTGTACCAGCAGTATTAGCACCAAAGAAGAATGGAGAATGGAAGATGTGTACAGATTCTAGGGCAATAAACAAGATTACAATCAAGTACAGGTTTCCATTGCCACAAATGGATGATATTATGGATTGTTTGAGTGGAGCTGTGTATTTCTCAAAGATAGATCTAAAGAGTGGATATCACCAAATTCGGATCAGAGAAGGAGATGAATGGAAGACTGCCTTCAAGACAAAGGAAGGACTATATGTGTGGTTAGTCATGCCTTTTGGGCTAACCAATGCACCGAGCACTTTCATGCGGCTCATGAACGAGGTTCTGAAAGAATTTTTGGGTAAGTTTGTCATTGTTTACCTAGATGATATTTTGATCTTTAGTAAGACATTGGAGGATCATATGATGCATATTCGTATGGTATTTGAGAAGTTGAGAGAAGAGAAATTGTTGATTAATTTGAAGAAGTGCAGTTTTGTGAAGAAAGAGTTAGTGTATTTGGGATTTGTAGTTTCAGCAGAAGGTCTGAAAATAGACCCAGAGAAGGTACAAGCTATTCTTGAATGGCCTACTCCAAGGAATGCTACTGAGGTAAGATCTTTTCATGGTCTAGCTAGCTTTTACAGAAAGTTTATCAGAAACTTTAGCAGTATTTGTGGACCCTTGACTGAAACAATGAGAGGGGATAGAAAAGAATTTAAGTGGACTAATGGGGCGGAAAAGAGTTTTCAATTGTTGAAACAAAAAGTTACAGAACAACCTATTTTAGCACTTCCAAATTTTAATAAGGTCTTTCAAGTAGATTGTGATGCTAGTGGTACTGCAATAGGAGCTGTTATGAGCCAAAAAGGTAAACCTGTTGCTTATTTCAGTGAGAAGTTAAATGATGCCAAGAGGAAATATTCTGTTTATGATCAGGAATTTTATGCTATAGTTCAGGCATTAAAGAAGTCGAGACATTCTCTGCTTCCTAAGGAGTTTGTTTTGTATACTGATCATCAAGCTTTGCAATATTTGAATAGTCAAGGCAAATTGAATCAAAGACATTTGAAATGGGTTGAATTTTTGCAGCGTTATACATTTGTTCTGAAACACAGAAGTGGAAAGTCTAATAGGGTTGCAGATGCTCTTAGCAGAAGGCAGCTGTTGCTGACAGAGATGCAGATTGAGATGGTTGGGTTCAAGGAACTCAAGAATTTGTATCCAGAGGATCCTGATTTTGGTGAAGCTTGGAAGGCTTGTACAGAACCTGTTAATCTAGAAAGGACGAAATGGCTAGATTTTATCATCCAAGATGAGATGCTATTTAGAGGGAGTCAGTTGTGCATTCCACAAAGTTCTATGAGGGAGAATCTCATCAAGGAGAAGCATAGTGGAGGATTGGCTGGACATTTTGGTCGTGATAAAACCCTTGCTTTGGTTGGTGAGAATTATTATTGGCCACAATTGCAGCAAGATGTGAAGAAATTTGTACAGAGTTGCAGAGTATGTCAGATGGCGAAAGAAGTGAAGCAGAATACAGGGTTGTATCAGCCATTACCTGTACCAGAGAAGCCTTGGGAGGATATCAGTATGGACTTTGTTCTTGGTTTACCGAGGACACAGCGGGGACATGATTCAATTTTTGTAGTAGTTGACCTATTTTCAAAGATGACACATTTCATTCCCTGCAAGAAGACTAATGATGCTGTTCATGTAGCAGAATTGTTTTTCAGAGTAGTGAGACTTCATACTTTGCCAAGGACCATAGTTTCAGATCGGGACACTAAGTTTGTTGGATATTTCTGGCATACATTGTAGAAGAAGTTGAAGATAGATTTGAAGTTCAGTTCATCACATCATCCACAGACTGATGGACAGACAGAGGTGGTGAATAGAAGTTTTGAAAATTTGCTGAGATGTTTGGTTGGAGATAAGCCAACAGGATGGGATTTGATTTTACCACAGGCAGAATTTGCATACAATAATTCTGTCAACAGGAGCACTGGTAAATCACCATTCCAGATTGTATATGGAAGTAGTCCAAGAAATGCATCTGAATTGAGGAAGATAGATAAAGGAGAAATAAGTAGTGCTGAAGCTAAAGATTTTGCAGAACACTTGAAGAACATCCATGGGGAGGTGAGGAAGCATATTACCAAGATGAATGCACAGTATAAGGCTAAGGTAGATGAGAAAATGAGGTATAAAGAATTTCAAGTTGGAGATGAAGTCATGGTTCATTTGCGGAAGGAGCGATTTTCGGTTGGTACATATAACAAGCTGAAAATGAAAAAGTTTGGACCATGTAAGATATTGAAGAAGCATGATTCAGGAAATGCATATGAGGTAGAATTGCCTACTGAGCTAAATATTTCACCAGTGTTTAACATTTCAGATCTGACAGAGTATCATGAAGGAGGTGTTGAAGATGAGATCACAGCAGCACAATGGAGTATTCCAGCAACTAGTTCAGACACTAAGGAGATCGAGGATATACTGGACAGTCGTGTTGGCAGAATGACAAGGAACAGGACATATGAAGAATATCTGGTCAAGTGGAAAGGATGACCTGTTGAAGATTCATCATGGCTAACAAGGGTGGAGGTTAACCGTCTTGGTTTTCCTCTGCACATCTGAGTCGTGACATGGTCACTTCTCAAATTACCCTGGGTGTCTGATGCAGGAGCATCCTGGGTGTAAGAGCAATCTTGCATCACCCAAAAATATTTTTGTTTTTATTTTCAATAAGGGCTATTTTGTGCAGAGCTACTATTTATGAAAAGTTACTATTTTTGGTAATTTTCATATGTGCTCAGAATGATCAGATTTCTTTCTTGGAGGTTCATTTTGGTCATATAAGTCTGCCATTAAAGTTTCATTGCCAGATCAAGTGTATATTGGAAGATATTGAAAATTTTTGGTATTGGCAGCAGGGTACAGAAACTTTGAACTCAGTTTTGAAGGCTTTAGAGGCCCCGGATGAGGTCAAAAATTTGGGTGACAAGCGCTTGCGCTAGTCAAGTGTGTAGAGTGCTTCGTGGCATTTCTGAAATGGGGTTATAATAGCCAAGCGGGTCAACGGGTGATGACTTATGGTCTTCGGAAGTTGGGCCCCCTGAAATGGCGAAAAATAATTTTATTCAAAATTTTTGTTCGGGTTTCAAAGGTTATCTTGAGCCGACTATGATGTAATAAAATGTAAAATAAAATAATTCTAAGTTTGGTCGGTCTTATTGGCTAAAAATTCTAGAACCTTCCTAGGTGGTGGAAAATTACCTATATAAGGAAGGTTGTATTATTGTCTTATGCAGTTCAGAACAGTTATAGGTAATAGTTCGAGGCTTTGTCCTACAGAATATTGTAAGGGAATGCCCATGTGGCTTTGCATATTGTAATTTTGAAAGTTTGTAATTCCACATTTGTGGAGATAATAAGAAGCCGATTTTCTGTTCTTGCATATTGTTGTTGTTTCTCTATAACTGTTATGTGTTTATGGTATTAAGGGGATCACCCTTCATCAAGTGGTATCAGAGCAAGATTTCTTGAGTGTGTAAACAGATCACCGACTGTGAGGCAGTTTGCACCAGGACCGTGGCTAGGGTTTCAGTGCGCATCACGAAGATGCCTCCACGAAAGGAACGTGGCGGAAGAGCTGGTGTTGTAACACCTGAGGTTAGAGAGCTGCAGAGAGAAGTGCGAGCATTGCAAGAAGAGATCCGCAGAGGAATGAATCTTAATGTCAAAAATGAAAGCGAGGATGAAGCCGAATAAGAATATCAAGAAGGAGAAGCTGAAATTGTGAAACACAAGGAAGAAAGACTTTTTCGGGTGATTTCCAAGATTGGGAAAAGACCTAAGATTGAGGTTCCTACATTTTTAAAAAATCTTAACCCAGAGAAATTGATCGACTGGATCAATGAATGTGAGGAATATTTTGAGTACGAAGATGTTGAGGATCCTGATAGGGTCAAATTTGCGAAAGCCAGATTGAAAGGTCATGCAAAGATCTGGTGGCAAGAAATTCAATTAGAGCGAAATAGAAGAGGGAAAGATAAAATCACAAGATGGGATCGGATGGTGGATAAATTGAAGCGACAGTTCATTCCTGTTGATTATGAGCTTGACCTACTGAAGAAAATGCAGAGTTTGAAGCAAGCAGGAAGATCTGTTCAGGAGTATACAGATGAGTTTTATCGACTTCTCATCAGAACAGGCCATGCAGAAGCTGATAAGGAGAAAGTTGCCCGATACCTTAATGGGTTAAGGCCAAGCATTCAGGAGGAGCTGAATCTGGTTCGAATGAATAGTATTGAAGAGGCATACCAGTTTGCCCTAAAAGTAGAGGAAAAGCTGAACAAGAAGTTTGAGAGCAGACAAAACAGAAGAGGTCGTGGTAGACGATCTGGTGGACGGTCATATGGTGGCCGAAATGAAGATCTAAAAAAAAAGGATGAGGCCAGTAGTAGTCAGAATCAGCGAGGAAATAATTCTAATCATTTCTAGGATCAGAATAATAGAGATCAGAGAGCAAGAGGAAGAGGACAAGGATCTGGAAGAGGTGGCTTCCGTGGAACATGTTTTCACTGTGGATAAGAAGGTCATAGGGCATTTGAATGTCCTCAGCGCCAAGGAAGAACAGACAGGAGAAATGAAGGCCGGGCTAGAGTTGCACATGTAGATGAAGATGCCAGATCATCAAATTTTGAAGATGCTGAAAGAGGAGAAACGTTGATTAACAGAAGATTCCTGTTGAGTGGTCAGGATGAACCTGAGCAAAGAAGGAGCCTGTTTCGCACCAGGTGCAAGTGCGAAGGTAAATGTTGTGATATGATTATTGATAGTGGAAGCACTGACAATTTGGTGTCAGAAGAGATGGTGACAAAGTTGAAGCTCAAGAGACAGAAACACCCACATCCATATCGGATTTCCTGGGTACAGGATGACCACAAGGTCATGGTCAATGAATAATGCCTGGTGAAGTTCAAGATTGGCGGATACCAAGATGAGGTATTGTGTGATATCGTATCTATGGATGAATGTCATATGTTGTTGGGTAGACCATGGCAGTTTGACAGATGTGCTGTACATGATGGTCGTGCGAATACCTATTCCTTGACAAAGGATGGAGTGCGACATAAGTTAAAACCATTGAAGGAGACTGAAGAAAAGGTATGTGGTAATGCAAGGATAACTTTTGTTGATGGAAGAAATTTCTTAGATGGTATGAGGCATGAGCATGTATGTTTTTCTTTAATTCCAAAAGCCGGTAAAGAGGAAGTAGAAGATGTTCCTGTAGAAGTTGCAGATTTGTTGAATGAGTTTCAGGATATTGTATCCAATAACGTGCCTGATGGATTACCACAAGTTAGGAAGATCAGTCATCAGATGGACTTGATCCCAAGAGCGAGTTTGCCGAATAAGGCAGCACACAGAATGACACCTGCAGAAAGTGAGGAGCTGAACAGACAAGTACATGAGTTGTTACAGAAAGGATTGATTCGAGAGAGTCTGAGTCCCTGTGCTGTACCAGCAGTATTAGCACCAAAGAAGAATGGAGAATGGAGGATGTGTACAGATTCTAGGGCAATAAACAAGATTACAATCAAGTACAGGTTTCCATTGCCACGAATAGATGATATTATGGATTGTTTAAGCGGAGCTGTGTATTTTTCAAAGATAGATCTGAAGAGTGGATATCACCAGATTCGGATCAGAGAAGGAGATGAATGGAAGACTGCCTTCAAGACAAAGGAAGGACTATATGAGTGGTTATTTATGCCTTTTGGGCTAACCAATGCACCGAGTACTTTCATGCGGCTCATGAACGAGGTTCTGAAAGAATTTCTGGGTAAGTTTGTCATTGTTTACCTAGATGATATTTTGATCTTTAGTAAGACATTAGAGGAGCATATGATGCATATTCGTATGGTATTTGAGAAGTTGAAAGAAGAGAAATTGTTGATTAATTTGAAGAAGTGCAGTTTTGTGAAGAAAGAGTTAGTGTATTTGGGATTTGTAGTTTCAGCAGAAGGTCTGAAAATGGACCCAGAGAAGGTACAGGCTATTCTTGAATGGCCTACTCCAAGGAATGCTACTGAGGTAAGATATTTTCATGGTCTAGCTAGCTTTTACAGAAAGTTTATCAGAAACTTTAGCAGTATTTGTGGACCCTTGACTGAAACAATGAGAGGGGATAGAAAAGAATTTAAGTGGACTAATGGGGCGAAAAAGAGTTTTCAATTGTTGAAACAAAAAGTTACAGAACAATCTGTTTTAGCTCTTCCAGATTTTAATAAAGTGTTTCAAGTAGATTGTGATGCTAGTGGTACTGCAATAGGAGCTGTTATGAGCCAAGAAGGTAAACCTGTTGCTTATTTCAGTGAGAAGTTAAATGATGCCAAGAGGAAATATTCTGTTTATGATCAGAAATTTTATGCTATAGTTCAGGCATTAAAGAAGTGGAGACATTATTTGCTTCCTAAGGAGTTTGTTTTGTATACTGATCATCAAGCTTTACAATATTTGAATAGTCAAGGAAAATTGAATTAAAGGCATTTGAAATAGGTTGAGTTTTTGCAGCGTTATACATTTATTTTGAAACACAGAAGTGGAAAGTCTAATAGGGTTGCAGATGCTCTTAGCAGAAGGCAACTGTTGCTGACAGAGATGCAGATTGAGGTGGTCAAAAATTTGGGTGATCAGCGCTTGTGCCGATCAAGCCAGTAGAGCGCTTCATGGCATTTCTGAAATGGGGTTATAATAGCTGAGCGGGTCAACGGGTGATGACTTATGGTCTTCGAAAGTTGGGCCACCTGAAATGGCGAAAAATAATTTTCTTCAAAATTTCTGTTCGGGTTTCAAAGGTTATCTTGAGCCGACTATGATGTAATAAAATGTAAAATAAAATAATTCTAAGTTTGGTCGGCCTTATTGGCTAAAAATTCTGGAACCTTCCCAGGCGGTGGAAAATTGCCTATATAAGGAAGGCTGTATTATTGTCTTAGGCAGTTCATAACAGTTCTGGGTAATAGTTCGAGGCTTTGTCCTATAGAATATTGTAAGGGAATGCCCATGTGGCTTTGCATATTGTAATTCTGAAAGTTTGCAATTCCACATTTGTGGAGATAATAAGAAGCCAATTTTCTGTTCTTGCATATTGTTGTTGTTTCTCTATATCTGTTATGTGTTTGTGGTATTAAGTGGATCACCCTTCATCAGAAACAAACACACAAGTGAGAGAGAGAATGTAGATCAACTTCATATACTTATTTCAAATAGATTCATACATGCTGGGCTGTAAGGCCTTCCTAGTCAGATATTACAATTCAAGTAGAGAAGTCCTCCAACATGCGAGGATCTGAAACTATCTCTTATCTTCTAACTTATACTATGGATGTCTTCAAATTGATGTGCCAAAAAAATTACAAAGATTACAATATATACAAGAGGCTACCAAATAAGTTAGCATTTAGATCCACCATCAATGGAAGGAATGACTAGATCTAGGTCCACACACTTCCCAATGATAGATACCAGCATTAAATCCATGACCAAAATGAATTGCAACAGTTGGCCTCAATAGAATTCAAAAATAAACAACTCAGTCAAGTAAGGATAATGGAGAACTAGACAAGCATCACCAAGCGTCAGGGAATTAACTGAGTACTAGAGAGATATCCGACCAACCCAGTTAACAAAGGAAACTGAGCAACTACCAATCCAACTTGGTCAAAGCAGTAACCAAGCAACACAGGAAAACACAAACATGTTTTTAGTGATACAAGACTACGAGGGACCCGAGATGCCAGGTCACCTTCCATGAAAAAATAGGATGTCCAACAAAGTACAAACAAAGGATTTATTAAATATATAAAAACTAGGAAAAGGAGGAAAACAATGGTGTCTTCTTTGGTTCCTCTCCTAGTACACGCATGGGAAAAGGAGATGAAGGCCTCTCCTATGCGAGATTTGGGGTTCTTGCACCAAAAATTTAGGGGACCTGCAACTTGAAATAATAAAAAAATATAGTTGAGGGGAAGAATGAAGGTCGGAGATGGAAGCAACACCAGGAGATTGGAAAGAATAGAAAATAAATGCATATGGAAGAACTTTTGGGAAGAAGACGCATAGAGAGAGAGAGAACCATAAGGGAAGATAAAATAGAAGCCCAAGAAATTTTGGAAGAAGAAAATAGCCCAACTCCCTCATTCTTCAGATTTACATGAGAGTATATAGGATAAGAGAAAGGAGGATATCGTTGAGAGGGGGAATAAGAAGAATGGCAAGACATGTGCTTGGAGGGGAGATCATGTAGCTATAGAAATGAGAAACAATAAAAGAAATTGGAGAGAAGAGAACTTATTTGAAAGCATGGAAGGACGCACTTAGAAGAGGACAGACGCCAACATCGACAGAGTATAGAAAAGTGCAGAAGTTTTAGAAAAGATAAAATAGTAGTTAGCAAGGATTAGGGAGATAGCCAAGGAGGACAGAGAAAGATCAAATCATCAACAAGAAAACTATCAACACTTAGGTTCCTTTTAGATTTCTTATATTTATGTTATGAATTGGCGTTTAATGCACGATTTGAAGATTTCCCTAAAGTTTATTTATGAAATTTTATGATAGTGTTAGAAATAAATTTTAAGCATGGTTACGTGTGTTGCATGTATTATTTATATTTTCCTTGGTATCTCATGGCATGTATCGTTGTTGTATATTTGAGTGTAATTCTTATTGGATCTATGTTAAGCTGAATAGATGTGGACTTAAACCATCCCCCAATAGCTTTAGTTTTGGTTGTTGTTTTACTATTTTAAGCTACGATAGGATTACTTGAGCTTCCTATAGCTTTTTGCAAAAATAAGAAAATTAGATAATTTTCATGTTAGATTTAAACAACCTCCAGACAATAAAAAATTAAATGTAAAATAACTTTTTAAATCTTAGAATATATAATTTTTATTAGAAACGACCAAATAAGTTGGTCTCTTACAAGGATTGTCATGACCTTTCTAGTTGGAGAAGAACATTGTAAGCTTTACCATACAACCATCAACTTGGATTTTGTGTCAAACGTGAGTGGTGACAATTGTGTTAAGCTGTATTTTATTTGACGTCCAATGTGTATTTGAATGTATGCTAGAGGAACATTGAGAAATATCTTGAATTATCATTATGATTGTAGATTAGAAGGTGTCTAAAACATTGCATTCTTTTGGATTGAAATAGGTCTTGTGTTAAGATTATTAGGTGTTGAAATGTAACATCATGTGCAAGTTAGATATTGATTGTTGGTATCTTGTGCTATATCTAGTTGTTGAACTTCTTAAATATTTAATATCCTACAAAAACACTACACTCATTCCCAAAACTCATGTTATAGACTTGAAAGATGAAGTTGAAGTTGTTTTTAAAATAGTTTTTTCATTGCTTATGATTGGAACTACACATGGATTATTAAATATCTTAGATATTTAATGCTAAATATGTTGAACATTTATGAATAACTATACATGGCCAATAAGCTAACTTTGTTCAAATCTATCAATTTAATGTTGGATTGGAGAGATAGGGTACTGAGAGGGGAGGGGTGAATTAGTGCCCACAAAACTTTCAACACTCAAACCTTAAATAGAAAACAATAGTAACCTTCAACTATAACTTGATGTTATCTCTATAGAGCATTTAAGGGTGTCACTTAGTATCAAAAGGCTATCATACATATCAGTTGGTAACTAGAAATAAGATAGACTAGTCGGTAAAGCTTTCACACCAAGTACTACATAGTTTACCGAGCACCAACAAACACCAACACCGACAGACAGTAAACATTGAGCATCACGATATACACCGAGCAGTTTATACAGTGTTTACCGAGGATCATAGAAAATGACATAGTAATCTGAAATGGCACATTCTTCTATGCAAATGATTACAACAAATCATAAAATGGTTTACCAAGATCAAGGAGCATTTATTATGAAGACTCATTAAATGTAATGTATATCTTATTGTAATAGTTGATCTAGGGGTATGTGCAAGATCATGAGGGGCCAAAAAGTGGCGATGTTAGTTCAAAATTTTAATAATGTAGCTGAGGACTTTTTTTTCACCTAAATTTGATAAAATGAAAATGGTATCTTAAGGAGATTATCAGTTTTCTATCGATATAATTCCTATCAAATTTTGAATTCGGTAAGTAATTATTAGTTATTTTCTAATTGAGCTACATCTAAAGTGTTGATTTATGTACTGATTGAAAAATGACTATAACTTTCAAACGGTATAACATTTTTGAAATCCAAAAAATGTGTCACATTCTATGCTTCACCTACTATCAGGAAAAAGGTTTTTTTTTTTAAATTTTATAAAGTTTTGAATGAGTTAAGGTGGTCAGACACAAGAGTTTTTTTATTCTGAAAATGTTGTAGCAAAAAATTCATAATTAATTATTTTTTTGAAAAAAAATTACAAAAAAATATGCATCACATCCGGTCATGAGTCTACTACTTATATATTAAATCTTATAATAAAATATTATCATTTGGTTATGATTAAGGTGGTTAGACATACACCTACGTATTTTTTTCCTAAAATTTTTGTACTACTGCATTCAAATCTATACTTTTCACCAATCATACCAATTTTTTCTCAAAAAAGGCCTAGTAGTTTAGAAACTACATTCAATTTTCTATAGATTCTATTCTTACAAATTTTTGATATTATGTTCATAGCTAGTTGAAATTTTTACGTCAAGTTGACTAACCCTGATTTATTAATTTTTCATTGCCACTTAAGGGCATAGTTTGGCCCCTCATGATCTTGCACATACCCCTAGGATATTCTATACCATAGATCTTAGGGTTATGACTATGTTTTGTAACCTTTTCTTTTTAAAGCAGAAAAAAAAAAACTATATATTTTGTGTTCACATCATTTTTGTTGTGAATTGATTTATATGAATCAAAAAGCACTTGAAGCCATCACCTAACTTCAAGTCAATCGGTTAATAGAGAAGAACGGAGTATAGAGGTTATCAGATTGATCAGAATTAGAGAAGGCTACCGAGCATAACAGAGTAGAGACTCATCACAGTTAAGATGATATTTTATGAGCACTTATAGATCTATTTCAGATAATTGAGTTGTCAACTAGCAGATAATTTCCTATTGCTTTCTGACAATTGTAATAGAGTTTTGAATAAAATCTCTTAAGAAGAGTAGACTTAACAGTCTTACGTAAATATCTTAACTGAGTGCACACTTGATTAGTGTTGTCAAAATCCTATAAATAGGTAGATCTAGTTGATCTAATATGTTACTCCTAATAGGGTAAGATCACCAGAAGTGATAAAAAACTTGTAGCCCTAAGAGGCAAACCTTTTCTATCTACAGTAGTGAAGAATTTGTGGGTGTCATCCCCACCATAGTTTTTACCTTCTAACAAGGGTTTCTGCATTACCAAAATACTTGTGTTATGTGATTGTCATATTGATTTCATATTGTTTACTTTCATAAGTTAACTATATGATTGATACATGCTTTTAGATACAAGTTATTTTAGTCAGTTATCACAGATTACTGTTATAGATCTGAAAGGTTTACAAGTAAAGTTTTTGAAGGCATTGATTCACCCCTCCCCTCTCAGTACCTATCTCTCCTAATTCCAAAAATTGGTATCAGAGCATAGTTCTCTTATTGAACAATTTAACCACTGAAGGGTAAAGATCTAAGTCATGGAGAGATATATGCTTGACAAGACCATTGAAAATTAGAAAATACAAATGCAGATGTTTGTGGAATAGTATAAACAAGCTAAGGAAGAACTGAAAAAATTCTGCAAAATGAGATCAATAATCATGAAGAACCTATTGATGATAGATTTGATCATATTGGATCGAGTTCTAGAAGCATCTCTAATAGATCTAAAAGCATAATTACTGATTTATCTGAAAAGAATCAGCATCTATTTGAGCAAGTGAAAGGACTTCAAATCAGTCAAGAATCTCAGATGGTGAGAATGGTGGAAATCATGAAAAATGCTAGACAAGCTGAACAAGATCAGAATCTGGCTATTGAAGACTAAAGACTGATGATTGAACAACTTCAAGAAAAAGAAAGTAAAATATAGAGACTCGCTGATCATCACTTCTAGGTATCAAATCAGATGATGACTATTAATCAAGAAGTGAACAAAGTGAATGGAGAATTATCAAGAAGACTTGAAGATGTTGCAACACTCAGAGAAGATAATGAAAAACTAAGAAATGAAATAAAGATACAAAAGAAACATAATGAAATGATGAAGATAGCTGAGGATAGTTCAAAAAAGATTGATGACTTTCTAACTAATCAAAGAAGATTTGGAAGCAGACCTGGTATAGGCTACACTGGTGAAGGAGAATCATCACAACAAGCTGAAAAAGTCAACAACAATCAAAGTCAGAAACCTAAAGTGTTGACATGTTATCACTGTGGAAAACTAGGACATACATCTAATGTGTGTAGAAGTAAAGCATGAGGTAAACCTCCTGTCACTCTTAAATTTAATGGATATTGTTATTACTATGGTAAGTTTGGACATCCAGCTTATGAGTGTAGAGCTAAATAGAATTATATTGCTAACAATACTACTATGGAGAAGACATTCTATACTTGTAATAAGCATGGACACACTGCATGAGAATGTAAGGCAAAGATGAAGAAAGTATGGACTCCTAAGTAGAAAACACAGTGAAAGCCTTATCAACTGAAGAGACAAGGTAAATCATATGTATGGGATTATAATACATGGACTAATTGTGTTGTATGTGGTCGGTATGGGCATATTGCAGCAAATTGTTATAGAAAAGGTTAGATTGGACAATCAAGAAGCTAGACAAACACTGGAATGGCCTGTATGCACTATCATAGGGTTAGACATTTAAGAAAAAATTGCAAAGACCAAACACCAGATGAAAACCATATATTTGAAAGTTGATACAACATTGTAGAAATCATGAAGTTAAGGAAAACTATGTGGAAGAAAGCATCTAATGAGAATGTTGAGTCAAGTAACACTGTCGATGAAACCTTGTCCACTAGATTGGGTGACATCGGTACCTCCACTTAAGGTGACAAAGGTATGTATGGGACTGGCATTTTAAAATGATCACATTTTACATATAGTTCCTTATATATGATGTACAAATACCAAATCTACATGAATAAAGATGCATTATGGTTTATATGTCATGAGCTAACATTGTTATATAGTCAGTAAAAGAGAGACCAAGAGTTGGTTACCCGTTGGTAATCATTATATAAGGTTAACCGACAACAGTGCAAACCGATGAAGAAATCCTATGTTAATTGAGCGGATTAAATTGTAGACATCACCGAGTTGACAACTATTTTTGTACCAAAAGTTAGGTCACGCATTTAATGCATAAAATTTTGAGCGGGAATATCAAAAATTCTATAAATACATGGAAACAGAGTTCATTGTTACATTGTGATTTCGAAGAACAGAGATTTCACAAAGAAGAGTTCGAGCTAAAGATTTTCCAGAAAGATTCAAAGCTACTATAGATTGAACCAACAAAATTCTTCAACGATTATGAGTAAGTTCATTTTCTACCGAATACTTGTTACCTATTGCTTACCGAAACCTGAGAATTGATTTATGGCATCAACATCATCTGGAAGCAAATCACAAAATATTGAGGAGGAAGTAGAACTAATTGTTAGGGAAAATTTTGCTGAAGCTAAATTCAAACCACACCCCAAGGTCACAGCACAAACAAATTCAATGGGTGCTTTTTTGAGTATACAAGATAGGGTTTTATGAACAAAAGATGTAAGGGCATATATTCATTGTAAAATCAGAGAAGTAGGATATTTTGAGACCATTGCTACATTTCAACAAATCTATGGGCCAAATGGAAAGTTAAAAACTAAACACAATAAGATTGAGGAATTAGGGTTATCCTGCGTCACACACTACCCACAACCAGTCAAGACAGACTGGATAAGAATCATGTTGAGCATATTTCATGATGGTAATTTTGGCTAGACAAACCTATTGAGGTCACAAAGAAAATGATCATTAGGGTTACTGGGTATCCTACAACTGACAAGGCTAAAGCTTTCTGAAGTTCATCTCATCCTCATGTAGAAAATAACACTAGAGCTCAATGGGATGAAAGGGCACTAAAAATTTTGACAATCAAAGACCCAGCGGTCAAATTTGTAGCACATGTAATCAAGTACAAAATGTTCCAATCAAGTAGACTCAATAGTGTACCCTACAACATAGTAGATATGGCATACAAAATTGTAAAGAAAGATCACCAGGTCAATCTTATTGATATTCTACTCCACCAACTACTAGAAAACATGAAAGTTATAAGAACAAAGAAGTCTAACACCTATAAGTTCAGATCAATACTTGTCTGTATATTTTTCTTTCTACAAAAGTATGTACTTGGTATCAGTAAAGTGAATAGGCAAATAGACAAACTGATAACTGCACAAATTAGTGAAATGATGAACAGTCTAGGAGATAATCTAAATACAGAATTTGATGCATACTTCAAATACTTTCAGACAAAAATGCATCAAAGAAGTAGAATTCCAAGGGAATTAATGGACAAATTTGAAAATGATATATGTTTTGTAGTTAGCACAGACTATTCAATGATAAAGGTTGTTGAACCTAGAACAAAATGGCTAGCACTGATGGGATATGAAATGAATTATGATTTTTCCTTGAAATCTATTAATGCACTACTTGAATTACTGATAGACATCACTGCCACCAGGTTTGGCACATATGAGGAGGCTAAGTCAAGGATCACTACAGACATAGAGATTGTAAAAATGTCTAGAAGGGAAAAGAAAATGAAGAAAGATCATGCAGAAAAATTTGGAGATATATCAAACTCATCTGAGGAGTCACTGGTTAAAGACACAGTTGAAGGACAATTACAGTTAGATGACAAGCCATATGATAGTGAGGAGATCGAGTCAGACAAAGAAAAAGATCCCACACTGGTTCCTCCTACCAATGATCAACAAGAAAAATAGGTACCAATACAAGAAGGTATGAAGACAAGGTCATCAACTACAGCCTCATCCCCTTTGAAGAAAGAAGAAATAAAAGTTACAAAATTGAGGCCAGCTACACCAACAAGGAAATATGTAAAGTGGAATGCAAAACTTGTAACTAAGGCACCTAAGAAAAGAATGAAATAGATAAGAAGTAAAGATGATATTGAGGAGACAGACAAAGAAGATGACATCAACCAATTTAAAGTAGTGAGAAACAAGGTAAGTACAATAGATGAAATTATTGAAGATATAATTGAAAATGGAAACCTTGTTGATCTAGGAATAGATAAATTTGACAAGATGTCAACAAAGGATCAAACAAAATTAGAATAGGAAGTCATTCAAACAATGATAAAATTCAAGAAAGTTCTAATGGAATTCACCTATGCATTACCCAAGAAGTTGGATGATAAGATTTCTAAGAAATGGGCTATTGCATTAGATACTGAGAAAAGGAAAAGAGAAAGATCCTTAGTTAGGGTAGCCTCACATCTAAGCATTAGAGAACTTGAGGCTTACATGATTAAGTATCAACCAATATTTATGGTAAAAAATTGATCCATGATGATAATGGATGAAAATGTGGCTGATATAGATATTATAAGTGATTCCTTATGGACATCACTTTTTCAAGCCAAAGAAAAAGCTGAGCAAGAAGCATTTCTAAAACTATCTAAAAAGAGACAAAATTCCAAAGGCAAAGGTATTTATATTGATGATGACACAAAAAAGAAATCAAAGGACACTAGTATGTCAGTTACCAAGGTAATTGATATCACTGAGAAAAAGGAGGAAATAAATGTTTCACAGGATGCACTGGATAAAGTCAAGATCCAATTGCAAAAGAAAACCAATGATGATGTACTCATTGAGGACATCACAAATGGTGATCCTAATGATAAGGATGATGAAGATGTGTCTATTGCACCAAACCAAGATGAAGCACTAAACACTAATAATGTATTCACATCTATACCGGGTGAACTACTAGTACTTGTAGAGGCAGCTGAAATAATTTCCCAAGTAAAATCCAATGACTCACATCCTGAGAAAAATAAGGACACAATAGGGACACAAGAACCTGAGCAACCTATAGATACAAATGAGCCTAACAAAATAGAGGCACCATCTATAGAAAGAAGGAAAAAATTCAATCGAGGTGACCCCACCTAGCACTACAATCGAGGCTCCCACACCATCTACCGAGGAGCAGAAGAAAGAGGAAAGTGTGTCAACCAGGAAATAAACTCCGAAGAGTGGAGATAAAGCTATTATTATAAAGAAATCACCTCTTGCACCAAAGAAGAAAATGAAGGAATAGGGTTGATCACCATTGATGAAGTGATAGTAATACCTGAATGTGACCCAACGACCCGAAGCCCTGAGGAATTGAGTAAATATGGGGAGTTACATTCAAGGAAGGTGGCACAAGAGAAGTTCAAGCAAGAGCACAAATGCAAAGAAGTATTAACTGATGTGAGGGATACTCTACAATAGGTGGTACCTAAGGTACATATTGATGAGAATACTCCCATCATAGATCAACTTGCTACACTCGCTGAGAAGATCAATGCCCCAAATATTGAAACAAATAAAAGAATTGAAGAAAGGGCAGAATCCAAGATACATGACGAATTAGTAGAGAGAATTAGAAAAGAAGTGGCCATCAAGAAGTTAAAATTATCTAAGGTAATTACCAAGGTAAATCCATCACCCAAATAATCTATCAATTTCTAATAAAGCTTTGTACTATAGACACCTTCACTATTGAAATCAGCGAAAAGATAAAAGGATTGGAAGCTGAAACAAAGTTAAGTACAATAGCAGCTATAACTGAGCCTCATGCTTTCTCAAAGCATATTCATCGAGCTCAAGAATTCTGGCAGTTGATAGTAGATTTAAGGAAACAAGAAGAGCACATCACCAATCAGGTCATAGAGTTACAAACATAATTCATTCCATACTTGAAAATTTTTGAAGCACATATTATCAAAATCGAGCTACTAGTTGCAACACCAGAGATTTCAGTGTTAGATAATATCTTTGACATGCATGCACAAGTTGGTATTGAGCATATTGCTCTTACCAAGTTGAAAGAGGAGTGGGAAAACCTCTTGGAGTCAGTAAAGAAAACCCACCAACACATTTTTGATAAGATGTAAGTATACTTTTCTTTTTGTATTTGGCATTATTATCAAAAAGGAGGAAAACATGTATATGCCAAATAAATATGTTTTTTCTACGTATACTACATACTACTGGGAGCATGCACCGAGGGGGAGTACTTAGTACTTAGATAATTTTTGATATGTATATGGCAGAGACATAAGGTATATATAGAACATTTTGTCTATATACATTTGAAGTTTTGATACTAATTCCAAAGGGGGAGATTGTTATCTCTATTGAGCATTTAAGGTTGTCACTTAGTATCAAAAGGCTATCATACATATCAGTTAGTCAATTATATTGAATTGGTTACTAACCAAAAACAAGATAGACTAGTTGGTAAAACTTTCACACCAAGTACTACATAGTTTACCGAGCACCAGCAGACACTGACATCGACAGATAATAAACACCAAGCGTCATAGTATACACCAAGCAGTTTATACAGTGTTTACCGAGGATCATAGAAAATTGCATGGTAATCTGAAATGGCACATTCTTCTATGCAAATAGTTACAACAGATCATAAAATGGTTTACCAAGATCAAGGAGCATTTATTATGAAGATACTCATTAAATGTAATGTATATCTTATTGTAATAGTTGATCTAGGATATTCTATACCGTAGATCTTAGGGTTATGACTATGTTTTGTAACCTAATTTTTGTTAAAGTGGCAAAACATAACACTATATATTTTTTGTGTTCACATCATTTTTGTTGTGAACTAATATATATGAATCACAGAGCACTTGAAGCCATTTCCTAACTTCAAGTCAATCAATTAATAGAGCAGAACAACATACAGAGGTTATCAAATTGAGCAGAATTACAAAAGGCTATCGAGCATAATAGAGTAGAGACTAATCATAGTTAAGGTGATATTTTATGAGCACTTATAGATCTATTTCAGACAATTGAGTTGTCAACTAGCAAATAATTACATATTGCTTTTTGACAATTGTAATAGAGTTTTGGATAAAATCTCTTAACAAGAGTAGACTTAACAGTCATATGTAAATCCCTTAACCGAGTGCACACTTCATTAGTGTTGTCAAAATCCTATAACTAGGTAGAGCTAGCTAATCTAATATGTTACTCCTAATAGGGTAAGATCACTAGAAGTGATCAAAAACTTGTAGCCCTAATAGGCAAACCTTTTATATCTACAATACTGAAGAATTTGTGGGTGTCATCCCCACCGTAGTTTTTACCTTCTAACAAGGGTTTTTGCATTACCAAAATACTTGTGTTATGTGATTGTCATATTGATTTCATATTGTTTACTTTCATAAGTTAACTAGATGATTGATACATGTAATTAGATATAAGTTATTTTAGTCGGTTATCACAGATTACTGTTATAGATCTGAAAGGTTTACAAGTAAAGTTTTTGAAGGCACTGATTCACCCCTCCCCTCTCAGTACCTATCTCTCCTAATTCCAACACTTGAATCCATTGCATGCATCATATATTCATTTAACTATTAAAGGTAAATAGCATGAAATCAACATTATAACAGTCACATAACAACAGTATTTTGGTAATGCAAAAAACCTTGTTAGAAGGTAAAAACTACGGTGGGGATGACACCCACAAATTCTTTACTACTGCAGATAGAAAAGGTTTACCTTTTAGGGCTACAAGTGGTGATCACTTCTGGTGATCTTACCATGTTAGGAGTAACATTTTAGATGAATTAGATCTACCTAGCTATAGGATTTTATCAACACTACTTTAGTGTGCACTCAGTTAAGAGATTTACAAAAGGTCTATTAGGTCTACTTTGTTAAGAGATTTTACCAAACTCTATTATAATGGTTAGAAAATAACAAGATATATCTGCTAATGATAAATCAACCTTGTCTAGTATAGTTCTATGAAGTACTAAATAGATATCACCTTTTTCTATGAAGATCTTAACTCTGAACTGCTCGGTAGCCTTGTCTAATTTTGCTTAATCTGAATATCTTTGCATTATGTTCTCCTCTATCTGACAACTGATATCTTGAAGTTGGCTAATTCTTCAAGAGCTTCTTTGATTGTTCATAACTTCCTTGTCAAGCTTCACTCCTCATAACAAAATGATATGAAAAATAAAACATATATAGCATACTACTTTTGCCACTTAACAAAAATTAGCTTACAATATCTTAGAGAAAACCCTAACATCTATGGTGTACAAAAATAACCTAGATCTAGCAAATACATAAAGATCATCATTGCAATTAATGATGGAATCTTACAATAAATGATCCTCAATCTTGGTAATACATTTTTTGATTCTGTTGTAACCATCTACAAAGATAAATGTGCTTTTCCTGATTACTATGTCATTTTCTATCTTCCTTGGTAAACAGTGTATATTTTTCTCAGTAATTACACTAGTGCTCGGTGTCTAGTCTGCTCAGTGTTTACTATCACTTAGTATTGGTGAACACTGATACTCAATAAAATTATTCGGTGATCGGTGTAAAAGCAAGTACTTCAAGCTAGTCGGTTAAGTCTCAAAACCTTAAATGTATATAGAACTTATATCTCAAGAATATTTTTTGTCTCCACCATATACATAGATACTTATCAAACAAAAAATTTCTATACTCCCCCTCAGTGCATGCTCCTGATAATGTGTAGTATACTTAGCATCTAATTACATATTTGGCCATATACATAAATGTATACTTAAAGCTGATAAAAAATGTTCTTATGGGTTTTCTTCAATGACTCCAAGAGGTTTTCTCATTCCTCTTTCAATTTTGTGAGAGAAATGTGCTCGAGACTGACTTGTGCATGCATGTGAAAAATGTTGTCCAACACAGAGATTTCTGGTGTTGCAACAAGCATTTGTGCCTTGACAATATGATTCTCAAAGATTTTTAGATATGGAAGCAACTCGGTTTGCAATTCTGTCACTTGGTCACTTATTATTTCCTCTTGCTTTCTGATGTTTTCTCTTAATCACCAGAGTTCTTGAACATTCAAGATGTGCTTGGAAGATGCTTGAGGCTCGGTTAAGGTTGCCTATGCACTGGCTTGGATTTCATTATCAAGCTATTTTATCTTTTCACTAACCTCAGTAGTGAAAGTATCCACAATGCATAGCTTTATCAAAATTTGACAAATTAACTAAGTAGTACCCTAAATTTTAGTTATTACCTCAGATAACTTAACCTTATTAATCACCACTTCTTGGCTGATCTTTTCTGCAAGTTTGTCTTGAATTTTGGATTCTTCCCTTTCTTCTATTCTCTTGTCCACTTTGATATCTGGGGCATTAATTTCTTCAAAAAGTGTAGCAAGTTAGTCCATTATTGGAGTATCTTCATCTATATGTATCTCTAGTATGACCTGTTGTAAAATATCTCTTACATTTTCAAGTATTTGTTTGCTTTTGCATTCTTGTCTCAATTTTTCTTGTGGTTCCTTCCTTGTGCACAGTTCCCCATATTTTATTTATTCCTTAGGGCTTAGGGTCCTTGGTTCATACTCCGTTACAACAATAACTTCTTCTAAGGTGACCGGCCCTTTTCCTTTCTTTTTCTTCTTCTTATCAGTTTTGAGAGGTGAGCTTGTTTTAATAGGTACGATTACCTTTACCTCTGTAATTTGTGGAACCTGCCCAGTTGACATTGTATCTTCCTTCTACTTCTCCTTGGTGACCTTTGTGTTGGTAGACTAAGTTGGAGCCCCTGATGTAGTGTCTGGTGGAGTAGCCTCGGTTACATTAGGATTATCTTGATCCTTAGTTTTTGTCTCCATTACCTCTTTCTCTTTAGGCTTGTTTTTCTTCGCTGATGTTCCTGCTGCTTGTTCCCCTATTGTATCCTTTGGTTTCTTGGGGTCTGAGCCATCGGGTTGTTCCTGTGATAATATCTCAACTGCTTCTACAAGAATAGGAAGCTCACCTAGTAATGATGTGATTACAAACTTGGTAGCTTGACCTTCATCTTGTGTACAATCTAGTGTAGTGTTCACATCTTCATCCTCATCTCTATCATCAGGATCCTCATTAGTTATGTCCTCTATGAGTACATCATCATTTTTCTCCTTAGTTTGGATCTCTACTAGATCCTGTGAATCCTGTGAAATACTTATTACTTCATTGACAAGTGTTATATCAATTACCTTCGTAATTGGTACATCTATCTCTTTTGTCTTCTTTGTCAAATCATCATCACCAATATATATACCTTTTCCTTTTGATCTCTATCTCTTCTTAGACAAGTTTAGAAATGCATTTTTCTCAGCTTGCTCTCTAGCTACAATGATTGATGTCCGGATGAGTTGGCTAGACTCATCAATATCTGCTAGATTTTCATCTAATACTTGCATAGCCCAGCCTTTTAATTTGAATCTCTTATTGTAAGTGTCCATATAATCCTTAATTTCATGAAGATATAAATTTGGTGTTGCTGAAACTAGAGCTTGTTCCCTCATTTTCTTCTTATTGTCCAAGGCATAGGTCCATTTTTTATTTATTCTTTCTTCTAATGCCTCTGATAGTTGCATAGAAAACTCCAATGAAACTCATCTAAAGCTTATCATCATCTGAATGACTACTTCAATTTTTTTTTTGTCCTTAGTAGAGATGTTTTCAAACCGATTGAGTTCTAGATCTATGAGATCTCCATTTTGAATTATGTCTGCAACAACCTCACCTATTGTTCTTTTCTTATTGCTAACAACCTTGAACTATTATATATCATTTTCTTTGTCTTCAAGGTCTTCTCTTCCTCTAATTAATCTTCTCCTTTTCTTCGGTGCTCTAGCTACAACCTTAGATCCTCTTTTTGCATATATTTTGGTCAGTGTAGTTGCTTTTGGTTTTGTTTCCTTCACAACTCCCTTTTTCAAAAGTGGTGAAGCTGCAGTTGCTGACCTTGTTTGTGCTCTTGACTACATTTGCAACTACCTCTTCTTTCAAGTTGGAGTGGGAGAAACCGGTATTGAATGTTTTTATTTGTCAAACTCGGTTTCCTCACTATCATGTGCTTTGTCAGTCAATAGTAACTAACCTTTGGTTGTAGGTTCAACTGGTGACTTGCTAGATGAGTCAGATTCATCTCCAACTTTTTCAGTTAGTGTCTTCATCATTTTCTTGGACTTTCTAGTCATTTTTACCAATGAAAAGACCTATTTTTATTCTTGTCTTTGCCTCTTCATAGGTTCCAAATCTTTTGGCCTTTATGTCCTTAGGTGTAGCCAATAAAGCCTTGATAGATTTCAAAGTGAAATCCATATTCATTTTATATCCCATGAGGGCTAGCCATTTTGTTCTTGTCTCAATAGCTTTGATTAAAGTGTGGTTGGTGTCTACTAGAAAACAAATATCCATTTCGTATTTCTTGACTAGTGAGCCTGGAATTCTACTCCATAAAGTCATCTTAATCTTAAATTGCTCAAAATATTCATCCATAACTTTGTTTAAATTATCTCCCAGACTTCTCATTATATCAGTAATTTGATAAGCAATTGGTTTGTCGATAGGCCAATCTATGTGACTGATAGAAGGAAAGAATTTTTGAAGATAGAAAAATATACACACCAATAGTGATCCAAACTTACAAGTGTTAGACTTTGTTGACCTGATTGTCTTCATGTTCTTGTCTAACTATTTCAATAGTAACATGAGAAGGTCCAACTGATGACGTTTCTTAATCAGTTTGAATGCCATGTCCATAACACTACAAGGTACGTTGTTTAGTCAACTCAACTAATAGAAATTAGAACCAGTTATATGCACTGCAAATTTCACTTCTAGATCAACAATTGAAGAAATCTTTAGTGCTCGGTCATCCCATGTTGTTCTAGTATTTTTCTCAACATCTTCTTCTGAGGAACTTCAGAAATATTTGGCCTTATCAGTTGTGGGGTAACCTATAACCCTATTAATCATTCTCTTTGTAACCTTAATTGGGCTATCTAGCCAAAATGTGTTCTCATGATAGCGACTAAGTACAACCCTAATCCACTCATTTTTGAAACATTTCTAAAAATTTAGGGCTTGAGTGAGTCTAGTTTTCTCAACCTATTTGTACTCATCTTTAAGTTTTCCATCTTCACTACATAGTCCATAATATGTTGCATACATCTCAAAATCACCAATTTCACCTATCTTACAGTGAATGTAGGATCGTACATCCTCAACTAGCAAAACCCTAGGTGGGATGCTTGAGAAAGTGCCTACTAAATCTATTTTCGATGCAACTTCTAGGTGTAACTTGTATTTAGGTTCATCATAGTGAGCTGAAATGATGAGATTCACTTCTTCTTCCACAACCTTAGAAGTTCTTGCTGTAGATGTCATTTTAACAAACTAGGTTTTCAACAAATAGTGATGAATGTGCTCGATAAGGGTTTCAACTTACTCATAATGTGTAAAGACTATGCTCAGTTTGATCTACAACTACTTTGGATGATCTTGCAAATTCTTTGTTCGAACTCACTCTATGTGATAATCGCTCTTCAAAATCACTAGGTGAAAAATAAACTTAGTTCTCTGTATATTTATAGCTTGTTTTTCACATTCCTGCTCAAAAATTTTGTCATTAATGCTTAACCTACTACTAACTCGGTGACAAATGTCAACTTGGTGAATACTGTAACCTTCCAATAGCTCAGTTAACACATGATTTCTTACTCGGTTGATACTGATACTCGGTTAACCGTGAATAGTGATTAGCGATGGGTAACCTTTTGCTCGGTCTAACTTTTACCAACTATGTGACTTTGTTAGCTCATAACATATAAACCATAATGCATTTTTATTCATGCAGATTTGGTATGTGCTCATCTTATACAAGGAACTATATGTAAAATAAGATCATTTGAAGTGTCAGTTCCATACATACCTAATTCACCTTAGGTGGAGGTACCGATGTCACCTGATACATTAGACGAGGTTTCACCGACAACATTGCTTGATTCTCCATTCTCATTTGATGCCATCTTCCACATAGTGTTCCTAATTCTCATGATATATGCAATAGTATTTCCACTCTCAAACACATGTCCTTCTTTTGGTGCTCGGTCTCTGCAGTCCTTGCTTAGATGACTGACCTTATGACAATGTAAGCATGTCTTTCCAATACTTGTCCAGCTTTGTGATTGTCCAGCCCATCTTTTCCTCATATAGTTTGTTGCAATGTGCCCATATCTAACACATACAATACAGTTAGCCCATGTGTTGTAATCCAAAACATAAGAATTACCTTGCCTCTTTAGTTGATAAGGTTTACGTGTGTTCTTTTGTTTTGGTGACCATACTTGCTTCATCTTAGCCTTACATTCTTGTGCAACGTGTCCATGTTCATTACAAGTATAACTGAGTTTCTCCATAGAAGGATTTTTAGCATTCTTATTCAATTTTTCTCTACACTCATAAGCTTGGTGTCCAAATTTACCACAATAATAACAATATCCATTAAACTTAGGAGTGACTGAAGGTTTACCTTTTGCTTTGCTTCTACATATATTTGAAGTATGTCTTAGTTTACCACAGTGATAACATGATAGCATCTTAGGTCTTTGATTTTGATTGTTCACTTGTTCAGCTTGTTTGGATGATACTCCTTCACCGGTATAGCCTAATCTAGCTTTGCTTTTGAATCTTCTTTGATTAGTCAAAAAATCATCAATCCTTTTAGAACTGTCAATAGCCAATTTCATCATTTCATTGTGTTGTTGTTGAGGCTTTACTTCATTTCTCAACTTCTCATTTTATTCTTTGAGTATTCCAATATCTTCAAGTTTTCTTGACAATTCAACATTAACTCAGTTAACCTCCTGGTTTACAATCATCATCTGATTGGAAATTTAGAAATGATGCTCGATGAGTCTTTGTATCTCAGTTTCTTTTTCTTGAATTTGTTCAGTTATCTATCTTCAATCTTCAAAAACTAGATTCCTTTCTTTCTCAACCTACCTAGCATTATTCATTACTTCTACCATTCTCACCATCTGTGATTCCTAACCAATTTGCAGTGTTTTCACTTGTTCAGTTAAGTGAAGATTCTTTTCAGAAAAATAAGAGATTGCACTATCAAAACCATCAGAAATACTTCCTAAAATAGATCCTATGTTATCAAATAAGTCATCAAAATCCTCTTAATGGTAACTAGTCTCATTCTCCAAAACAGCCAAGTTCTTTGTTTGAACCAATAATTTCTTCAATTCATCCTTAGCCTATTTATACTGCTCAACAAACATATGCATTTGAATCTTTTGATTTTCTATTATTTTGTTATATCTCTCCATAATTAGATCTTTACCCTTCAGTGGTTAAATTGTCCAATAAGAGAACTGAGCTCTGATACAAATTATTTGATTAGAGAGATAGGGTACTGAGGGGAGGGGTGAATTAGTGCCCACAAAACATTCAACACTTAAACCTTAAACAAAAAATAGTAGTAACCTTCAACTATAACCTGAATCAATTGCATGTATCATTTATTCATTTAACTATCAAAGGTAAATAGGATGCCATCAACAATATAATAGGCACATAACACAAGTATTTTGGTAACATAGAAACCCTTGCTAGAAGGTAAAAATTATGGTGGGGATGACACCCATAAATTCTTTACTACATCAGATAGAAAATGTTTGCCTGTTAGGGCTATAAGTGGTGAGCACTTATGGTGATCTTAGCATGTTAGGAGTAACATTTCAAATCGATTAGGTCTACCTAGCTATAGGATTTTAGCAACACTACTTGAGTGTGCACTCGATTAAGAGATTTACAAAAAGACTGTTAGGTCTACTCTATTAAGAGATTTTACCAAACTCTGTTACAATGGTTAAAAATTAACAGGATATATCTACTAATGACAACTCAATCTTGTCTGATACGTATCTATGACGTACTAAATATATATATCACCTTTTTCTATGAAGATATTAACTCTGAACTACTCAGTAGCCTTGTTTGATTCTGCTTAATTTGAATATCTCTACATTATATTCTCCTCTGTCTCATAACTGATATCTTGAAGTTGGCTATTGCTTCAAGAGCTTCTTTTCTTTTTCATAACTTCCTTGTCAAGTTTCTCTCCTCATAACAAAATGATATGAAAAATAAAACATATATAGCATGCTACTTTTTCCGCTTAACAAAAATTAGGTTACAATATCTTAGAGAAAACCCTAAGATCTATGATGTACAAAAATAACCTAGATCTAGCAAATACATAAAGGTCATCATCGTAATTATTGATAGAATCCTATAATAAATAATCCTTGATCTTCGTAAAACATTTTGTGATTTTGTTGTAACCATATGCATAGATAAATGTGCCTTTCTTGATTACTATGCCATTTTTGGTCTTCCTTGGTAAACACTATATATTATGCTTGGTAATTACATTGGTGCTTAGTTCTAGTCTACTCAGTGTTTACTGTCACTCGGTATTGATGAACACTGATGCTCAGTAAAACTATTCAGTGCTTGGTGTAAATACTTAACCGACTAGCTTGAAGTACTTGCTTTTATCGACTAGAGTAGAATAGGTAACTGACCGATGTCTTTGATACTAATGACAATATTTAATGCTCAAATAGAGATAATAGTTAATTGTGTTTTTACTTTAAACAATAGTGATACATAGCCAAAGAGGGCATTTGAGGTTTTTCATTGGGAGTCCTAATATGAGTATATTACCAAGTGTATGGGCAAAGGTTTCTTTTTGTCTATTTATGAGGAATTGTCTTATCTTAACCCTAATTGTTATCATATCTATGAACTATGTGATGATTGATTTGTCCTAGTCCAAGAATGAATGTGCTGAAGAATAAGGTATTATGTTTTCTTGAGTTATCTCTAATGGTTCTAAATGAGTTGAATGTAATATCTTGAGGTATTTCATATTGTTGTAGATAGGATGTTATTAAATCCTATGTTGTCTACTCATGCTTAAACTTTATGATGTCATTGTTAGCATTGAATTATGTATGTTAAATTGCACAATTCCATTACTCCTAGCAATTTTACTTGATTAGATTTCTTCTAGCTAGGCTAGGTATCCTTCATGTTAGGAAGGAACCTGGGGAAGTGTTAATGCTTTGCGTTAGGGTGTAAACGCACTCCCATAATATCCTCACCCTGGTTGGCTTTTGTGAATAGGTGTTTGAAGCATCTATTAGGAAGGACTTTCCCTTACAGTGTTATACACTTTTATGTATTCAACATAGTGGTATTTCTCAACTTTGATGTTTACCTTTATTATTGGAAATGAAAGGTCAAATATTAATCTTTTACTGATGTGATTCGACACTTGGTCAAAAACCTCTATGGTTGTTATCTTGACATGATAGTTTGTACTTTCTTTTATTTGATGTGATATCTCTTATTGTGATTTCTTTAGGACATATGACATATGGTTGAATTTTAACTTTTATTGGACACAAAGGTATTCCCTATCTTTTTGACAATTTTGGTTGTAATTATACTTCTTTTATTCCTATATTATCAGAAATCTCTTTGGATCTTTGGATCTAGTAGACTTGTGCATTTGATCTTTGACTTGTTGACTGAATCTATTATCTTTTATGAAAATTTATAATGTGGCTTTTGTGTCAGAATTTTAGTCTTTACATAATTACCCAAATCATTTATGAACGACATAATTTGATCGGTAGTCAATCTTAAAGCAAGATTAGCTATATAGTTGGCAGTTGAAAAAAACACTATGAATAACTAGATTACAACAACTACTCACCCCAAACTATTACAGATTATCTCTTCTGCAAAATGCAAAACATATGCCATATGTAATATACAAGAGCTATACTTAGGTTTTATAAATTTTAGCAATATATAAATAAGGAAAACATGGTGATAACTCAGGGGAAAGAGGATGCTTATGATGAGTGTAAAACACAACAATAAATAGAAACCTAAAATAATTAATTGGAATTTAGGTTATTCAGATTTAAAATTTCTATGGAGAAATAAAAGAAAGGTGTGGGGAAACACAATACCAGAGTACGGTGACCACTTGGTTAATGAAACTTACTCTAAAGTTGGGATTGATTTTTTTTTCCATGAGCCACACCATGAGTCTTGTATATAGAATAAATGCCACCATTGTAGCCCACAAGGAAGGAGTGAATGGTAGTAAGCATGTCTAGGAGCTGTGGGCTTTATCCCTTATGCCCGTCAGAGCCACGATCACTAAACCTATTTCAATGAATGGCTGTGTGAAATCCATAATTTCGCTACTATTTCCTTGAATTGTAACATTGCCAACAACTGTGTCATATTTCTTCTCAGCCAACAGAACCTTTAAAATGGGTAACTTTGAAATACTCTTTCAAAATAGTTTAAAAAACTAAAAAGAACCAAAAAAAAATATAGACCTTAAGATACACTTGGCAAATGAGTTCATCATATTCATTAAAGTCGCTTCCCAAAAAGAGAATAATGAAATCATAATGCAGTTGATAGTCAAGCATTTTAACCACAACATGAAATACATCAATGATAAACCCAATGACTATAGTTTCATTACTATTTGGGTTAAACGACACATTGACAAATTACTTCCATTCATTTACTGGAACCGCGATCTTCAACCTAGTTGGAATTACCCAATTCTGAGTTATAGAGGAAGGCTCACCTAGCCAAATAATGGATCGAAGAATCTCATTATCAAAAGATAATGTTTGGAAGAACTAAGAGGAATTGTATGGCCAATACCCCACCACTTGATACCTTTTCCCCACTATATTCACTATCTCAGAAGTATAAACATACTTTTCCTGATCATGGTGTTGGAATAATCCCAACTAACCACTTCCTCCATAATTTTCTCTAGCTCTTTCTCATATGCCAGGTCACCTCCTCCAGCTTAGTCCATCTCCTTTGGACATTGCATGAGATACTTTTTGATTTTTTTAAAAATGCAAATCCTTTGTCCTAGATTTATTTTTCTGGCTATGCAATCAACATTAAATATATGTAATTAATGATTTTTAGTTCTCTCTTCTTTTTTGGGCATATTCGATGTTTTTGGGATAGCTCTTTTTAATTTTGGTAATCTTATGTATGAAGTTGCAGTAGAATAGAGAGCTGTATATAATGAAATGAAATATCTTTGTATTTTTTTTTATATATATGCAAATATATAATAGAATTCTATTGTTTTGTTTTATCTAGGAATACTCTATTTTTCTATTCCTCTTCCTCTATTAACAAGTGGTATCAGAGCCTAAGGTTTCTCAAAAAGAGTTTTTGAAGGAAAGATTTAGCAGAAGCTAAGAGTTCCAACAAAGGTATTCAAGAAAGTGTGACAATGGAAAGAAAAAGTTTAACAAATCCTTAAATCCCATAGTTTAATGGAAAAAATTATGATTATTGGTCCATAACAATGAAGGCACTCTTTTGTTCTCAAGATATTTGGGATCTAGTGGAGAATCGTTACCTAGAACCAGTTGATGTAGCAGCATACAATGGTCTAACCCAAGGAGAGAAGGATTTATTGAGAGATCATAGGAAGAAGGATTCGAAAGCTCTATTCTACATTTTTCAAGTAGTGCATGAGAGTATTTTTCCAAGGATTGTAGTAGCAACTGAGTCCAAGCAAGCATGAGATATCATCCAAACAGGATACCAGGGAATGGCAAAGGTGAAAACAACAAAGCTACAAATGCTAAGAAGGGATTTTGAAATAATTTTCATGAAGGAATTAAATTCAATAGACTCTTTTTTCACATAAGTGATGGGTTTAGTCAATCAAATTAGATCTCATGGTGAGACACTAGAAGATAGAAGAATTGTTGAAAACATTTTGAGGAGTTTACCTGCAAGGTTTGAATCCATAGTTGTGGCCATAGAGGAGACAAAGAATCTCTCACAATTTTCAGTTGATGAGCTTAATGCATCTCTTATTTCTCATGAGCATAGGCTTAGTAGGTCAACAAGTTCATCATTAGAGCATGCATTCAAGAAAGAAGCTTCAATTAGCCATGGAAGAGGTAGAGGAAGAACAAATTTCGGTGGTAGAGGAAGAAATTCATATAGAGGTGGAAGAAGCAGCCCATCAAGCTCAAGTGGAAGAGGTAGCAGCCAATACCCGAGTCACAATGAAACTCAAAATTAGCCTCAAGGCCAAAGGTATGACAAGTCTCAAGTCCAATGTCACTATTGAAAAAAGTATGGACATTATTCAAATGAATGTAGGAAGAAGCAATATGATTTTAACAAACAAAAATAAAACTTCATAGAAGAAAATCAAAACTAAAAATTAGATCAAAACAAAATGTTTTTGGCTTGCAATGTAGCACAAGAAAATGAAAAAGATGTATGGTTTTTATACTTAGGTTGTAGCAACCACATGACAGGGAATTTAGAAATGTTTTCAATCTTGGATGAAAATAAAAAATCTGATGTGACTTTAGGGAATGACGATAAGGTGGTAGTCAAAGGAAAAGGGAACATCAACATTCTAACTAAGGAGGGGGAGAAGAAGTATATTTATGATGTTTATTTTGTTCCTGGTTTAAAGCATAATTAGATGAGTATTGGCCAGCTTGTTCAAAAGGGGTTTAGAGTATCTTTCAAAAATGGAGAGTGCAAAATCTCAAACAAATTTCCAAGTAATCAGCTCATTGCCAAGGTTCAAATGAAAAAAAAAAGAATGTTTCCCTTAAAGATTAAGCTAGATTTGAATCAAGATTTTTCTCAAGCATACCCCACAATGAACTCACAAGAGGGTAAAAGAAAACTTATTGCTTTCACTCAAACAATATTTCAAGTAGAAATAAAAGATGAAAATTGGCTTTGGCATCTAAGATTTTGGCATTTAAACTTTGGAGGTCTAAATTTGCTTCATAGGAAAATCATGGTGAAAGGATTGTCTTTAATAGAAAAAACAGAAAGAGTATGTGAAGGGTGCATCTTGGGAAAGAAACACAAAGAATCATTTCCAATAGCTAAGTCAATGAGGGAAAAAGCACATTTAAAAATTGTTCATTCAGATTTGTGTGGACCATTGCAAACACCTTCAATTGGTGGAAGATTTTATTTTTTGACATTCATTAATGATTACTCAAGGAAAACATGGGTTTACTTTCTAAAGCATAAAAGTGAAGTGTTTGAATATTTTTGTCAATTCAAAGCTCTTGTTGAAAAGAAAAGTGGTCAATACATCAAAGCTTTGAGAACAGATAGAGGAGGTGAATATATCTCAAATGATTTTCCAAGATTTTGCAAAGATCATGGAATTCACAAGCAATTTACAACTAGATACACACCTCAACATAATGGGGTAGCTAAAATAAAAAATAAAACAATCATGGAAATAGCTAGAAGCATGTTAAAAGCAAAGCATTTGTCAAATGAATATTGGGCTGAAGCTATTTCATGTGCAACTTATATAATAAATAGATGTCCAACAAAAAGTGTCAAGAATGTGATTTCGGAAGAAGCATGGTGTGTAAGAAAACATAGCGTTTATCATATGAGAGTTTTTGGATGTGTGGCATATGTACATGTGCCAAATGCATTAAGAAAATAATTGGACAAAAAAGGAGAAAAATGCATATTTGTTGGATATAGTGATGAGTCAAAGGATTACAAGTTGTATAATCCAATAACAAAGAAGGTTATAATTAGCAGAGATGTGCAGTTCATAGAAGAAGAAGCATGGGATGGAAGTGTAGAAAAAATAGTCAACATAACAACAAGCATACCACAAGAAGAAAATGATTTTTTTATGCCAGAAAATACTCCTTCAAATGTGACTCCTTCCACACCCATTCAAGCTCAACAGAGTGGTCCACAAGTGACACCATCATCAAGTGTAAGGTCAGCCTCACGTATACAATAAAAAACTCCCATAAGTGGCCACCAAGATGCTGGACCATCAAGTCCACATTAGACCAGTTCTACATCAAGTGACAAGTTAAATCCTACATTGGTAAGCTTGAGGACACAAAAAATCAGAAGTATTAGAGACATTTATGAGAAAAATGAAGGTGAGAATAATGATAATTCAATTTCTCATTATGCTTTATATTCACAAATAGATGATCCAATTCATTTTGAAGATGCAATTAAAGATGAAAAATGGGTATATACAATGGATGAAGAAATTGATTACAAATTGAAAAGAATCAAACATGGGAGTTAGTGAGCCTTCCAAAAGCAAAAGATGTCATAGGAATAAAGTGTGTTTACAAAACTAAGTTGAATGCAAATGGTGATGTGCAAAACAATAAGGAAAGACTAGTTGATAAAGGTTATTCACAACAATGTGGAGTTTATTACAATGAGACATTTACTCTCATAGCCCGATCAGACACCATAAGAATGACACTTTCCATAGAAGGTCAAAACAAATGGCATGTTTATTAAATGGATGTAAAATCAGCATTCTTGAATGGTTATCTTGAGGAAGAAGTATATGTGGAACAACCACCCAGATATGAGATTTTGGGTCAAGACGATAAAGTCTACAAACTAAAAATAGCATTGTATGGTCTCAAGCAAGCCCCAAGAGCTTGGTACAGTAGAATTGATTCATATCTTTTACAAAATGGTTTTTATAGGTGCAACAATGAGCCTACATTGCACATAAAGATGGATGAAAAATGTCAAATTCTAATTGTATGTTTATATGTTGATGATTTGATATTCATAGGTGACTTATCAATTGACTAAGTTAAAGAAGCTATGAGAAAAGAATTTGAAATGACTAATTTGGGACTTGTGAAATACTTCTTAGGCATTGAGGTCAATCAAAATGATAACGGAATATTCATCTCTCAAGAAAAGTATCCAAGTGATATTTTCAAATGGTTCAATATGATGAATTGCAAATCAAGACCAACACCAATTGTCACAGGCTTGAAATTAAGCAAGGATGATAATGGAGCCAACATTGATCCAACTTTATAGAAAAGACATGTTGGAACCCTTATGTACTTAATAGCCACAAAGCCAAATATAATGTTTTGTGTAAGTTTGATTTCAAGGTTCATGGAGACTCCAAAAGAATCACACTGGAAAGTATGGAAAAGAGTTTTAAGGTATGTGAGTGGAACAAGGAATTATGGCATTCAATATTCAACTTCAAATTATTTCAAGCTCATAGGATATATTGATAGTGATTGTGCTAGGATTATTGATGATAGGAGTACATTTGGTTATGTTTTTCATTTTGGCACAGGTGTAGTATCATGGGCTTTAAAGAAACAACCAATAGTCACACTTTCATATGCTGAAGCAAAGTACGTAGTAGCAATAGGGGGCATCATGTCAAGCTATATGGATGAGAAGAGTGTTGAAAGTGTTGAAACATGAACAAGAAGATGAAAAAAAGATCTATTGTGACAACAAATCAGCCATAGCGTTGTCCAAGAATCCAATTTTTCACAAGAGGAGAAAACATATAGATACAAGATATCATTTTATGAGATAACTAATCAACAATGGAGAAATATTTTTGGAATTTTTCAGGTCTGAAGATCAATGTGTAGATATCTTTACCAAGGCATTAGGAAAAGAAATTTTTGTCCTTCAAACAGATCATTTAGGCATTATAGATGGTAGTAGTTGTGATTAAGGGGGAGTGTTGGAATAATCCCAACTACCCACTTCCTTTGTAATTTTCTCCAGCTCTCTCTCACATGTTAGGTCACCTCCTCCAGCTCAGTCCATCTCCTTCAGACATTGCATGAGATACTTTTTTATTTTGTTTTCAATGAAAATCCTTTGTCGTAGATTTATTTTTCTAGCTGTGCAATCAACATTAAATATATGTAATTAATGATTTTAGTTCTCTCTTCTTTTCTGCGCATATTTGATATTTTTGGGACAACTCTTTTTAAGTTTGGTAATCCTATGTATGAAGCTACTGCAGAACAAAGAGCTCTATATGATGAAATGAAATATCTTTGTATGTTTTATATATATATATGAAAATATATAATAGAAGTTTGTTGTTTTGTTTTATCTAGGAATTCTCTATTTTTTTATTCCTCTACCTTTGTTAACACATGGAACATAACAGGCCTTCTTAAACCAGAAAATCTTGTTAAATAAATTTTCTACAACAGCTTCCTACCTTGCTGGAATACCTTTATTGGTATTTTCTATAACTCCAAAACTGGTTGTGAGGGTTTCAGAAAACTTAACCTTGCGTTGCTTTCCATTTTTTCAAATGCTTGAGCTATAATGAGAACTGTATCATAAGCCCATAAACCATTTGCATTCAGTTCAGGGATTTTCATGTTGGGGTTGTCAAGTCAAAATTGTAATTCCCACCTTTCAGTGAAATCGTTTAGTTGTTTAGAATTTTGGATGTGTGTTTTAACTCCAAGGAGGCCTTGCATAGAAGACATTATAGAAGCATTTAATGCATAATCCCAAAGATTGCTAAAGCCTTGGGTTATCCACACATAACCAGCATCCATCATTCCTATCTTCCGCACCTCCATGAATAGATTTATAACAAGATTACAAGGGGTGTGAACAACATGAACTCTCGATTCTATTAACTTGAGTTTGTAAAGCTCATTCCTTATTATTTGTTTATGTGCAATTGAAGGAGTCATTGATATGTATACAATTTTAGAGCTGAGACCTCGAAGGGCGTCACCCAATGAGTACATGGCTCCAGAACTGAAATGGTCTTCTGAATGAAGGAATGTGATGTGTCTCCAACCGTAATGCCTAATTAGGGCTGAAATGGCTTTCATCTAAATTTGATCACTATGTTCCATGTGAATGGAAGATGGGAACCTCTCGCTAGAAAGGGCAAGACTTGAGTTAGATAATGAGAGAATTGGTACATTTGCCACCTCTCCAAGTCTGGTACAAACATCATAACCTCAGATGTTTATGCTTGTATGAATGCCACTACTTGATTGGCCAAAAGATCGACAAATGCATTCACCCAATACAAATTAAACTCTTATGAATGAGATTGAAAATGGAAAGATTAAGATCTTTCACCATACCGGATCTGTACTACATGTCAAAAAGAAATTTAGCTCTTCAGAAAATGACATTTAAATTAAAAAACTAGTGAACAATGTAACTCCATTTTACAACAAACATGGTATCACAAACTTAAGAGTAGTTAAGAAGCTAAATTTAAGGACAAACTAAAAATATTTTAGTTTGAAGAGGGTTTTAAGAAATCATTATAGATAGTAAAATCTAAATTTATTAATTAAATTTGATGGTGATAGCATTGGATTTTATTAGACGATCCTATCCAAAACTGATATTATATATAGGACTTTTCTTTTAGAGAATCTATTGCTGTGCCACCCAGACAAGGCATTTCATGATCATCAAACTGAGATGACTCATGAGTCATGAGAGGACAAAGTTCTAAAATGTGAAACTGAAATTTAGATATATAAGTTCAACACACTGGTCTAGACATCATTAAAAGAAAATTATAGATCAATATGTTGGGATTAACAGATCAAAGCACAATCTGTTGGAAACCTTCAAGGTGTTGCATATATAATTCTTAATCAATATCTCCATGGAGAAATGTTGTCTTGATGTCCAATTGTTGAAGTTCAAGATCCTATGCTGCCACTAAACCCAAAACAACTTCGATTGTGTTCATTTTTAGCACCAGAGAGAAAATATCATCCAACTCGATACTAGCTTGCTATTCTGCATAACCCTTGACAAGTAGTCTGGCACAAAATTGATGTTGTCCTCCATCTTGTTCCTTCAATTTGTAAACCTGCTTCTTTCTTAATTGTTTCTTGTTTGGCGGAAGAGATACCAAATCCCATGTTTGGTTTTTATTAGAGAGTCCATTTTTTCTCTCATTATGGCCTACCAGTGTTTACAATTTGCATCGTTGATTGCCGCTTTAAAATTTTCTGGTTTTGAATGATCAAAGATCAAAATTAGTGACTTTTCCTCTTTTGCAAATAATAATTCATAATCAAAGAACTTGGAGGGGATTTTTCTTTGTCTTGTAGACCTTCTTAGCCCATGACTATGTCCTGAATCATTTCCCTATTTTGATTGTTGATCAATAGTGTTTTAATTTTCAATCATACTAGGCTATCTATATTTTATAAAAAAAACCCTAAACTAGTCTTGGATTTATAAAAAAGCTCTCCAAGATTTCACATGAAACCCTAGCAAAGCTCTACACATGAAACCCTAGACAAAGCTCTACACATGGATGCAAAAGTTAGGTTTCAACTTATAATGGCTCTGACCAACCTCGGGTTTCACAAGAAACCCTAGCAGAGCTCTACACATGAAACTCTAGATAGAGAGTTGTACACATGAAACCCTAGCAGAGCTCTCTAGGATTTCTGAAGCATCAACTTGAGCACCAGCATCAACTGCTGGGCCAAAGTTGGCCAAAGCCATTATAAATTAACCCTAATGCAAAAATCCCACAGTAAATGTGATGTGACAAGTGGGAAACTCAGAAAAAAAGTGTAGACAAAGAGCCATACACATGAAACCCTAGCAAAGCTCTCCACCATTTCTCACATTCTTCATGTTTGGAATTTAGAACCTTGGCCCCACAACCACACTGGTTGGATCTAGTGGTGGAATGATTCCATCACCCATACTACCAGATTTCTCCACGTTGATGGTCATCTAGTTGGCTTGCTATAGGAAATGTTCCTATGAAGCCAACACCAAAGCTCTTCACAACGCTTTTGATGCCCTTGCACTGAATCCCTTTGACATTGAGCTTCAGCTTAAGCTTGCTCAACTTCACCATGAGAAGAAAATTACAGACAATTATGCTACTAGGGGAGCTCAAATCAAAGCTTGCCTCCATTGGATGGGGGTGGGCGAAAAAGCTTCTAAAGAATTTTTTCATGATCTCAGAGCCCGTCATACCAACTCTAGTATTCAAAAAAGAAAACATGGTCATAAAACCCTTTCAGAGCTTCCTGATATTCTTCAAGATTTTGTTCAACACTATGAAAAAGTTTTTTCTTCTCAGGGAAATTATGTTGCTCAGGATGATGCTCTCAAGGTGTGCATTATTGTTACTCCAAACCACCTAGTGGTCAAGAAGCGAGCCTTCAGTGAGAAACTTCTCACTATCAGTGACCTTAAAGAGGTTATCTCTTGTATGGCATATGACAAGTCCCTAGGGTGTGATGGCTTTTCTTGTGAATTCTACAAGAACTTGTAGGATGCTATAGGTCCTGACTTGCATAAAGTCTATCTCGAGGCATACCATAATAAAAGTTTGGGTGCTATTATTAATAAAGGAAATATTAAGTTCATACCTAAAGTTGGCAACCTTGAAGATATCTGCAATTGGAGACCCATCACTTTGTTGAATATATCCTATAGGATCATTGCTAAGGCTTTAGCTCTCAAAATCAAACATCTCCTTCCACTTATTGTCTGCTGAGAGAAAACTGGTTTCATCAAGTCTAGATATATCCTTGACAATATTATTGTTGTTTGGGAAGGAATGGAATGGGCCCATCCATCCAAGCAGCCTATATTATTTTTTAAGATTAATTTTGCCAAAGCTTATGATCACATTGAATGGCCTTTCATTCTTGCTATGCTGCAAGCCATTGGTTTTGGTCCAAATTTTTTGCAGTTTGTGGAAATGCTTTTTGGTGATGCCTCCACTTGCATTATAATCAATGGGACCTAGTCCGACACCTTTGGGATTTTTAGGTCCATTCGCCAAGGTTTCCCCTTGGCCCCTGCGTTATATGTGCTTGTTACTGAATGCTTTGGATACCTTCTTGCCAATTCTATCTCCTCTGGATTAGTTCATGGCATTTCTCTTCCCGATTCTCCTACTCATCTTGTCAATGGTCACTTCATCGATGACTCCTTTCTCACTCTCCTTGAGAATGAGGATAATATTGCTAATGCCTTGCAATGCTTGGATAACTTTTTTAAGGCTTCTAGGCCTTCTATTCAATGGCACAAGACCCTCTGTTATATGCAATCTTTCCTTCATGCCCCTCCTTGGCTTGCTAAGTTTTATTGGAAGTGGGTTCAAAGTGGGGAAGTTTTTTGCTTCCTGGGAATTCCCTTTTCCTTTCATGGCTCTCCTGTGGATTTATGGAATGCTGTGATTGATAAGATTGAGAAGAAGCTTCAGTATTGGATCTCCAAGAGGGTAGAAGCAAAAAGTTGGGTGCCAATTCCGCGGAAGTCCGCGGCTTGAAAATTTGCGCCACTTGAAACGGGCACCCGTTTTTTAAAAACGGGTGCCCGTTTTAGGCTCGGACATCCGATCCGAATTTCAAAAAATGGGTACCCGTTTTTCCAGAAATGGGCACCCATTTTTTTCAAAATGGGTACCCATTTCTAAAAAAAATTTTAAATTTTTTTTTAATTTAAAATGTTTTTTTAAACACATATTTTTAAATTTATGAAACGGGTGCCCGTTTTTTGAATTTAAATAACGGGTGCCCGTTTCTTAAAATGTGCACGCGCGAGTTTTCACTTTGCCTCAGTTTTTGGTTTGGGATAGGTTTGGTGAGACCAAGCCTATGCCTTAGCCTCCAAAATTTTGGCTAAGGCATTGGAATAAAATTTTTAAGACTTACCGTAATTTTTTGAAGCCCTTCTGGATCGATTTTTTTGACAAAACAAAAACCCATTAAAGATCTCACTATTAGGATTCTAAAAATATAAATTTCATAATAATATGGTTATTTTTACTATTTTTACATTATTTATTAATTGATAGTGGTACATAAACGTAAAATAGTGAAACTCACTAAAACTTTAATAACTTTTTAATTTTTAAGTATTTTTAAAAATAAATTATAGGTCATCAATCTAGATTCAATTCTTTTGAATTTAAAAAAAAATAATTTTTGAAAAAAAGAAAAATTATATTAAATTATGGTGGCCGTACACGAGAGGTTTGAAAAATAAGCTTTATTGTTAATTAAAAATTAATAAAAAATAATTTACAAAACAAAAAAATAAGAAAAAATATTCTCATCAATATTCTATATCTTAGGTATCTTCCCTAAAAAGGATTTAAAAAAATTTATTTATTTGTGTCAAAATATGGTGGCCATACACGGATGTGGTATGGTCCTGAAACAGACATTTTGAAAAAGTGGTTTTCAAATATGCCTATCAAAATATAATTTATACCATGTGGGTATTAAAATAAATTATATATTTGAAAAGTAGACTCCAATTACTACAATTTCTATTAGTGAATTTTTCTAAGATTCAATCTCTAAGTGCCTCAAATTTTCAGATCCATTCAGATAAATTTTGAAAAATAGGAAAAACACTTCCACTTTTTGCAAAAAATTGGCACCCAACTTCTTGCAGCCACCCAAGAACCTCTCTCTTTTGGAGAAATTCCAAATTTGTTCTAAGGTTTTGGCTACTACCCATGTTTACTATTCTTCTTGTTGGGCTCCCTCTAAAGCTTCATACCTAAAACTGGGGTGCCTTCTCAGAGACTTCTCTAAGCTTTAAGATTCGATGGCCATAGGTTTCATAGAGTTTATTGGGAGTATTGTTGTTGTTATACACTGAGTTTTCACTTCTGTCTCAAGCTCTCATAGTCTTGATAACTCAGTATAACTTGGGAATCATCTCAAGGTTGTGGGACCTTATGCTAACTGAGATGAAACCTCCAGGTTCTAGGTTGGTTCCTCTTGGATTATCACCTTAATTTTCTTCTTGACATGAAAGTAAATCTTTGAAGGGAAAGGGTTAGAAGGAGTGCATGAAAGGGAAATGACTGAAAGAAAACTATCCTACTAGGTGATGCACTAAAACTAGGGTTTGGATCTCAGTATAGAGGGATGAAACCAGTGAGGGAAATAGGTCTAGGAAATCACAACTTACTGAATAGGCTTGCATAAGTGTTTCATAAGATGATCTAAACATAAGATACAACTTATGACCTGCAAGCAGACATTCACTTCTGCAACCCGGTGTAGGATTGAGACAAGACTGTTAGGGGTTGACTTATACCCACAAAAACACCTAAATCAGATCAAATACAAGAAACACACAAAATTGTAGAAAGAAAGAGGTATCAGAAAACCTAAGATATCACTGAAAACATCATACACTTTAATCCAATAAGAGATAACTCACATAAGAAGGCATGAGGACAACAAGAGTGTCACAAAATGCTTTCCATATCTGAATCATCAATGGGAGATTACAAAGAGTAGAAAACTAGAGGATAGAAAAGTGTCCCAAATAGCTTTCTAGGAAAGAAACTTTCCCTTTTACAAAATGTGAACTCTGAGCTCTACAAGCTCCAAAAAACATTATATACATCACACAACTGCACATAGGTAGGAGTCAAAATTAACCAGGGTTACATAAATTTGCATAAAAATAATCCAACCCTAAACCAGTCACTTCTGATCATAAATGTTCATGAAAATATCTCAACCGATTAGATATGTGCTTGCGTGTCCACCCCTGTACTGATCATGACCACAGATAAAAAACCTTGATCCATCTACCTTCCTGCACAAAAGCTCACCATGAATGCACAAACTGATACCCTTTTGGGACAAGAATTGACCCCTAACGGCCGCCTAGATTTCTTCATCATTTTCCCTTAACTGCTCATGTCTTGCAACATCAATTTCTTGAACTACCTCGCCGCAAGCCCACTAAGCCATCAAAGCTTAGAATTCAATCTCAAATCCTACAGCATTCTCCTCAGAGACAAAAGAAGAAAAGCCCACTGAAAAGTTACAACGCTTTGAAAATGTACTGGTCGCATGATCGCATGAGCCCAAAAGACCACATGCGATCATGTGACTAGCCACTAAGATCTATCTCTGCTACCACACAAGACACCTAGGCCCGCAAGAACCACCACCTCAGTCCAACACAGAATAGCACCATAAGAAACACCCTTAGAATCCAATGGTGGTTGCATGATCACATGGCATCAGAAGATCCCATGTGAACATGCGACCATCGTGGATCTTGCATCTATGGGGCCCATGCTACACCACCGAAGTCTGCTTTACTTGACCACTAGAGGCTTGTCACATGGGCGCATGTGGTTAGGAATCCACATGCAATCATGTGACCAACATGAAACTATTACACTTTCGATTGCAAATTTAACCCAGGTTCACCCTGGGTTTATTTTCCCTTTAGTTGCCAAGTCGTGTTCACTTTTTACTAACCCCAGGTTTATCCTGTGATCACGCGACATCCTTAACCATGCAACCACACTCTCATTTTACCAACCCCAGGAAAACTCATGCCACTTGGCATTCTATTATTCATCCCAGTTGCTTGGTCATCAACACCTCAGCAACCCTCTAACAATGGACCCACTGCAACTTCCAGATTCCCATCTAACGATGGGCGTATGATCACATGGCCGAAGAATATACCTTATGCTTTTATGCCAACTGTAGATCTCCTTTCAACTACGATCCCACTGACACATCGGCCCACATACAAAAAGAGCTTCGGACAGTTGTCGCTATACCGCTAGCTTAATAAGGCATCAACTTTCCTTAGCGGTGTGGCGACAGCCACAAGATCTTGTTGAGTGTTAACCTTTGTAGATGAAGAATGGGCCCGTAGATAGGTGTCATCCTATCACATGATCACAAGGGCAAGGAATATTCCTTGCAAACATGTGACAACTGCAAGATTTTTGAGGAAAGCCAGCCACCAGGCCCCACCAGGTTAGAGTTGCACACTTATGAAATGAATGCTGCCAGAGGAAGAAGTCCGAAACATAGAAAGGGTAAAAAAAATAGAGGGTTTTCAAGAGAAGGTCGAAAACACACTGAGCTTTCAGACCAAAGGGTAGAAAACACAGAGGGTTTTCAGGACTTTGACAACTTTTTGAAACCCTACAACAGTATTTCCTGCAACCATTCAAATTTGAATAACTCTGAGGGTTTTGTGAATTAGGCTATGTGATTAGAGCTGGGGCATGGTGACACATCAAAGAACATGGGGTTAAGGGCACAAAGCATACAACCTTGTGGATCTATTTCACATGTGAAAACAAGCTGCAGCAGGGACTTAGACAGTTGTAGAGGCCAGAATTGAAAGATATAAAATTTTGGGCAACAATTATCTCCCCAGAGATTCTGGTGGCACTAGTCTTCTTGCCACTCAAAAACAAGGGCATGCTCTTTGTGCCAAGTGGATTATTCATGCTCTCACTTGAAATGAGGCTTGGAAAATTCTTGTTAGGCATTGTATTTCTTCAGGCTACCTATCCATGAGCCGTCTTGGAAGGGAATTGGCCTTCAGACTCTTCTTATTATGAGGGTGCATGTTCAGATCTAGGGCAACTTCATCATTAAGAGCATTTGGAAAGCCTTGGAAGCTAACAAGCCTTGGCTTCAGTGGGATGGTGATGGCTTTCAAAATGGTATTTATTTTAGTCAATAGAAGCTCTAGTGGTCTCCGTTGTTTTCCATTCAAGGTATTCCTCTAGCTAATAAGACTCAAGGAGCTAGTACTTTGCATTTTTTCAAACATGGCATGCAGACTCCTAAGGACCTCTTCTCTAGGGTCACTATAAGCCTCCACTCTTGGGATGAGATTCCAGTTTAGTATCAGCTAACATGCATAGATTGTCATACTTTTGATCCATTGGTTTCCACCATTCAAGATCATTTGCTTCATAAGCTTGGTGTTTAGTCTATTCGACCTTGGTGGAAGGATTAGAAGTGGTATCTTGCCACTCTTTTCAGCAATTACAAGCCATGGTTGGGCTACCAGTGGTTGTCTCCCCATCTTCTAATGGTGGACATTCTCAATCAGAGATGGCATTTGAACTCTTCTGCATACCAATAGACCTCTCACTTTTAGACAATTTGTTCTGCCATTACAAAGCCCAAGATGGCTCTTTTTTCTTGGTGTTTGTTAGGCCATTTTTCTGTCTTAAAATTTTTTTTATGAAAATGGCCTATTTTCCTTGTGAGTGTTCTTCATTGCCTCTTGCCCTATGTTCTCCATGCTGTCACCTTCCTCTGGTCCAAATTTCACTTGCTAAATCGCCGAATCCAAGAAGTTATTCAAAGTTTAAGGCCTGCTGGAAACAAAATTGTCAAAATTTTCCATAGTGTCGAAAACCCACAGTGTTTCTGAAAGTCCATGATGTTTTCATTCTGTTTGTTTTTAGCCTTCATTATTTTTGACCCTGTGCTTCCTAATTTTGTGTGTTTATCCTTTGGCATCGAAAACTCTGTGTGTTTTTGGTCTTCCGCTGTGTTGAAAACATTATGTTTTCGACCTCGCACAGTTTCCTATTTGCCAACATTTTCTATCTGTGCAAGTGTGATCGGTGATGGGCCCAGGTTTGCAGATGCTTTGAGGTGATTGGTTGTTGCATGATTACATGTCAGAGTTTTCTGACATGCGACCATGCGACTAGTTCTTGCCATGCATGTGGGGCCCGTTGGCAGAGGGGTTGTGTTCCTGGTGGTTACGTGGTAGACTTTGGTTGGCTGTCGCATGATCTCATAGCCCATTTTTGGGCTATGTGATCATACAACTGGCTAACACATGTCCATGGTAGGTTGCGGTGGTGGTTGCAGTGGCTGAGGTTGGCGAGTTGTCACATGTTTGCATAACCTAGAAATGGGCTATGCGATCATGCGATAGGGCACCACGTGTCCTAGGGCCTCTTTGTGCTCAGAGGTGGTTCCAATGTCAGAGGGGAGGCGGAGATGTGTTCTGATTGGCCATCGCATGGCTGCATGTCAGACTTTTCTAACATGCGATCATGTGACTGCCTACCACCTGTCCACGTGGTCCTAGCTTTTCATTGTGTTCGGTTGCCTAGCGGTTAGTTTTCTTCTCGTGACCTGGTGACTTGCAGTTTCCTCTAGTCACTGAATCCTGGCGGTTAAGTCCCCACCATCTGGTGACCTGGCGGGTGGTTAAGTTTTCCATAGTCGTGTGGTCACTAGATGGTGGGCCCAATATTTTTTAAGTGGAGTAACAATGCGGGAGATCTACGGTTGCCGCATGATCATGAAGAATATTCTTCTCCCTTGCGATCATGCGATCGCCGTTCGATCTTGGGCTTGCAGGGTGGGGGTTCACGGTGGTAACTCGGTAGTTGCAATGAATGGAGGTGTAACATGTGGCATATGGCGGGCCAAGGTCTATGGCATGGTGACAGGTGGCATTAGGCATCACGGTTGCGGAGTTAATGGTGGGGTCTAAGGTTTGGCGGAGTGGATAAGGTCTGGAGGCCTGACAAATTTGCTTCTTGTAACAGGTTCGAGGGATGATTTGGCAACAACGATATTCTTTCTATGAACTGGTGAAAAGCCTTTAGTCACCAGTTCGCTAGATGACTTAGTGGGCTATTTTAACATGTGTGGTCATGTGTTCATGGGATTCAACTCTAGTTAAGCTTTTCATTCCATGACTGGAATATTACCTTATCGCCAGTTCTCAGAATGAAACCCATGGTGCTTGATGAGTTAGAGGATCTGAAGCCTGGGAAGATGAGAGCTCTAACGGTTGAGACTTAATTGCTGATATCCAATCAAATCAGGACCGCCGATGTGCTGTTGGTGCAAAGACTTAGCCGTTGGAGTTTGATTTTGAATCGAGGAGACATTTCCAGTGACCAGTAAGGACTAAAATTGATAAGAGTGGGCCAGAGTTGGTGAAATTGAACTTCTCCACCATTCCAGTGTGGTCTAGGGTGCTTTGAGTGATTGCAGGGATTTATGTCATGTGGTGATGGGCAATTTTTGTTGGCTCGAGGTGTTTTGATGATCTGATAGGTATGGTTTGCGTGGTAAATTTATGATCTTCCTATCCTTCTCAGAGATTCTTCTCAAGTGCGAAGATCATTCTTGTTGCTAGTTTTCCCTCCAGTAGTGTTTTTGAAATTTTTTTGAAACCCTAGCCCTAGCTGTTCCTAAGCTTGTTGCATTCTCCTAGAGAATTCCAAGGCAGCTAGTGGTATAAAGTGTCAAATTTTTGACTCAGAGAGGGTTCTGAATTTTGTCAATTCTAGTGAAAGTTTCTACTCTGTAGATTTCCCCTTCTCTCTGCATATAGGGTGTTTTGTTTCCATTGCTAGTTCAGAGAATATAATACATTTTGTAACAGATTTGTCTTATGTGTGAGGATTTAATATATTTTTACTATTACCAAACTATCTCCATTTGAATTCTGAGTCCATTAGTCATACATTAAGGGTGTTTGATTTATCTACTTGTATTACCTATGTGTTTGCAAGTGGAGTTGTCTTCACAGAGATAACTGGTTCAGGGTTAGTGTTTCTATATGTATGAGCTGAGGTGTTAAGGATATTTCATGCTTGTCTTCTAGTGGATGCTAGTTAATGTATTGTCTATTTATAGGTATCTTCTAAGGTGAGGGTTAAAATCCTTTGAGTGGATAATAACATACTTAAATACATAGGTGGGTGCTAAGTTGAGGTTTGGTCATGGTGTGTGATTGATATCAGGCATCAACACATTGGATATATTATTTTCTTGTTTCATAGCTATCCCTTGCAATATTGTATTTGACTCTGTGGCCCATTGGATAAGGCACTGGTCTATCAGAGACTTAGGGCATCTCAGAGGTCCTTTTAATCTATTCAAATCATTTCCTTTCAGTTCCACCCTTTCCCTTTCATGTTGTTAGGATAGGTTTTTGGCTTTCACTCTCATTCCATGCAAGTAGGGCTATTGCATGAGACTTTCTATCATTGGGGTATAGGATACTTATAAGAGATTGATTGCTATTCCACATTAATCTATCTGTAGGCCTTTGGTTTGTCATGAGATATCTTGAATGTGCAGATAAGGCAATACCCGCCTGAGTGAATGTGGAACTCAAAGAAGGAGGATTTCTCTCTATCGTCATCAATTGATTTTTTTTTCTTGTCAAACTTGAGTGCCCAACCCATGTTTCTAGCCCAACCATTTGATTCAAGTTTGGTCCTGCAAGGAAAAGAGCCAACAAAATGGCTACTCTATTGGGGAGAAGATAAAGAAAGCCTATTAAGGAGCTCTAGTTATGGTTCTATTGTAAACTCAAAATCTTTATTGACTAGATTGGTTTGGCCCATCCGAGTCACCAAAAAAATGGTGACTCTACTGGGGAGAGTCTAGAATAGAGTTAGATAAAAAAAATGCATTGACTATATCTTCTCACTAAGTGTTGAGTGGCAACTCTAAGTTCTTTGTTTGATTAGTATGTTTCCTGATAGACAGTGCATGTTACCTGGTGTAGTTTTGTGTTGGTTGGGAGCAGAAATAAAGAATATTCTTTCCTCTTCAAGGAGGTGGTGACTCTACAAAGAAAGAACTTGATGGAGCTGCATGATGAGCTCTAGATTTGCCTTGCCTTCCAATCAACAAGCAAGGTTCTTGCTATAGAATTCCCAGGTATTTTTCAAGTTTTAAATGTCTCCTTATTAAGTGGTCAAGCACAAAGAGAAGGAGTAAGGTGTGATTAGAGGTTAGCATACTTCAAGTTCCCAGCTGCAGTTTGGCAAAATTTTATGGAAGTATTGCATTGGTTGTAATGGATAGGATGAATAATGAGATTACATTATTAGAACAGGGCATCCTTAGGGATTACATGAGATTAGTAAGATTAAAGGTGGGAAGTAGAAAGGATCTATCCATATCTCTATTTTATGATAGATTTTGTGAGGTGTACGATGAGCTTCCTAAGGATGTTGAGTTTCCTGAATCTGAGTTCATTGGTTTATTCTTGGAGCTCTATTTTCATGAGTTAACTAGTTGGTCAAATGCTTTGTGGGAAGAGCATTACATATGTTTTAGGGATTGGATACTTAGTGATGATAGCCTTGGGCTTGAGGATGCACTTAGGGTCATGTCCTTAAGTGCTGATGTTGAGAGTGATGAAGACAGTGAGGGTGTGGTGTCTTCTTATGAGTCAGATGCAACATGGGAAGAGGAAAGTGATGATGAAAGTGAACATTCTTTGGATAGCGAAGATGTTGAGGATGATTCATCCTCAGGGTATGAAGATAAAGAAAAAATAATTCAATGTGATATCAGTGAGTCTTCATATGGTTCTAATTTTTCATGTGCTGTGAGTCTCCATGAGGTTGAGATGGGTGCTGATTTTAAGGTGTTTTCCAATGCTTTATACAATGAAGAGTTTGACTATCAACCCATTTTTTGTCATGATGTTCAACAAGATGTATTGCATGAAGTTGTCAATCCTTTGTTTGAGGAGCATGTGGAGGTTTCAGATCTAGTTGATTTAGGGTGTTTATTTTCCATCTATGGGTATCAATCTGACTATTCTTTTGAGGTCTAGTCGGTTACACCTGTGGAAATGCAAAGACAGGATCTAGATGAGTCCTTTCTATAGGTGGAGTATCAGGCTTTTGTGTTTCCAGTTGATAGCATGGATGAGTCAGCAAATGAAGATCAATTTCAGTATAGAGGTGCTGACCAGTGGCATATTGAATCTTACTTTCATAGTGAGCAGGATGGAGAGAGTGCCAAAAGTTTTTACATGCACTATGAAGAAAGCTACTTTATTTTTCCTGATATGCTGGTTGAACAGGTTGTCAAGCCTATGGAGACAAATGAAAACAAAATTTCTGATGGGAAACATGAAGGAAGGAATGAAAATCAAGTTTTTGATAGAGGCAAGAACTAACTCTTGTTTGTTGCTGCAGATTTCTGTATAAAATGTACATTTTGTGAATAGGTTCCCTTGTTTTTGTTTGCTCTATGTTTTTGAGTCAGAATTTTGAGTTGGTGGTCTACATTTCCTAGAGATCTGAATTCTTTCATGGGCACAAGTTACCCATCATCCCCAACTAGAGCCACTGTTAGGCCATTTTTCTTTCATAGAAATTTTTTTATGAAAATGGCCTATTTTCCTTGTGAGTGTTCTTCATTGCCTCCTGCCCTATGTTCTCCATGTTGTCACCTTGCTCTGGTCCAACTTTCATGTGTTGAATCACCGAATCCAGGAAGTTATTCAAAGTTTAAGGCCTGCTGGAAACAAAATTGTCAAAATTTTCCACAGTGTCGAAAACCCACAGTGTTTCTGAAAGTCCATGATGTTTTCAGTCTATGTGTTTTCAGCCTTCATTGTTTTTTACCCTGTGCTTCCTACTTTTGTGTGCTTATCCTTTGGTGTTGAAAACTCTATGTGTTTTTGGTCTTTCGCTGTGTCGAAAACATTATGTGTTTTTGACCTCGCATAGTTTCTTGTTTGCCAGCATTTCCTATCTGCACAGGTGTGATCAGTGGTGGGCCTGGGTTTGCAGATGCTTTGAGGTGATTGGTTGTCACATGATCACATGTCAGAGTTTTTTGACATGCGACCATGCGACCAGTTATTTCCATGTGTGTGGCACCCGTTGGCAGAGGGGCTGTGTTCCTGGTGGTTAAGTGGAGGCCTTTGGTTGGCTGTTGCATGATCGCATAACCCATTTCTAGGCTATGTGATCATACGATTGGCTGACATGTGTCCATGGTAGGTTGCAGTGGCTGAGGTTGGCAGGTTGTCGCATGTTCGCATAACCTAGAAATGGGCTATGTGATCATGCGACAGGGCACCACGTGTCCTAGGGCCTACTTGTGCTCAAAGGTGGTCCCGGTGTTAGAGGGGAGGTGGAGATGTGTTCTGATTGGCCATCGCATGGCCGCATGTCAAACTTTTTTGACATGTGATCATGCGACTACCTGCCACCTGTCCATGTGGTCCAAGCTTTTCATTGTGTTTGGTTTCCTAGCAGTTAGTTTTCTTCTGGCAACCTGGTGACTTGTAGTTTTCTCTGGTCACTGAATCCTGGCGGTTAAGTCCCCACCATCTGGCAACCTGGTGGGCGGTTAAGTTTTCCACAGTCACGTGGTCGCTAGATGGTGGGCTCGGTATTTCTTAAGTGGAGTAACAATGCGGTAGATCTACGATTGCCACATGATCGTGAGGAATATTCCTCTCCCTTGCGATCATGCGACCGCCTTTCGATCTTGGGCTTGCAGGGTGGTGGTTCACGGTGTTAACTCAGTAGTTGCAGTGAATGGAGGTGTGACATGTGAGTATGGTGGGCCAAGGTCTGTGGTGTGGTGATAGGTGGCATCAGGCATCACGGTTGTGGAGTTAATGGTGGAGTCTAAGGTTTGGCAGAGTGGATAAGGTCTGGCGGCATGACAAATTTGCTTCTTGTCGTGGGTTCGCAGGATGATTTGGCGGCAGTGCTATTCTTTTTACAGACTCGTGAAAAGCCTTTAGTCGCCAGTTTGCCAGATGACTTAGTGTGTTATTTTAACACGTGCGGTCATGTGTTTGCGGGATTCAACTGGGGTTAAGATTTTCATTCCACGACTGGAATATTGCCTTGTCCCCAGTTCACGAAATGAAACCCATGGTGCTTGATGAGTTAGAGGATCTGAAGCCCGGGAAGATGAGATATCTAACGGTCAGGACTTAATTGTCGATATCTGATCAAATCAGGACCGTCGATGTGCTGCTGGCACCAAGACTTAGTCGTTGGAGTTTGATTTTGAATCTCAAAGACATTTCTAGTGACCTGTAAGGAATGAAATTGATGAGAGAGCGGGCCAGAGTTGGTGAAATTGAACTTCTCCGCTGTTCCAGTGTGGTCTAGGGTGCTTTGAGTGATTGCAGGGATATGTGCTGTGTGGTGATGGGCAATTTTTGTTGGCTCGAGGTGTTTTGATGATCTGATCAGTATGGTTTGCGTGGTAAATTTATGATCTTCCTGTCCTTCTCAGAGATTCTTCTCAAGTGTGAAGATCATTCTTGTTGCTGACAAGATTGGTGCTGGTTTTCCCTCCATCAGTGTTTTCAAAATTTTGTTGAAACCCTAGCCTTAGCTATCCCTAAGCTTGTTGCATTCTCCTAGAGAATTCCAAGGCAGCTAGTGGTATAAAGTGTCAAATTTTTGACTTAGAGAGGGTTCTAAATTTTGTTAGTTCTAGTGAAAGTTTCTGCTCTATAGATTTCCCCTTCTCTCTCCATATAGGGTGTTCTATTTCCATTGCTGGTTCAGAGAATACAATACATTTTGTAATAGATTTGTCTTATGTGTGAGGATTTAATATATTTTTACTATTACCAAACTATCTCCATTTGAATTCTGAGTCCATTAGTCATACATTAATGGTGTTTGATTTGTCTTCTTGTATTGCCTATGTATTTGCAAGTGGAGTTGTCTTCGCAAAAATAACTAGTTCAGGGTTAGTGTTTATGTATGTATGAGCTGAGGTGTTAAGGATATTTCATGCTTGTCATCCAGTGGATGCTGGTTAATGTATTGTCTGTTTATAGGTCTCTTCTAAGGAGAGGGTTAAAATCCTTTTAGTGGATAATTACATACATAAATACACAGGTGGGTGCTAAGTTGAGGTTTGGTCATGGTGTGTGATTGATGTCAGGCATCAACACATTGGATATATTATTTTCTTGTTTCATAGCTGTCCCTTGCAATATTGTATTTGACTCTATGACCCATTGGATAAGGCTCTAGTCTATCAGAGACTTAGGGCATCTCAGAGGTCCTTTCAATCCATTCAAATCATTTCCTTTCAGTTCCACACTTTCCCTTTCATGTTGTTAGGATAGGTTTCTGGCTTTCAATCTCATTCCATGCAAGTAGGGCTATTGCATGAGACTTTCTATCATTGGGGGACAAGATACCTATAGGAGATTGATTGCTATTCCATATTAATCTGTCTGCAGGCCTTTGGTTTGTCATGAGATGTTTTGAATGTGCAGATAAGGCAATACCCACCTGAGTGAATGTGGAGCTCAAAGAAGAAGGAGGATTTCTCTCTATCCTCATCAATTAGTTTGTTTTTCTTGTCAAGCATGAGTGCCCAACCTATGTTTCTAGCCCAACCATTTGATTCAAGTTTGGTCCTACAAGGAAAAGAGCCAATAGTGTTTATTCTTTCAAGGGCCTCCTATGGGTCCTAGGCTCAAACACCTGGGTGTTCATGACCCTCAATGTCCATTTTGTGGTCACCCTGAAACCTTTTTGTACATCTTATGGTTCTTTAAGAGAGCTCAATAGTTTTGGTAGTGGATTCACAAATTTTTCAAAGCTTTTGGGCCTGAGCCTTTCTCTTGGCATATGATTGTTCTAGGAGATTCTCCCAAGCTTCCCTCTAAGTTTACCTAGATTTGGTATACTTTTAGGATGAAGATTTTGTTCACTTTGTAGATAGATAGTAATGTTGTTCTCTTTTCTCATAGATTTTTTGATATCAATATTTCTTTGTATAATAAAGATTGTATATGTAATAATGTAATGATGCAGATTCAAGTGTAAGATAATAAAGTGGCTCTGGAGGTGGCTCACCTTTAGGAGTTGCTCAATCATTGGGGCAATGCTCCATGTAAAGTTTCTCAGGTTCCTCCTAATTTAGTTTCTGTAGAAGGTACCCTTCCCAGGGGGCACTGCCGTGAGCGTAGCTCTTCGGTCTACTGCTCCCATACTCCATTGTCTTAGCCTTCCTACCACCATTCTCCGAGAGGTGGCAATGATGCTTGACGATGCCGCTCAGCTTCTTCTCCTTTCCATCCCTCTGGGTGGTCTCTGGCTCTAGCTTAGTCTACACCTTCTGTTGCTCCTATTGCTCTACATGGCTCTAATTGACCTCCGACCACCTCCTCCAAGTTCCTCCACCTACCTTTGGCTATTTCTCCACATCAGGCAAAAGAGAAGGAAAAAGATGTTGAAGATGATGGTTGGTTGATTCCCGACCCTCATCTCAATCCCAATGACATTTGGGGTTCTAATGATAGAGATCCTCCTTCATCAGCTGGCACTACCCTTGTAGCATGATGGCTTTATGCTTTTTTTTTATCAATAGTTTCTAGTTTCCATTTCTAGATCCAGCTTCTACCATGTGGACTCTCACAGGCTGATTTTTATGTTCCCTAGCCCCTTTTTCTGTGAATATGTAACTTTTATATTCAATTAATATAAAAGACAATATTCATCAAAAAATAATTATTGTGGGATATCTAGGTTGTGGGTGGAATGTGTAAGACCAAGTGGATGAATAGCGTAAGGATCATTGGCATTCACCCCCAATTCAGCAATGGTCTCAAATTTTGTCTTGTGCATAATATTTGGACCAATATGTCCAACCAAATTCTCCAATGAAACTTCATATCCATGATGATTTCCAAATGTACCACGTAGACTGAATTTACTTACTCCTTGACCCTGACTACAACTGCCAGTGTGGATATTGTTTTCATTGGTACTGTAGTTGCCAATGTTATCCTACATGAACTTGCCAAAGGGAGGAGAGTGCGGTGTTTTGTTTGTTGCATTCTTGGAAGAATGCACGTGTGTCATAGACTTGCCACTATACCCATCACTGATGTTGGTGGAGACTTGAGTAGGAGTAAGTGATTGCATCAAATCATTGGGAGAAAGGGGAATCCTCTCTATGGTGTTGGTCTAGCTATTTAGTTCATAGTCAAGTTCTTCTCCTGAACGCATGTGACATGTTCGATGACTCATTCACTCCTCTCTACTCTACAAACAGTCTACTAAAGGTAAATATGATGAGTTGGCATGTTCATCCTCCTCCTCAACCTTTGTCTCTCTAGATGATGAGGTGGGGATAGGAAATAAATAGAGGTGGGTGAGTATAGATTCCCTAAGGATATTGACTACTCAGTTCCATTAAATGATCCATGTGAAATTTTAGTTATGAACACTACTGTGGGATCTTCTTCTTTCGACTCTATCGTTTCAAGTTGGAGAGATGGAAATATTTTCTCATTGAAAATAATATCCCTACTTCCTATGATCTTCTTTCCCACTAGAACCCAAATTTGAAAACCAAATTGATCTTCTCCATAATCCACAAATATACCTCTTTTACATTTAGGATCAAGGTTTGTCCACTTTTCGTTTGGGACATGAACATATTCTTTGCATCCAAATACCCGAATGTGAGGATAAGAAATTCTCATACCCAACCACTCTTCTTCCAAAATACCAAAATCCAACCGAGATGAAGGGATTTGGTTGATCAAGTAAATAGTTGTATTGCAGGCTTCTGACCAAAATTATTTTCCCAAACTTACATTTGAAATCATGCTTCTAGCCTTTTCCAAAATTCTTCTATTCAACCTCTTGGCTGCTCCAATTTCTTGAGGTGTAAATGGAACAATTTTTATCTAATGAATACCATTATCAGCACAAAAAGAATCAAATTTGAATGAATAGAATTCACCACCATTATCTATTTATATTTAAATTTTATTTTATGCCCAATTTGATTTTCAATGGAAGCTAAAAATTTTAAACTTAGTTAAATACATCAGACTTCTTTTGAAGAATAGATATCCACACTTTCTATGTACAATTATCAAGAAAGGTAGCGAAATAATTATCTCTACCAATAGAGATTACCTTAGTCAGGCCAAAAATATCAGAGTAGACAAGTGCTAATGGTGTATCCTTCTTCTCATGTCCCATTTTCAGAAAACTCACTCTCTTTTGCTTGCCATAAAGACAATTTCTCTAGAAAGGTAAATCAAGGGATTTGAGATCTGGTAGTTATTCAGGCTTGTGCATAATGTCGAGACCCTTTTTGCTCATGTGATCGAGCCTTTGATGCCAAAAATTTGAGTTTCCATCCTCAACTACCGTGGAAGATCCCACTTCATCAATACTTTGTACTATGTAGAGACTACCAATTTTATCCCCTTTTGCAATAACCATGGAACCTTTGGTAACTTTCCATGTATCCGTTAGAGAGGTAAGAAAGCCCTTAAAGTAGAGCCAACTCACTGAAATTAAATTTATTTTAAATTGATGAACATGAAAAATATCTCTAAGTATCCATTTAACACCTCTTTTTAAACATAACAAAATATCCCTTTTCCCAATAACCTCACAAGCTTTATTAGCTTCTAAATAAAATTTTCCAAATTTACCTTCTTGGTAATTTGAGAAGAGATCCATGCATGAGGAGGCATGGAATGATGCACCAGAATCCAATACCAATGAAGTTGAAGCAGTTTCACTTGTTGATAATATCAAAGCACCATCTGCACTATCATAAACCATGTTTTCTTCATTGTCCCATACTCTGTCTTGATCCATTTTGTAATTTCTACAGTCTTTCTTTTGATGAACAACTTTACCACAAAACAAAAAATCACCATTGCACCCTCTTGACTTCGGTCTTTGTATAGATTTTGATCTCCTATGGTGATTATTCCTGCCCCTATTTTAACTCATTCCTCTATTATCATTACTTACTACTGTCGAGGATTGTCAAGATCAAGGTTCATCGATCTTCCTTCTCATGTGTTTGTTGAGAAGTGTGGCTGAAATTTCATCAAAAGCCAACTTTTTAGAGCTTGAAGTCGTAATCCTTATGGCTATAACAACACCATCCTAGCTATTTTGTATGAAACATAAAAGTAGGAAAGCTTTTTTCTCATCATCTTGCGTCATGCCAACCCAATTCTCTTGGTTGATTAAGGTGTTGAATTCATTGGGGTTATTTTCCATGGTTGTACCCTCCTTCATTTTGAGCTTGTAAAAATTTTTCATGACCAAAACTTTGTTTTGTAGCTGAAGCCATGACATATGTGTTGGCTATTTTATCCCATACTTCCTTTGTTGTTATTGAAGTTTTCACACTAAATAGAACATTATCTGATAGCAAAAGGAAGATTGATGCCCTCACCTTCGTGTCCAAGGTCTCCCAATCTTCGTCTTTCATCGAAGATGGCTTCTTAATTTTCCCCTCTAAAGCAAGCACAAGATCTTTCTTAATCAGTAATGATTCCATCTGTACCTTCCATAGGCTAAAATTTTTGCACTTTTGATTCCTCCATGTCTTTGGAAATTTAACCCCAATTTCCAATCAATTCAACAAACCCAGTCTAATACCAATTGTAAGTTTAAAGTTGTAGAGTAAAATTGAAAAACATAATAGAATTCAAGATAACAAACATACAATCGAAAAACACCAGATTTACAGTGGTTCATCAATTTGACTACATCCATTTCCACAGGGGAAATCCTTTATTATATCAATAGTTTTTCTCATTACATCCTATGTTAAACAACGTAGATTAAATAGAAGCATACAAAAGAAATGAAACAACCAACGAGCATGTCTGTTGGTCTTCATTATTCCAACAAAATTAATGATCCTATAAATGAATAAGTCATCAAATAGGATTAGGGGTCCAATGTGTTTGAGTTAGCTGTCAATAAATTCCATTTAGTTGTCAGTCATATCTAGTATTCTATCAATTGTAGTAGTTTTCTTTCATGTGTGTTAGCATAATTATAAGATCATGTTAAAGTCAAAAGACTATATATTTGTAATTTCTTATATTGAATAACAAGCTGCAAGTTTAGTTTCTCTATTTTTAATGTGTTGTTCTATTTTTCTAATACTTCAAGCATCACTTTAAGGGATGTGCCTGATTTGAGTTTAGTAGGGCACTTTTCTCACTTAAAGGGCACTGATTCATCTTAACTAGTACAACGTTACTTTTCTAAGGTGAAATAATTGTCATTGTGAAGTTTGGGTTGTAATTATGATTAAGATATAATTATTAATTTTTAAAATAAAATATTTAAAATATATATTTATGTCATTAAATTTTTTTAAGTTAAATTTGATATATAATTTTTTTTATCATTATTTAATTTTATTACTTATTTTTATGAATTAAGTTTTTTAATTTCTAATAGTACATATTTAGAGTTTGAAATTGATCTACCAAATTCACTTTATTACAATGAAACTAAATCAAGGAATGAATGGAATATTTACTTAAAACATTATTCAATATTTATATTGTGGGTTAAATACATTTTTTTATTGATAATTATGTTTTATTTTGAATTTAAGTAAAATTTTGATTTTATTAATTTTTTTAAAGGATATAACATTTTGTTGACTTCAAGAATTCCAAGTTTTTTTTGTTGATGTATTTATATGCTTAATTTTTATTCATAATTTTTATACCATATCTTGCCTCTTAAAACATTTTCTTTTTATTGAAGATCAAAACAAAATTATACCAAATCTTACATACTTTTTATTATATTTAAATTGTTAGCAAGTTTTCAAATTACCATGGTATACATGTAATAAGTTTTTTTAATAAATGAAAAATATTCTAGAAATATAAATTTCATATACAAATTTGAATTAACAAATATAATTATTTATGAAGATTATATTAAGATAATTTATAATGAACTTAAATTTATACAAGAACTATTAAAAATAAATTGATAAATCTTGAAATATTATTAATTTAAAAGTAAATAGATAAAAAAAATTATAGAAAATAATTTATGAGAAATCATACTAATTTATAATAGATTGATTTAAAATGTTTTATAATAAATAATTGAAATAAAAATAATAAATTTATTTTTTACCTAAAAAAATATTTATTGAGAGCATATTAATCAAGTAGGAAATATTTTAGGCAAGTAAATTTATTATATTTAAAATATTCAACTTGTAGTTTTGAAGTCAAATTCATTGACTTGTGTTGATTAGTAGTAGTTAGCATAAGCCTCTCTCTTATGAGAATGAATAGTAGTTCACACTTAGTATTCAATGCATCAAGATGATAAAGAAGTATTCGATATTCCAGAACTCAAATCTACTAGGTGTGTCATTCATTCTCATAAAAAATAGATTTTTTATATTTGTGATCTTGAAATATCCAATAATAAATTTGGTTTAAAATGTACACAATTAAATTCTATTAATAATATCATAATTTACTAATTAAATTATAAAATAATAAAATCTAAACATATAGAAATTTAATTAATGACCAAAGAAAAGCTGTTTACTGTTTCACCTCTATCAATATCATGTTAGCGAAGTTATAATATACAGATTTGTTACCTCATGAACTGCAAGATTTATCCTCGCAGCCATTAAAATGCAGAAGACCTGAAACATTGGCAGAGTTTTCATCTTAATCCTCTGCATCACACTCTGTCAATCATTCTATAAATGCATTTCAAGCTTCTTCAGAGCTTCGCAACATATGACTAACTAATGAGAAGGTCCCCCGGAGCTTTAAATTTTCCAACAAATTGACATCACTCTTAAAAAAGTAGATGGAGGGAAAGAGCAGTTGTCAATGTCTTCGTTATGTAGTCCAACTTTTTTTTGTATTATATGATAATGTTTTCGAAAAGTGATTTTGTTTCTAATGTGAAATGGCTTGATCAATCTTGAATTATCTTCCGAAAGTCTTTTCAATCAAGTCTTTGATTGAACATGGTGAAAATCTATGTGTGATTTCAGGTGATTAGATGCAAATTTAATTATCATATAGTAATTAAATCACCACACTTACCAGTCATTAATATGTCTTGGAAATTAAGTAATGGTGTCCACATCTGTATGAGATTAAATAATAATAATTTCTTACAGAATTTTGAATTTTTTGAGCATTGAAATCAGGTGAGATTGACTCGGTAGAGGAGATGCTGCCGTTTGAGACAAGAAATTGTGTAGAAGCAAAACAAGATGAAATTGGCTGAAAGTAAACAGCTGTTGTAGTCAATGTTCCTTTATTGTTGTCACATTTTGTCAAAATTATTTTGACTTTTTATTCAAAATAGATTTTTAATATTTGTGATCTTAAAATATCCAATAATAAATTTGGTTTAAAATGTACACAATTAAATAATGCCAATTCTAGGCATATTCAGCTGGAGGAAAAGACTTGGCATGTGAGAGTGCTGGAGAGAATTACGGGGGAAGTAGTTGGGATTAATTCCAACACTCCTCCTTAATCACAACTACTGTCATCTATAATGCTTAAACGATCTTTTTGAAAGACAAAACTTTCTTTTCCTAATGCCTTGGTAAAGATATCTACACATTGATCTTCAGACTTGCAAAATTCTAAAAATATTTCTTCATTGTTGATTAGTTCTCTAATAAAATGATATCTAGTATCTATATGTTTGCTCCTCTTGTGAAAAACTGGATTCTTGGACAATGCTATGACTGAGTTGTTGTCACAATAGATCTTCGTTGCATTTTCTTGTTCATGTTTCAACTCTTTCAACATTCTTCTCATCCATACAGCTTGACATGATGCCCCTATTGCTGCTACGTACTCTGCTTCAGCAAATGAGAGTGTGACTATTGGTTGTTTCTTTGAAGCCCATGATACTACACTGGTGCCAAAATGAAAAACATAACCGGATGTACTCCTTATATCATCAATACTCCCAGCACAATCACTATCAATATAATCTATGAGCTTGAAATCATTTGAAGTTGAATATTGAATGCCATAATTTCTTGTTCCACTCACATACCTTAAAAATTTTTTCCCTGCTTTCTAGTTTCAATCTTTTGGAGTCTCCATGAACCTTGAAATCAAACTTACACAAAACATTATGTATGGCCTTGTAGCTATTAAATACATAAGACTGCCAACAAGTATTTTATACAAAGTTGGATTTACATTATATCATTTGTCATCTTTACTCAATTTCAAACCTGTGACAATTGGTGTTGGTGTTGATTTGCAATTCATTGAATATTGAACCTTTTCAAGATATCACTTGCATACTTTGCTTGAGAAATGAATATTCTATTTTTATTTTTATTGACCTCAATGCCTAAGAAGTATTTCATGAGTCCCAAATCAGTCAATTCAAAAAAAAATTTCATAGCTTCTTTAAATAAATTAATTGATAAGTCACCCATGAATATCAAATCATCAACATATAAACATACAATTAGAATTTGACATTTTTCATCCATCTTTATGTACAACGTAGGCTCACTATTGCACCTCTCGAATCTATTTTGTAAAAGATATGAATCAATTCTGTTGTACCAAGCTCTTGGGGCTTGCTTGAGACCATACAATGTTTTTTTCAGTTTGGAGACTTTATCTTCTTGACCCAAAATCTCATATCTGGGTGGTTGTTCCACATATACTTCTTCCTCAAGATAAACATTCAAGAATGTTGATTTTACATCCATTTGATAAATAGGCCATTTTTTTTGAGCTGCTATGGCAAGTGTCATTCTTATGGTGTGTAATAGAGCTACAGGAGCAAATGTCCCATTGTAATTAATTCCATTTTGTTGTGAATAACCTTTAGCAAATAGCCTTGCCTTATGTTTTTGCACATCACCATTTGCATTCAACTTAGTTATGTAAATCCACTTTACTCCTATGACATATTTTCCTTTAGGAAGGCTCACTGACTCTCATGTTTGATTATTTCTAATTGCATCAATTTTTTCATCTATTGCATTTTTCTATTTTTCATCTTTAATTACATCTTCAAAATGAATTGGGTCATCTACTTGTGAATATAAAGCATAAAGAGAAATTAAATCAGCATTATTCTCACCTTCATTTTGCTCATAAATGTCTCTAATACTTCTGATTTTTTGTCTCCTCAAGATTTCCAATGTAGGATTTGACATGTTACTTGATGGTCCAACACCTTGATGGCCACTTGGAGATGGTGTTTTTTGTCCACTTGTGGGAGTGCTTGATTGAATATGTGAGATTGACCTTACACTTGATGATGGTGTCACTTGTGGACCACTTTATTGAGCTTGAATGAGTGTGGAAGGAGTCACATTTGAAGGAGTATTTGCTAGTATAAAAACTTCATTTTTCTCTTGTGGTATGCTGCTTGTTATGTTGACTATTTTTTCTACACTTCCATCCCATGCTTCTTCTTCTATGAACTGCACATATCTATTGATTATAACCTTATTTGTTATTAGATTATACAACTTGTAAGCCTTTGATTCATCACTATATCCAACAAATATGCATTTTTCTACTTTGTTGTCTAATTTTTTTTCTTAATTCATCAGGCACATGTGCATATGCCACACATCCAAAAACTCTCATATGAGAAACAGTATGTTTTCTTCCACTCCATGCTTCTTCCAAAATCACATTCTTGACACTTTTTGTTGGACATCTATTTGTTATATAAGTTGCACATGAAACAACTTTAGCCCAATATTCATTTGACACAAGCTTTTTTTTTAACATGCTTCTAGCCATTTCCATGATTGTTCTATTTTTTCTTTCAGCTACCTCATTTTGTTGAGGTGTGTATCTAGTTGTGAATTGCTTGTAAATTCCATGGTCTTTGCAAAATCTTAGAAAATCATTTGAGATGTACTCACCACCTCTATTGGTTCTCAATGCTTTGATGTATTGACCACTTTACTTTTCAACAAGAGCTTTGAATTGACAAAAATATTCAAACACTTCACTTTTATGTTTTAGAAAGTAAACCCATGTTTTTCTTGAGTAATCATCAATGAATGTTAAAAAATAAAATCTTCCACCAATTGAAGGTGTTTGCATTGGCCCACACAAATCTGAATGAATAATTTTTAAATGTGTTTTTTCCCTCTTTGACTTACCTGCTGGAAATGATTTTCTATGTTATTTTTCGAAGATGCACCCTTCACATGCTCTTTCTGATTTTTCTATTAAAGGAAATCCTTTCACCATGCTTTTCCTATGAAGCAAATTTAGGCCTCTAAAGTTTAAATGCCCAAATCTTAGATGCCAAAGGCAATTTTCATCTTTTATTTCTACTTGAAAAACTATTTGAGTGATAGCTGCAAGTTCTGTTTTACCCTCTTGTGGGTTCATTGTAGGATATGCTTGAGAAAAATCTACATTTAAATTCAGCTTAATCTTTAAGGGAAACATTTTATTGTTTGTCATTTGAACCTTGGCAATGAGCTGATTACTTGTGAATTTATCTAAAATTGTACTCTCCATTTTTTAAAGATACTCTAAACCCCTTTTGAACAAGGTGGCCAATACTCATCAAATTATGCTTTAAAATGGAAACAAAATAAACATCAGAAATATATTTCTTCTCCCTCTTCTTAGTTAGAATGTTGATGTCCCATTTTCCTTTGACTGCCACCTTATCGTCATTCCCTAAAGTGACATCAGATTTAATATTTTCATCCAAGCTTGAAAACATTTCTAAATTCTCTGTCATGTGGTTGCTACAGCCCGAGTCTAAAAATCATACGTCTTTTTCATTTTCTTGTGCTACATTGCAAGCCAAAAATATTATGTTTTAATATGATTTTTAGTTTTGATTTTCTGTTGTGAAATTTGCATTTTATTTTTTAAAATCATATTGCTTCTTCCTACATTCATTTGAATAATGTCCTTACTTTTTGCAATAGTGACATTGGACTTGAGACTTGTCATACCTTTGGCCTTGAGGGTGATTTTGAGTTTCATTGTGACTTGAGTATTGGCTGCTACCTCTTCCAGTTGAGCTTGATGGGCTGCTTCTTCCACATCTATATGAATTTCTTCCTCTACCTCTGAAATTTGTTCTTCCTCTACCTTTTCCATTGCTGATTGAAGCTTGTCTTGAATGCATGCTCCAATGATGAACTTGTTGACCTACTAAGCCTATGCTCATGAGAAATAACAAATGCATTAAGCTCATCAACTAAAAAATTGTGAGAGATTCTTTGTCTCCTCTATGGCCACAACTATGGATTCAAACCTTGTAGGTAAACTTCTCAAATTCTTTTCAACAATTCTTCTATCTTCTAGTGTCTCACCATGAGATCTAATTTGATTGACTAAACCCATCACTTGTGTGAAAAAAGAGTCTATTGAATCTGATTCCTTCATGAAAATTATTTCAAAATCTCTTCTTAGCATTTGTAGCTTTTTTGTTTTTACCTTTGCCATTCCTTAGTATGCTGTTCGGAGGATATCCCATACTTGCTTGGACTTAGTTGCTGCTGCAATCCTTGAAAAAATACTCTCATGCACTGCTTAAAAAATTTAGAATAGAGCTTTTGAATCCTTCTTCCTATTATCTCTCAATAAATCCTTCTCTACTTGAGTTAGACTATTCTATGCTACTGCATCAACTGGTTCTAGGTAACCATTCTCCAATAGATCCCAAATATCTTGAGAACAAAAAAGTGCCTTCAATGTTATGGACTAATAATCATAATTTTTCTCATTGAACTATGGGATTTGACGATTTGTTAAACTTATGCTTGCCATTGTCACACTTGCTTGAATACTTTTGTCAGAACTCTTAACTGCTGCTAAATATTTCCTTCAACAACTCTTTTTTTGAGAAACTCAATGCTTTGATAGCACTTGTTGACAAAGGCAAAGGAATTGGAAAATAGAGCATACCCAAAAAAACTAAATTGAAGAATTCTAATATATATTTGCACATATAAAAAAAACATACATAAAAATTTCATTATTAGAGAGTTCTATGTTCTCTATTCTGCAACTTCATACAGAAAGATCACAAAAAAAAAGGACCTATCCCAAATAAATTGAATATGCCAAGAGAAAAGAGGACAAAAAAAAATCATTAATTACATATAATTAAAATTGATTGCACGGCTAGCAAAAAAGAGTCCATGACAAAAGATTTGCATTTAAAACCAAAATAAAAAATAGCTCACACAATGTCCAAATGAGATGGACTGAGCTGGAGGAAAAGACTTAGCAGGTGAGAGTGCTAGAGAGAATTATGGAGGAAGTAGTTGAAATTAATTCCATGAGAGTGCTAGAGAGAATTATGGAGGAAGTAGTTGAAATTAATTCCAACAGGGAACCAGTTGGAGCTGTGTTTGGAGATGACATGGGAGAAGGTACCATTCCTATTTTCACCATGTAAAAATTTGTGTACATTAGGATCTTTATGGGAGTGATTCATTTTTTTCTAGAAAAAAAGACTAAAGGTACAAAAACTAATCATAAAGCCTAAAACTATAAAAGAATATGCCTAGATCTGGGCAAATATCATGAAATCTGATTGTAGAGATCATATTAAAAATATTTGCACAGTTTTTTTGAAATGATCTTTGTTTGCATATTTTATATTTGTGATCTATTTCCTAGGGTTTATTGCCTCATACGCTTTCTGAAACACCTTTAGGAATTGTATTTGCAGTCTTGTGTGTTTGTCTTGCAAAGGAAATGTTGCTCTAGTAGAAACGTGGATATTTTCAATAGAAGATGATCAATTTGACAAATCTGGTTCAAGGAGAACTATGTCTTCAATAAATAAATCTCTATGAGTAAAAAGAATACACGATCTTGGAAGAAAAGAAATTAAAGCTTGATCTTGAATGTTGTACATTGGCATTTAAAATTTGCGCTAATTAAATTCTACGTATTCTCAAATATTGTTCTTGTTGGTTTCCTAAATTTGGAACAGAATCAGGGAATCTTTGTTAGGAAATTACTGACAATTGATATTGTGGCACTCAAATGCAAAAAATGCATTTGCTCAGTCATTTTCTGGGTGAACCAAATGGGTCCAGTTCATATTGCAGAAATAATTTTCAGGATAAATATCTTCTAGAATTTCAGCATCTTCCAGAATTGACATTATCCAGCATTTGGTATTCCAGCACACAAACAGACCTTAGAGTTTTGTTGAGTAGGTAAGATTGAATGTTATCGTCATCCACTGCTAGCTTAATGGTAGTCTTCTCTATCTTTCCTGAGTAGGAAGTGGAGTCTACTATTTCCCCTACTTTCACCAACTCCTCTTCAATTGCAAGATGTAGACTCATAGCCACTAAAATGTAGAAAACTAGAAATATTGGTAGAGTTTTCATCTCCAGTACCTTGGTTGCTCGCACTTCTGTAATAAACTCTACCCATGTAGTATCTGTAAGAAAATATATTTCAGGTGGCTTGAGAGCTAGGCAAGAATCTAACCATAAATAAGTGAGGTTGCTCCCCCAAGCTTTTATTATTCAGACATATAAAATCAGTCCTTGCAAGGGAGATAATGTCATGGGGAACACAAAACAAAATGGCAGCTATGCTCCCCACAAAATGCACCTAAATCATTTTTTTTTTTCAGATCTCAGTTTTTCAATTATTTTTTTCAAAAAAAATTGGTTGTTTTCGATTCAAAACATGTAGATCATGAAGAACAGATTGTCACGACCGAATGGCCCACATAATAGATATTGATTGTACATCGATAGTGGATGTCAGCTTTTGGGTGATGAGTGCATGAAAGAAAGGACATGCGCAGTATGGGTCTTCCTTGTTTGACTCCATATTTTATGCTAGGAGTCAAGGGAGATTTTAATATTTATCTTATCCTTAATTACTTTCTAGCATTTTCCACCCATGTGAATGACCGAATAATAAATTTATTTTTTCCTTGACTTCTTTCCAGTCCCCAAAATGTGCTTCATAGTCAATGAACGTGTTTTTATTTAGTCAATAGCCCTTTGGCTATAAATCTTTGAACCGCACAGATTTTAAGGGAGGATAATTTTGTGGAAAAAGAAAATATCAGTGCACAGAGAGAATTAAAGGGAAGGCAATACATGTAAAAGACAGAGAGCTTTTATGTTAAAGAAGAGAGTTTTATTTTGAGGGAGAATTTTATTTTAAGGGAGAAGGAAAATTTTATAAGAGGCACACATTAGAAGGAGAATGAGGAGAGCTCATTTTTGAAGGAAGAAAGACCAGCTCACACACAAGAAGGAAGGAAGGAAAGAGGAATAAATTCAACGCAGAAGAGAAGAATGGAAGCATTGCAACTCCAAATTTCTACTAGTAAAAACCAGGTTCTTTTATTGTTGAATTCATGTTTTACTTAGTGAGTAGAAATTTTATTCCGGTTTACAATGTTTGTGAAAGATCTATAGTATTTCTTTGTATATCTAGTTTTCTTATTAAAGATTTCTCGATTTATATAAATGTAGAGAGAGAAGAATTTGTGTATAATTCTTGAAAAAAAAATATTAGATTGAAAAATATGAGTAGTCTTAAAACTTTGAATTATTCTTATTGATGAAACTCTTTTGCAAATTTATTGGAAGGAAAACAGATGAACTAAGTTCAAGAAATGATTGAAAGGTTTAGTAAAATTCTTTTCTTTTTTGAACTTAGAATGATTTTTAAAAGTAAAAACTAGATTTAAACATAAATATTTTCATTACAAACTTACACTCAATTTTAACCCATATTTCAACATATCAAGTAGATGAATTTAGTGAATTGTTGAATGATTAGAAATATGAAGATGGTAATTATTTATTATGAGAATATGTAATCAATAATAACATTTAAGAAATTGGATATTATCTGAAAAGAGAAGATAGTAAATAGAAACAAAAGTCTTTGACAACTTTCAAATTTAACTTATGGATTAAGATAAAACTTAGGAACAAACTTGGTGTTTTTGTTATGACAGGAAACTTGACAAATTTCCTTTAGAAATGGAATGATTATATAAAATATGAAATGTGATTTTACTTTATCGTATGTTTTTTTTAGGTTGAGTATTTATGACTATTTTAGTAAGAATCCTATTATGAGAGGTTAAACATGGATTTTATGTTGCTTTGTGATTTATCTATTATTGGAAGGTCAAATCATAAATGAATACCTATGATTTTAGACCAAGTTAGTTATGCTTTTTGAAACCTATCTTTTACAAGTTTGACTATGGTTAATATATCAAGGAAGAACTATGCCTATGTGTAGGCTTATCTTCATTATCTTTACATTGAGTGCTTATGCGTAGATAAATACTAAGTATTACTAAATGATTCTATGAATGCAATCCCATATCTAAATCAGTGCAAAGTACATACTATTGAAGATTATGATTACTTGGAATACTAGATAAAATAATAAGGAAATGGTGTTTGCATGTGTTGAATTATGCAAGAAGGTTTATTTGTGTTTCTTCATGCTTAAAGAAATAGAAGATCCTATAAATAAACTTATATTTATTATGCAATTATATTACCTATTGAGAAGCAAGAGGATGGAATGTCTGTTAACCTTGTGTTTAAATTGAAACTAAGTATATGTTCTTCTATATTGGTTGGAAACAAAATAAAAGAGACTTTCAACATGTTGATCAAGAAAGAATTAATGTTTCTAATTTTAATATATATCATAATGATGCATATAGTTTTCTCCATGTACTATGATGATTTGAAGTTATACATATTATTTGAACATAAAAGAGCTAATGGCAGAATTGTATGAGTTTGACATATTTTGATAGTTAGGAAAAGCATGTCGTTATGTTCCTTTATGTATGTTGAATGCACCCATAAAACATGATGTACTATGAATTAAATGGAAATATTTGCACAATCTTTTCCACATGTATGAAATCGAAGAAGATATATAAGATTTATTTTCTAGAAGTCCATGATGTTAGGCCATTTTTCTGTCATAGTGAAATCTTATGAGAATGGCCTATTTTCCTTGCAAGTGTTCTTCATTGCCTCCCGCCCTGTGTTCTCCATGTTGTCACCTTGCCCTAGTCCAAATTGCACTTCCTAAATCAAAAAATCCAGAGAGATTCAAGTTTTGAGGTTTACAGGAAGCAAAATTTAAAAATCTGCCTAAGTGTCGAAAACCCATACTATTTTTGAAAATCCATGATGTCTTCGACCTTTTTGGCTTGCATAAAGTCCTCGATGTTTTCACATCCTTGTTTACCTTTGTGTCAATGTCAAAAACCTTGTGTGTTTTTGATCCTTTGCTATTGTGAAAACTTTATGTTTTTTCAACCTCCTAGTTCCCTGTCTGTCGGCTTTCCTTAAGTGCGCAAGTGCAATGATAGGTGGGCTTGAGCTTTCAAAGGCTCTTCTTTGATTGGTTGTCGCATGGCCGCATGTCAGACTTTTCTGACATGTGATCATGAGACCACTTGCCACCTGTCCGTGTGGATCCAGTTCTTCCTGTTGTTCATCTTGGTTGGTGGTGATGTCTTTATTCAGTGATCTGGCGACTGTGTAGTCATGTGATCTCTTCTCTTCTCGTGGTTAGCGGCTAGCATTCAATGACTTTGCAAGCGGTTTGTCGTGTAGTCGCTGAATGCTTGGCAGCTGGGAAGTGGACTCGATTCTTCAAGTGGTAGGAAAGGTGATCGACGGTCGGCATGTGATCGCAAGCAATATTCTTTCCCCTTGTGATCATGTGCCTGCTGTTGATTTTGTTAAAAGAGCGTGGTAGTCCTAGTGTTAGAGGGGAGGTAGAGATGTGTTTTGATTGGCTGTCGCATGGCCGCATATCAAATTTTTCTGGCATGCAATCATGCGACCGCCTGCCACCTGTCCATGTGGTCCCAGCTTTTCATTGTGTTCAATCGCCTGGCGGTTGGTATTCTTCTGGTGACCTGGTGACTTGCAGTTTTCTCTGGTCGCTGAATCCTGGTGGTTAAGTCCCCACCATCTAGTGACCTGGCGGGCAGTTAAGCTTTCCACAATCACGATGTCACTAGATGGTGGGCCTGGTATTTCTTAAGTAGAGTGACAATGCGGGAGATCTACAGTTGCCGCATGATCATGATGAATATTCCTCTCCCTTGTGATCATGCGACCACCATTCAATCTTGGGCTTGCAGGGCATGGGTCCAGTGTTGGTGACTGGGCGGTATTTGGTGAACAGTGGAGTGACATGTGTTGTATGGTGGGCCAGGGTCTGTGGCATGGCAACAGGTGGCATCTTGTGTCGCTGTTGTAGAGTTAATGGCGGAGTGGATAAAGATCTAGCGGCCCAATAAATTTGCTTCTTGTCGTGGGTTCGCGGGATGATTTGGTGGCAACGCTATTCTTTTCATGAACTGGCGAAAGTCCTTTGTCACCAGTTTGCCAGATGACTTAGTGGGCTATTTTAACACGTACAGTCATGTGTTCATAGGATTCAACTGTGGTTAAGCTTTTCATTTCGCGACTGGGATTTTTCCTTGTCGCTAGTTCGTGAAATGTTGACCCATGGTGCTTGATGAGTTAGAGGATCTGAAGCTCGGGAAAGGTAGAGATATCTACGGTCGGGACTTATTACCGATCTCTGATCGAATCAGGACTACCGATGTGCTCTTGGCACCAAGACTTAGCCATTGGAGTTCAAATTCAAATCTCAGAGACATTTCCAGTGACCAATAAGGATTGCAATTGATGACAAAGAGGGCCAGAGTTGGTGAGATTGATCTTGTCTGTCGTTTCGGTCTGGTCCAAGGTGCCATGAGTGATTGCAGGGATTTGTGTCATGTGGAGGAGGATAGTTTTTCTTGGCTCGAGGTGTTTTTGTAGTAAATTTTGTGACTATTGGTTTGAAACCCTAGCCCTAACTGTCCGTAGCTTGTTGCATTCTCTCTAAGAATTCCACGACAGCTAGTCGTATAAATTGTAGGTGGTTCAATTTTCTAAGGGTTCCTTCTTCTGCAAATTTTTGAGGAGAATTGGTTCCATGAAAGGCTTTGTTCTTTAGATTTCCCCTTCTCTTTGCATATAGGGTGCTCTGTTTCCATTGCTGGTTCAGAGAAGACAATACATATTGTAACAGATTTATTTTATGTACGAGGATATGATATACTCTTACTATACTGAATTATCTCCATTTAAATTTTGAATGCATTAATCATACATCAAGGGTGTTTGATTTGTCTATTTGCATTGCCTACGTGTTTGCAAGTGGAGTTATCTTCGCAGAGGTAACTGGTTCAGGGTTAGTGTTTATTCATGCATGAGCTGAGATATCAAATATAGGTCATGCTTGTCTTCCAGTGGATGCTGGTTAATGTATTGTCTGTTTATAGGTCTCTTCTAAGGGGAGGGTTAAAATCCTTTGAGTGGATAATAACATGCTTGAATGCACAGGTGGGTGCTAAGTTGAGGTTTGGTCATGGTGTGTGATTGATGTCAGGCATCAACACATTGAGCATATTGTGTTCTTGTTTCATAGTTGTCTCTTGCTGTAGGGTATTTGACTCTGTGGCCCATTTGATAAGGTACTAGTCTATCAGAGACTTAGGGCATCTCAGAGGTCCTTTCAATCCATTCAAATCATTTCCTTTCAGTTCCACCCTTTCCCTTTCTTGTTGTTAGGATAGGTCTCTAGCTTTCAGTCTCATTCCATGCAAGTAGGGCTTTTGCATGAGATTTTTTATTGTTGGGGTACAAGATACCTATAGGAGATTGGTTTCTATTCCACATTAATCTATCTGTAGGCTTTTGGTTTGTCATGAGGTGTCTTGAATATGCAGATAGGGCAATACCCACCTGAGTGAATGTGGAGCTCAAAGAAGAAGGAGGATTTCTCTTTATCCTCATCAATTGGTTTGTTTTCCTTATCAAGCTTGAGTGCCTAGCCTTTGTTTCAAGGCCAAATATTTGATTCAAGCTTAGTCCTGCAAGGAGAAGAACCAACAAAATGGTGACTCCGTTGGGGAGAGTCTAGAATAGAGTCAGATAAACAAAAGGCATTGACTAAATCTTCTTACTGCATGCTGAGTGGCGACTCTGAGTTCTCTTTTTGATCAGTGTCTTTCCTGATAGATAGTGCATGTTATCCTGGTGAGTTTTGTGTTGGTTGGAAGAAGAAATAAAGAATTATCTTTCCTCTCAATGAGGTGGTGACTCTACACTATCATTTTCTGATGGAGCTGCATGGAGAGCTCTAGATCAGCCCTTCTTCTAGCCAAAGGTCTTCTGCTGCAAACTTCCAGGTATTCTTTTGTTGAAATGTATCCCTATCAAGTGTTAAGCACCATTACAGAGGGATGAGTTGTAGTGGGCAGTTCCTCATGGAGGAATATAGGCCCTTTTGTTTTGATGGCATTGAAGGTGCCCCTAATGAGTTCTCTACTGAGGATGGGAAGTACTTGCCAAGATTCATGGCTAGTGGATCTATTTCTGCAAGCCAGCATGTTGATGTTGTCATGGATATTTTTGGAGATATGGATGTTCAACATGAGGATATTACCATGAGGTTATTTGTGCACACATTTTCTGATGGTGCAAGGAAGTGGTTTTTGTCCTTTCCTTCATGTTCAATCCCTTCTTAGGATGTGTTGAGAGCTAAGTTTGTTGAGCATTTTGATAAAGTTGCTGCTCTCAAGAAGGAATTAGCAAGGTTGAAATTGGTCAACTGGTAGTTAGTAGAGGACATAAGATTGCTAAGACTAGTGGCTCCTGATGATGTTCATGAGGAGGCTAGTGTTCCTGATGTTGAATCTCACTATGCAGAGAGTGTTGACTATGAAGCTGATTCTGAGATCAGTGCATATGAGAGTTCTGAAGATGAATATGAATTTGGCAATATTTCCTTTCTGTCTGCAGATTTTTATTCTTGTCAACATGAGAAGGCAATTTTCTTGTCCTGGTGTGATGATGTTTTGTATGAAGAGGAGAATATTGGATATGATGCAGATGATGATTCCTGCATAGATTGCTTCACACAAGATGATCTAAGGCTAGACGTCTCCATTCTTGTCTTGGATAAGAATGATGTTTGCAATGACATGGATGTAGCTGATGAAGAAGAAAATGATATTGAAGCTCAAAGTCTACTAAGCAGTGAAATAATTTTAGCACTCTTGGCTGAACAGTTCCAAAGGTATGCCCCTGCTTTGGACTTTGATTTGCAGCTCCCCTGTGATATAGTCTTTGACACTGATAATGAGGCCAGTGTTCAAAGTGACCATGAAGACCCATGCATATTAGGTTTCCCCTCTGGTAGTGACTCTGCAGAAAGAGAAATAGAAGGATATGACAGTGTGTTTTCCTATCATCAAGATTACAGTGATGAACAAGTTTCTTGTTCAAGCCCTTTCCCTATTTCTGCTAAGTATGATATTGAATGTGATAGTATTGAGGACTTAGTCTTAAATAGTTGGGACATATTTTTTTTTGGTGAAAATAATGATGATGCAGTGCTCCCCTATCACCAAAGTTTTGATAGTGAAGAAGACCTTCACTTGGTTCATGATCCAGTTCATGAAGACATCATGGAGGAACCAAGTTTCTTAGTGGCTGAAGCAATGTGTAAAGATAAATCAGAAGATTCAAGTCCTTCTCAGCCAGGTAACTGTATTGTAATGCATGATGCTCAATATGTTTTATTTTCTAATGCATTACTAGATCAAATTTTTGCTTCTAGTCAGCAGGGAGAAGTAGATGATGTTCCCTACTTCTTGGAGTTTGAATATGAATATGATAGTCGTGGCTAGAAAAACATGGGTGGTGATTAGTGCAAGTTTATTCTTCAGCCCATGAATATTAACATATGTTTGCAGCAAGCTGGTCATGAAATTTTCAGGTGGCTGGTTGCATATGTGGATGAAAACCAGATTTTTGATGCAAGAGGGTCACTAGTTTTCTTTTGAGGCCTTGAGCCTAGTTGTACATATTTGTAAACTCTATAAATAGCTTTCCCTTTCTTGTTGTGTGCTTTCCCTTCCTGTTCCCTACCTTTTTTGTGTTCCCTATTTTTGTCCAGTGGTTGGTCTGCTCTCCCAGTGATTCTAAATTCTTTCCATGCCTGCAACAGCCATGCATCCCCAACCAAAGCCACTGTTAGGCCATTTTTCTGTCATAGCAAAATCTTATGAGAATGGCCTATTTTCCTTGCAAGTGTTCTTCATTGCCTCCTGCCCTGTGTTCTCCATGTTGTCACCTTGCCCTGGTCCAAATTGCACCTCCTAAGTCAAAAAATCCAGAGAGATTCAAATTCTAAGGTTCGCAGGAAGAAAAATTTAAAAATCTACCCAAGTGTCGAAAACCCACAGTATTTTTGAAAATCCATGATGTTTTCGACCTTTTTGGCTTGCATAAAGTCCTCAATGTTTTCGCATCCTTGTTTACCTTTGTGTCAATGTCGAAAAACTTGTGTGTTTTTGATCCTTTGCTGTTGTGAAAACTTTGTGTGTTTTCGACCTCCCAGTTCCCTGTCTTCCAGCTTTCCTTAAGTGCACAAGTGTGATGACAGGTGGGCCTGGGCTTTCAAAGGCTCTTCTTTGATTGGTTGTCGCATGGCCGCATGTCAGACTTTTTTGACATGCGATCATGCGACCGCTTGCCACCTGTCCGTGTGGGTCCAGTTCTTCCTATTGTTCATCTTGGCTAGCGGTGATGTCTTTATTTAGTGATCTGGCGACTGTGTAGTCACATGATCTCTTCTCTTCTGGCGGTTAGTGACTAGCATTCAACAACTTGGGGAGTGGTTTGTCGCGTAGTCGCTGAATGCCTAGCAGCTGGCAAGTGGGCTTGATTCTTCAAGCGGTAGGAAAGGTGATCGATTGTTAGCATGTGATCACAATGAATATTCTTTCCCCTTGCGATCATGTGCCTGCCATTGATTCTGTTAGTAGAGCATGGTGGTCCCGGTGTCAGAGGGGAGGCAGAGATGTGTTCTGATTGGTCATTGCATGGCCACATGTCAAACTTTTCTGACATGTGATCATGCGACCGCCTGCCACCTGTCCACGTAGTCCCAGATTTTCATTGTGTTTGGTTGCCTGGTAGTTGGTTTTCTTCTGGTGACCTGGCGACTTGTGGTTTTCTTTGGTCGCTGAATCCTGGCGGTTAAGTCCACACCACCTAGCAACCTGGCGGGTGGTTAAGCTTTCCACAGTCGCGATGTCGCTAGATGGTGGGCCCGGTATTTCTTAAGTGAAGTGACAATTTGGGAGATCTACGATTGCCGCATGATCATGAGGAATATTCCTCTCCCTTGCGATCATGCAACCATCATTCGATCTTGGGCTTGTAGGGTGTGGGTCCAGTGTTGGTGACTGTGCGGTATTTGGTGAATAGTGGAGTGACATGTGGCATATGGTGAGCTAGGGTCTGTGGCATGGTGATAGGTGGCATCGTGTGTCATGGTTGCGGAGTTAATGGTAGAGTGGATAAAGATCTAGCGGCTCGATAAATTTGCTTCTTGTCGTAGGTTCACGGGATGATTTGGTGGTAGTGCTATTCTTTTCATGAACTGGTGAAAGTCCTTTGTCGCTAGTTCGCTAGATGACTTAGTGGGCTATTTTAACATGTGCGGTCATGTGTTCACGGGATTCAACTGTGGTTAAGCTTTTCATTCCACGACTGGGATTTTGCCTTGTCGCCAGTTTGCAGAATGTTGACCTGTGGTGCTTGATGAGTTAGAGGATTTGAAGCTCGGGAAAGGTAGAGAGATCTACGGTTGAGACTTATTGCTGATCTCTGACCAAATCAGGACCGCTGATGTGCTGTTGGTGCCAAGACTTAGCCGTTGGAGTTCAAATTCAAATCTCAGAGACATTTTCAGCAACTAGTAAGGACTCGAATTGATGACAAAGAGGGCCAGAGTTGGTGAGATTGATCTTCTCCACTATTTTGGTGTAGTCCAGGGTGCCATGAGTGATTGCAGAGATTTGTGCTGTGTGGAGGAGGATAGTTTTTCCTGGCTCAAGGTGTTTTTGTAGTAAATTTTGTGACTATTGGGTGAAACCCTAGCCCTAGTTGTCCATAGCTTGTTGCATTCTCTTTGAGAATTCCAAGGCAGCTAGTGGTATAAATTGCAAGTGGTTCAATTTTGTAAGGGTTCCTTCTTCTGCAAATTTTTGAGGAGAATTGGTTCCATGAAAGGCTCTGCTCTACAAATTTCCCCTTCTCTCTGCATATAGGGTGCTCTGTTTCCATTGCTGGTTCAAAGAAGACAATACATATTGTAACAGATTTATTTTATGTATGAGGATATGATATACTCTTACTGTACTGAATTATCTCCATTTGAATTTTGACATTAATCATACATCAAGGGTGTTTGATTTGTCTATTTGCATTGCCTACGTGTTTGCAAGTGGAGTTATCTTCACAGAGGTAACTGGATCAGGGTTAGTGTTTATGCATGTATGAGCTGAGATATCAAAGATAGGTCATGCTTGTCTTCCAGTGGATGCTGGTTAATGTATTGTCTATTTATAGGTCTCTTCTAAGAGGAGGGTTAAAATCCTTTGAGTGGATAATAACATGCTTGAATGCACAAGTGGGTGCTAAGTTGAAGTTTGGTGATGGTGTGTGATTGATGTCAGGCATCAACACATTAAGCATATTGTGTTCTTGTTTCATATTTGTCTTTTGCAATAGGGTATTTGACTCTATGGCCCATTGGATAAGGCACTGGTCTATCAGAGACTTAGGGCATCTCAGAGGTCCTTTCAATCCATTCAAATCATTTCCTTTTAGTTCCACCCTTTCCTTTTCTTGTTGTTAGGATAGGTCTCTAGCTTTCAGTCTCATTCCATGCAAGTAGGGCTTTTGCATGAGATTTTCTATCATTGGGGTATAGGATACCTATAGGAGATTGATTGCTATTTCACATTAATCTGTCTGCAGGCCTTTGGTTTGTCATGAGGTGTCTTGAATGTGCAGATAAGGCAATACCCCCTGAGTGAATGTGCAGCTCAAAGAAGAAGGAGGATTTCTCTTTATCCTCATCAATTGGTTTGTTTTCCTTGTCAAGCTTGAGTGCCTAGCCTATGTTTCAAGCCCAACTATTTGATTCAAGCTTGGTCCTGCAAGGAGAAGAACCAACACATGATATGTTATATTGAAACTTGATTGTGAATGTATCAAGTAGCACATATTCCATTTCCCCTTAGTTTTACTTTATTAGATTACTTCTATCTGGGCTGGGTATCTTTCATGTAAGGAAAGATTCTGTGGAAGCATTAATGCTTTGTGGTTGGTGGAAGTGCACTCCCACAATATTATCTCCCTTGCTAACTTTTGTGAGCAGGTTTCTGAAGCTCCTTATAGGAAGGACTTTCTTTTTCAATGTTACGCCATTTCTTAATCGACATTGTGGTATTTGTTGGTTGAAAATCTCTTAGGTTGTTACCCAGACATGGAAACTAGTATTTGGTTGTAGTTGATGTGATATCTCTTATTATGGTTTCATTAGGAGACTTGACAGATGGTCAAATTTTTTCTTATTGTTTCAGACAAAGGTATGATTTATCTTTTCGACGATTATGATCATAGTAGTACTTGTATTCCTTTATTTTCAATGATATATTTGTATCTAGTCGAGTTGTGCATTCAAACTTTGACTAGTTGACCGATTTCCTTGTCTTTATATGAAATTTTCTAATGTGGTCTTTGTGTTGAAAGATCAGTCTTTACATATGGTATCAGAGCTCTGGGTTCCATACTAGGGCCTTGAGTTCACTATGTTTTGTTGCAAACCTTTAATCGCATAAATTATGATTCAATTATTTCTTAGTCTATGAACGTAAATTTGGTTCCTTGGATTGACTAGAATGATTTTCCAATTTCAAGTTTATCTTGATAGAAAAGGATAGGATGATCATTGTTTTGTGGAAATAGACACTTAAGGAACAATATTTCTTATGTGAGTGAAATTTTCTGAATGTCCCAAGTTGTTCTTGGAACTATGAAATTTTGAAACAGTTATGAGAGCTTGACAACTGTCCAACTTTGAGTGGCGTGATTGTTTTTATGTTTCATATTGCAAAAATGTTAGAATATGAAAAAAAAATTATGTGCTACTTTGTGTGTGGGATACACTTAAAATTTAATATTTTGTTTTCCTCTACATTAGAGTAGCAAAGAAAGAAGATAAAATTCTATGAGATACTATGTAGTGAAAGAATGATGGTTATGAAATGAAGGTAAGAAAGTTTGCCAAAATTTAGGACTTTGATTTTGATAAATGATAGAAATATGTATTATTGTAAGGTATACTCACAAGTGTTATGAAAGGATTTTAATACTAGAATTTTATGAAATTCTTAAGGAAGAAGAATTCAACATGTTTTATATGAAACATAAATTCATAGAAAATTTGTGAAAATATATATATGTCTTACCTTGCATGGCATGAGATTTCAAAAGAAAAGAGAGAATTAACAATTCATGTCAGTTGGCTTTAGTGGAAAGAATAGTATTGTTTAAGGAAATTGAATGCGTTATTGCATGATGATGTAAACTTTGAGATTTATGACCTAGAAGTATGGTCATGTTCTGTAGCATACCTTGGATGCAAGGTGACGTATAGTTTTTACTCCCTTCTTGTGGCTAGTGTTAGTCACTCTGAAAATGTGATTTGGTTTCAATTTATGTTTTATTTTGAACTTTGAAGTGGTGAAGGACTAGCTTGAATTTTAAGTTTCTCTTATGACCATCTAGCCACAAATTTTGATTTTTTAATCAATTGAGATTTGTTCACATTTCTTTTTGATTCTTCTTACTCGATCTTTGGGATTTTGAAATTAAAATTTGTGAACTTTGAAGATTGTGATTTCTTATGATCTTATGGTAACTAGAATGTGTTTTATGTTGCTAGTCCTATGATGCGAAGTAATGTCATCCATCAAGTTTAACATTGATAGATTGTAAAGGGGAGTAGATTGTCAGGAACATACCATTCCTAGTCTTGCATTCATATGTTTTAATTATTATGAAATGATCAAACTGAATTGACATGCAAAGGGTTGTGTATATTAGAAATGCATTTCATGAAATTATTAACATTGATTAATATTCTTAGATGTGAGTTATGATGTTATGAGAAGCATTGCATGGATATGCATAGAATGATGGAATCCATGAAAATTACATCTTTTTGACATTAATATGATATTACTAGCATATGGGTGATTATATTTGAGACCTTGCATGAAATTATTATGAGGTGATTGAAATAGATGTACTAGTTGATGCATTTTGATGATCGACAAGTAGGTCAACATATTTTTATGAAAAAGAAAGAGTTATTTGGTTATGAGGCATAATTCATGTGTTTGACAGAATGGTCAATACCTCTTTCTTTTTATGTGTATTTTAATTTGACTAGATGGTTCAAATTATGTGATTGCCTATGATGAATAAGAATTTTGAAGGGCATAATTATTTTGATCAGTTTCTTGTTGTATGAATTACATGCTCTTATTATTAATGTATTATTGCATGAAAGGAATTATATGAAATGCATGGACTACATCTTCTTACTTATTTTTTTTATATATGAGAATTGGAAAGTTTACCATCTGGTGAGGGGTGCCAAATGTGGGGAAATAGGGAAGGGTAGAAAGGGATGTTTCTCTACCTACCAGTGTTCATTCCTGGTGATAAAAAGATGCTTTGGCCAAAGCTTATGCGCATATGTTTTCATAAATATGCTGCCCATGTTCCATCTCCCTGCCACATTCATGATTAGTTCTACTTAGCCATACGTGGAAAGTAGTTAGTTTCATGGTTGCACCAGATATCCCTACCTTTTATTCATTGGGCATTGCAGGGTTGGGAATTCTGCAAGTAGGTAGAATCCCAAGGAAGTGTAATACTTTATGGAGAGAATAGACAAGTGTCTGAACCATGCTCCTGTCTCAAGATTTGTAGATGGACAACTGACTGTCCAAAGGCATAGGAGACATGGACTTATAGAAAGGACAGATGTCCAATTACAATTAAATGTCTTGTTTCATGATTAACCTTTATGGTTATGCTTCTAAATGCATTGTTATAGATGCATAACATATTTAAAATTGTTGATTTTATATGGTGATGAATTAGAATGATTTATTTGGATGCTTATGCTTAGATGAAGCACACTTGCATTACATTGATGAAATGTGAATGCTTATTCTTGATAAGATGTAAGACTTCTAGGAATTATATTTGTTGAGAGATGAAATATAAATGCTATGATGAAATGAGTTAAAAATTTTCTTTTGAATTACTATTGTGACAAGATGGGCATGAGGGCCTAGGTCACATAAATAGAAAAATGGATTCTACAACCTTTTCAAGTGTTTGGGGAAATGGACAGATAACCATCTCACCTAGTAAGTACCACATGTTAGATGGTAAGTATGAATGATTAATTTATTTACGATCAAGTTCAGGTTTAGAACTTATTTATTGAGCATTTGTAGTATTCCAATGATTATCTTTATTTTGGGATATTTACTATTGGAAATTATCTTCCATGATGAATTGTAATTTGACTAAACAAAAATATTGTAAGTGTCTACATGTATAACTATGACAGGAATTTGATACAAAGTGCTCAATCCATTAATTACGTCAGTATGATACCAAGGTATGGTAAGAAGAATAGGTACGTGTGTGCTCTTTGGTAAACTGAAGGTATTATGTATATTTATGACTAAAAGCATTAGGGTGAAGGAATGATATATCTCGATTATGTTGAAAACATGTACTAATGCTTTGATGTTGTTCCTATGTATCACAGAGGGAATGACACATTATAATAGAGGGGGAATATTATCGAAGAGAGGTAACTCTAATCTTTTAAAACTGAAGGATAGTAATGGAATTCACACACTCACTAGACATTGCCTATGAGGCTTGTTATGAATGATTTATTTGACGAATATGTGTGCATGTCTATCATTGTTTTTCAAATGAAAGTAAGAATTCATTTAGGATTAAAAGCATACTAGATGTAACTTCTAGTAATAATTATAGTTGATGGTTCTCCATATGTGTATTATCTATTGTTGTTATCAAAAGTTAGATAAAATGCAGTCGAAAGTAACTTTCTAGTAAGCAAATGAAATTGAATCTTGTTGATTTTTTGTTAGAATGCAAGGAGTGTACACATGCATTACCTTAATATTTGAATAATGGGAGATGATTTAGCATCATGTCAATTGTACTATTCTTAAATTATCTTTGCATATGATTTCCAATTTTGAATTATGCATCAAAATGATGCATTCTTAAGAGGGGAAGGATGTCATGACCCAATGGCCCACACAATAGATATTGATTGTACATCGATATTGGATGTCAGCTTTTGGGCAATGAGTGCATGAAAGAAAGGACATGCACAGTATAGGTCTTCCTTGTTTGACTCCATATTTTATGCCAGGATTCAAGGGAGATTTTAATATTTATCTTATCCTTAGTTACTTTCTGGCATTTTCCACCCATGTGAATGACCAACTAATAAATTCATTTTTTCCTTAACTTCTTTCCAGTCCCCAAAACGTGCTTCATAGTCAGTGAACATGTTTTTATTTAGTCAATAGCCCTTTGGCTATAAATCTTTGAACCACGCAGATTTTAAGGGAGGATAATTTTGTGGAAAAAAGAAAATATCAGTGCACAGAGAGAATAAAAGGGAAGGCAATACATGTAAAAGATAGAGAGCTTTTATGTTAAAGAAGAGAGTTTTATTTTGAGGGAGAATTTTATTTTAAGGGAGAAGAAATTTTTTGAGGAGAGCTCATTTTTTAAGAAAGAAAGACTAGCTCACACATAGGAAGGAAGGAAGGAAAGAGGAATAAATTCAACACAGAAGAGAAGAATGGAAGCATTGCAACTCCAAATTTCTACTAGTAAAAACCAGGTTCTTTTATTATTGAATTCATGTTTTACTTAGTGAGTAGAAATTTTATTCCGGTTTACAATGTTTGTGAAAGATCTATAGTATTCCTTTGTATATCTATTTTTCTTATTAAAGATCTCTTGATTTATATAAATGTAGCGAGAGAAGAATTTGTGTATAATTCTTGAAAAACAAATATTATATTGAAAAATATGAGTAGTCTTAAAATTCTGAATTATTTTTATTGATGAAATTCTTTTGCAAATTTATTGGAAGGAAACCAGATGAACTAAGTTCAAGAAATGATTGAAAGGTTTAGTAAAACTCTTTTCTTTTCTGAACTTAGAATGATTTTTAAAAGTAAAAACCAGATTTAAACATAAATATTTTCATTACAAACTTACACTCAATTTTAACCCATATTTCAACATATCAAGCAGATGAATTTAGTGAATTGTTGAATGATTAGAAATATGAAGATGGTTATTATTTATTATGAGAATATGTAATCAATAATAACATTTAAGAAATTGGATATTATCTGAAAAGAGAATATAGTAAACAGAAACAAAAGTATTTGACAACTTTCAAATTTAACTTATGGATTAAGATAAAACTTAGGAACAAACTTGGTGTTTTTGTTGTGACGGGAAACTTGATGAATTTCCTTTAGAAATGGAATGATTATATAAAATATGAAATGTGATTTTACTTTATCGTATGTTTTTCTGAGGTTGAGTATTTATGACTATTTCAGTAAGAATCCTATTATGAGAGGTTAAACATGGATTTTATGTTGCTTTGTGATTGATCCATTATTTAAAGGTCAAATCAGAAATGAATACCTATGATTTTAGACCAAGTTAGTTATGCTTTTTGAAACCTATCTTTTACAAGTTTGACTATGGTTAATATATCAAGGAAGAACTATGCCTATGTGTAGGCTTATCTTCATTATCTTTACATTGAGTGCTTATGCATAGATAAATACTAAGTATAACTAAATGATTCTATGAATATAAGGCCATATCTAAATTAGTGCAAAGTACATACTATTGAAGATTATGATTACTTGGAATACTAGATAAAATAATAAGGAAATAGTGTTTGCATGTGTTGAAATATGCAAGAAGGTTTATTTGTGTTTCTTTGTGCTTAAAGAAATAGAAGATCCTATAAATACACTTATATTTATTATGCAATTATATTACCTATTGAGAACCAAGAGGATGGAATGTTCATTAACCTTATGTTTAAATTGGAACTAAGTATATGTTCTTCTATATTGGTCGGAAACAAAATAAAAGAGACTTTCAACATGTTGATCAAGAAGGAATTAATGTTTCTATTTTTCATATATATCAGAATGATGCATATAGTTTTCTCCATGTACTATGATGATTTGAAGTTATACATATCATTTGAACATAAAAGAGCTAATGGCATAATTGTATGAGCTTGACATATTTTGATAGTTAGGAAAAGGATGTCGTTATGTTCCTTTATGTATGTTGAATGCACCCATGAAACATGATGTACTATGCATTAAATAGAAATATTTGCGCAATCTTTTCCATATGTATGAAATGGAAGTAGATATACAAGATTTATTTTCTGGAAGTCGATGATATTTTATATTGAAACTTGATTGTGAATGTATCAAGTAGCACATATTCCATTACCCCTTAGTTTTACTTTATTAGATTACTTCTAGCTGGGCTTGGTATCTTTCATGTTAGGAAAGATTCTGGGGAAACATTAATGCTTTGGGGTAGGGTGGAAATGTACTCCCACAATATTCTCACCCTTGCTAACTTTTGTGAATAGGGTTTTGAAGCTCCTTATAGGAAGGACTTTCTTTTTCAGTGTTACACCATTTCGTAATCGACATTGTGGTATTTGTTGGTTGAAAATCTCTTAGGTTGTTACCAAGACATGGAAACTAGTATTTGGTTGTAGTTGATGTGATATCTCTTATTATTTTTTCTTTAGGAGACTTGACAGATGGTCGACTTTCTACTTATTATTTTGGACAAAGGTATGATTTATATTTTCAACGGTTATGATCATAATAGTACTGTATTCCTTTATTTTTGACAATATATTTGTATCTAGTCGACTTGTGCATTTGACCTTTGACTAGTTGACCAATTTCCTTGTCTTTATATGAAATTTTCTAATGTGGTCTTTGTGTTGAAAGATCAGTCTTTACACAGATGCTAAAAATTTCAGAAAAATCTGTTATGTTTTGGGATTTTTCAAATTTGGTCAATGGTGCATTCTGTCAGAGGATAACTACGTCCCAAAAAAATGGTTAGAAGGAAAAGAAGAAGAAGATGCCACTTTTGTCATTGATGGCATTATTTATTCTTTATTTTCTTGACTTTCGATTATGGGCTTCAAAATTTTGAGTCTCACACGTGAAAGTGGTCCTTGTCCAAACCATAGATTTATCCTTGTGAAGTCTTTTCAATCAATATTTAATTGGACAATTAAAAGATGAAAATTGATATATCAAAATTTTTAATTGATATATCAAAATGTTTTCCATTCTAAGTGATGTCAATTTCAATGAAAAGAATAAATCAAAATATTAAACGAATTATAGACCTCAAAATTAAGCATTTATGTAAATTCTTTAAGGTTATGTTGGAATTATTAAATTTTGAATTGTTTAGAAATCTAGATTTTCATATAATTGAATAGTTTTTTTATAAATGCCCACCATAGTAGAGGTCTAATACATTGTCCTATTTTCTACAGTATTGGTAGTCATCACTAATTTGGTACTTGATTATTATCATGTAAATCAATATAATCTTTACTCTCCTAAATATTTGAAGAAATTTAATTTAGTCATTATCATAGCATATGATGTGAGAGGAGTAAGAGGTTACTAAATAATCTAATATTCTTTGCGTGTTTTGATCTTCAAAAGGCCATATTTGTAGTCATCACTAATTTCGTACTTGGTTATTATTATGTAAATCAATATAATCTTTACTCTCATGGATATTTGAAGAAATTTTATTTAGTCATTATGATAGCATATGATGTGAGAGGAGTAAGAGGTTACTAAATAATCTAATATTATTTCCATTGATTAATAATCATCCATCAAATTATTTTTTGATAACATAAGCTTCAATACATTTGGTCTTTTTATTTTTATTATATTATTTGATAACAAACCTCTCCTCTTCATCATTACCTTAGATATTCATTGTATTTGAGCTTATTCAATGTTGAATTCTATTATGTCTTCTCTTTCTAATGTACAAAAGAATTCTAGGAACCAATCTTATTTTTTCCTTAATATCAAAATTGATGAACTTGGACAACTCTTCATATCAATCTATGAGAGAAAGGCACCCCATACTATTAGAAAACATAAGATTTCTTTTTTATGATTCCTACTATAATAGCCACATATTTCACTGTCAACCAGAGACCAATGTTTGACTACAACCAAGGTAATAATGATGGTTTTCACACACTATCTATGGCAATTCTCTCAAGTTTTTAAAGCCAATAGAAGTTGTTCGTTTTCTTTTAGACATGGAGAATACTGTCAAATGTGGTGGAACTTAGCTTTATTCTTGCCAATCATATTTTGTTCAAAAATTTCTATAACCAATTCAAAAATTTAATTTCTGCATGTTTTGCAACCATAGCATTTCATGAGGAAACATTAAATTAAAGTATTATTTCACATGGTTTCAGTAACGTGTTCATGGTCTCATATTTGGCACAGTATTGAAAGTAAATTGGCATTCCCAATAACAATATTTGACAAAGGTCCCGAATATTCATGATTTTATGAATATCGATAACCTTGTGCATATCTTTCAATTATTGCAATCCATGCAATAACTTAGTATTCAATGCGTCAAGGTGATAATCGAAGCATTGGATATTCCACAACTCAAGTCTGCTAAATGTGTCATTCATTCCCATAAAAACTAGATTTTTTAAATTTCTGATCATAAAATTTCCACCATTAAATTTAGCTTAAAATATACAGAATTAAATTGTATTAATCATATTATAATTAATTACTAATTAAATTATAAAATAATAAATTCTAAACATATAAAAATTTAATTAATGACCAAAGAAAAACTGTTTACTGTTTCACCCGTATCAATATCATGTTAGCTAAGTTACCTAAATCTCATGCACACAATTGGTTAACGGAAAATTGTGATTGTAAAAATTTTGGACAGGAGAACTTAGTTAAAATACCTGTGGAAGCGGTTTCAAATGGTGTTTGCGCCTCTCAGAGGTGAAGAACCTTTTGTGTTCCGTTGAGTAGCTAAAATCAATCTTTCTACTGCTACAAGGGAAACGATAAGGTTGTACAAGAAATTGGGTGGAGGGAAAGAGCAGTTGTCAATGTCTTCACTATGTACTCCTACTTTATTTTTTTGTATTATATGATAATGTGTTCGAAAAGTGTTTTTGTTTCTTATGTGAAATGGCTTGATCAATCTTGAATTATCTTTCGAAAGTCTTTTCATTAAGTCTTTGATTGATCACGGTGAAAATTTATTCATGACTTTAGGTGATTAGAAGCAAATTTAATTATCATATAATAATTAAATCACGACTGTTACCAGCCATAGCAAATCGCCCCCGATATGAAACCTTCCAATATCTCCTTCATCGAACGGTCATTAATATGTCTTGGAAATTAAGTAAGGTTGTCCACAGCTGTATAAGGTTAAACAATACTAATTTCCCACAGAATTTTGAATTTTCAGACCAATGAAATTGACGCGGGAGAGGAGATGCTGCTGTTTGAGACAAAAAAACAGGACGAAATTGACTGAAAGTAAACAGCTGTTCCTTTATTGTTGTAACATCTTGTCAAGATTATTTTTCCTTTTACAAATGAATACTGCATAAAGTGTTAGCCAGCCTTTATACAATGTAATATAATAGGAATAAATAGATAAATGGTTAAATTTTTGTTAGGTTTTAATGTGTGTTTTTCTTTTGTTAAGAAAGAATAAAATATGAGTGAATATTTATTATGTATACATTTTTTATTTAATTCTGTTTTGTTATTGATTTGAATTTTTACTTTTTTTTGTTCTCTTTTAGATAATGCTAATTATTTTATATTATTTTTTAATGTAATTATTTGTTGATATATAAAACATATAAATTGTTTAAAAAAGAACATCAGATTGAGATATAAGATATAAATTGAAAATAATTGTACATAATAAATGTACTTATAGAATGCCATGATCCGAATATTGTATTTGCACACAATGGAATTTGTTGATCTATATAAATGTCTAAATATCATTTGATAGGGAGCTTAGCCGTGTCCACCTTGAAGGGTTAATGTGTTAGTTAGTTAGCTTGGATAGTTGTTTGTCCACTTGCTAAACAATATTAAATGATTGTTTTCTAGAAGTTAGTGTATATATAATTATTTAATACATTGTTTGATTTCCCTAGGTGACACCTTGCAACCTATTTTATTTTTTATATTAAGGAAAATAAGTTTTGAAGGGACCTGAAACCCTTTACAAGGTCACAAAAGATAGGCAAAGAGAGCCCACTAAGATGAAATGAGTCAAGACCTAACCAAGGGTTCTATCAAAAGAGTCCCACAACCTAGAACAACCAGCTCAAGTGAGGCCCCAAGCAAACCCAGCCAAAAGAAAATCTCAAGATTTTAGGATTTTCCTTTAGCCCACTTCTGATGGGAACGAAGGGTCATATCAAAAGATGGTGAGGATCTCTTGGAATATTTTCCTTTAACCTTGATCCAACCCTCTTCAACCTTAGCAACATCAATCTGCCAAGCCAACGATTTGAAACTGGTAGAAATAAAACCCCTAGAGGGGGCCATGCTCTGCCCAAAGGCAACTAGTTGAGAACCAGGCCCAGGGAGAGGGGTAGCTCTAAAAGAAGTATGAGAAGACCCAGAAGCTAGCCCTATAGGGGAACCTGAAGGAACAGTGACAACCCCAATAGAAGGGGTGGCCACCATAGACACAGGGGGATCCAGCACACACTCAAAAGAAGGAGGAACATCAGCACCCATAGAATCTCTAGCAAGAATGGGGCTAGAAAGGGGAGAAGACACAGGGCCAACCTACTCAACCACTTGTGAAAAAATTCAGTGAGAAGACACCTTCTCCACTGTATAGTGCTGAGAAGAGACACCTTGCCACCACGAGGAAGTCGTTTTAAAATTTTGAAGCTCACATTGGTCAGAAACATGACCAATCTTGAAGCACCTTCTGCACCTGAAGGGGAGTCCTTCGTAATCCAAGTGTTGAATCCAACTTCTACCATTAGGAGTAATGAGTTTGATCTCAGTAGGAAGACCTTTAGAGATATCCAAATCTGCTAGAATGTGGGAAAAAAGTAGAGTGAAGCATGCCAAAAGATTTCTCATCCACCAATATAAAATCACCATTTGCATGCCCCGTAGTTTTAACAAGAGAATCAACAAAAAGATGGAGGGGAAGATTAGGCAACCTAACCTAGATGGGAAGCTTATTAAACACTTTAGAAGATGGGGAGAAGTTAGGATGCCAAGGTTTTAGCATCAGCATGAAGTGACCATCCTAGCTGAAGAAATTTTCACAAAGGATCATATTTCTATCCACAACATTTTCAAATTTAGCAACAAGAAAACCCTTAGCCATAGGAAAAATGTGGATAGTACAAGAGACAAGGGGCTCCTAGTGCTTGGAAATCTAGGAATACAGATCAGGAAAGATAGGTGAGTGACCCTTAAATCTATAGATCAAGCCATGTGAAGAGAAATCAGAGGCAGAGGCATCAATCTCAAAAATAGTCTCCTCCTCTAGTTCCACAATGATATTTCTACAAATTGGGAAGGCACAATGAGCTAACTTCCCCTTTACAGTCCTAGGCAAAGGCACGAGAGGGAACCAAGCCGAACTAGTAGAGGTGAGGGTTGCAAGACCTTGTAAGAGAGCCTCCATGGAAGGCCCAACAAGAGCCACAACTGTAGGCAAAACTAAGGAAACAACCGCTGTAGGAGCCGAAGGGACAACTGAGGCGACTAGGGCATCCCTAGCACTTGCAACAGAGATAGTGGAAGTTGCAACAGGAGTAGTAGCCACCATAGAGTGGGAGGCAAAAGACTGAGAACCTATAGTAGTTTCACCAGATCCAGTCGGATCTAACAAATAGGAACCATCCGCTGCCACAACAGAATGGACAGGAGTGGGAGCAATAGAACGAGCAGGAGAAATAGAAGGAGTGAGAGACATTTTGTTGTTATTGGTTGTTGGGTTGTGTATTTATCTCAATCATTGATTGAGAATTTATCATGGCCATTGGTTCTCCAGCAAGTGTAGTATAAATGGGGGTCTAGGGGCATTTGAAAAACATAACACAGACAAAGACACAAGGACAAGTTGGAGAGCATTTGCAGTGATAGAAAATAGTCTTATAGTGTTAGCAAGGGCGCAGTGATAGCAGTAGGAGATAGCGGCTGGAGAATAATAGTAGGAGAAATTGGGAGGTTGTCGAAGCTCTGCCAGTAAGAGGCAAGGAGTTTTTTTGTATCTCTTAATTGCTAAAGATTAATATATTTCTCATCTACAATACTAGTTTTCCCTCCTGGAATTTTCTAGGGACAATTGTCCAAAAATATTGTGTCATTGTGTTTCATATTTCTTTTCATATTTTTATTTGGTGAAGTCGTAGTTGTGTTATTTTTCAATATTAGCTATTAATTACTTTTTGGAAGTTAAATAATCTTTATAAGGTAGGAGATTAATAATTAGTGACTGCAATATAATTTTCACATAATGGTGTTAGAGAGGCACAAATTTTTGGCATATTGGGCTATTAGGTGCAAATTTGTTGTAGTTTATATAATGTCTTCAACTCTTTCAGGTGAAGAAATAGTGAGTAGGAGAGATTGAATGTTAATGTCATCAAGCACTAACCTAACGATAGTCTTTACTATCTTTCCTAAGTAGGAAGTAGAGTCTACTATTTCCCCTACTTTCACCATCTCCTCTTCAACTGAAAGTTGTACACTCGCAGCCACTAAAATGTAGAAAACTAGAAATATTGGCAGAGTTTTCATCTCCAACCCCTTTCTTGCTTTCTCTTCTACACTAAACTCTCCCAATGTAGTAGCTATAAGAAAATATTTTTCAAGCAGCTTGAGGGCAAGACAAGAATCTAACCATAAATAACTGAGGTTTCTCCCCCAAGATTTTATTATTTAGACATATCAAATCAGTCCTTGCAAAGGAGATAATGCCATGGGGGACACAAAAAAATGGATACAAGGAAAAGCAAAAGAAGATGATGCTTTTGTCATTGATCACATTATTTATTCTTTATTTTCTTGTCTTTTGATTATGCACTTCAAAATTTTGAGTCTCCCACGTGAAAGTGGTCCTTGTCCAAACCATAGATTTATCCTTGTGAAGTCCTTTCAATCAAAATTTAATTGGACAATAAAAAGATGAAAATCAATATATCAAAATGTTTGTCGTTGTAAGTGATAAGTTGTCAATTTCAATTAAATGAATAAATCAAAATATTAAATGAATTATAGACCTTAAAATTAGTCATTTATGTAAATTGTTTAAGGTTATGTTGGATATATTAAATTTTGAATTGTTTAGAAATCTAAATTTTCACGTAATTCAATAGTTTTTTAATAAATGTCCACAAAAGTGGAGGTCTAATACATCATCCTATTTTCTACAATATTGGTCAACTAAGGAAACTTAGAAATTCATAGAGGGAAAGAGTTCAATTTTTTTGAATGAATCCTTGGTTTATTGGTGAAGTTGAAAGGTTCTTAATGTGCCTACCAAGGATCAAGTATTATTGAGTGTAAGAGTTTAACATCAAAGACAAAAGAGAGAAATACTACTATGTAACTTTTTCACCACTCATATGATTATGTATAGTTTAAAATAGTTTCTTTTGAAAATGGTTGTATATTTGGACCATTTTAAAGGCATCAACAAATCGTCTTCCTTGCTCAAGATTGTTACTGTTCAACCTCTCCCTATCCAGTGTATTGTTAGGCCATCTATGGAGGTGATTCAAAGTTCATGGTGGATGGAAAGTGATGTCCTTATTTTAGACTCACAAAGCTAATAAGAAATCTTCCCCTCTTCTTTTCCCTTTTTCCTCTTTCCATTTCTTTATTTCAACTTGTTGTTATCCCTCTATGTTTTTTGCTCAAATTATCACTCTCTTTTATCTCTCGTAAGATGTATATGTTATGATACTAGATTTGGAGATCTTTCCTTTAGGATTCATTAACTAATGGAAAATTCAAAATGTTGGGTTAGGGCCTCAGGCTATTTTGACTTTTAGACTAGTAGGTGGTAGGGTAGTACATTTTGATTTTTCCATCTTGGTTTCTCAATTTTATTATTTTCTTTTTTAATTTTTATGGTGGATTGCCATGTTTTTCAAAAGAAAAACAAAAAATTTAAATGAATAGAATGTAATTAAAAGGAGATGAACAAATTAAAAAACCCTTTAAGTTAATAGGGTAAATTATGAAATATGCCTTTAAATGGCTTGATAACTCTTTCATTAACAAAGAGACTAGAGAAATTTATCTAAACTTGGAAATAATATGTTTATCAAATTTATTTGTAAAGAGTGTAATACCGGTTGTTGGCTTGTGGTGACTAATTAAGAAAGTGTTGTACACTTTTCCTCCCACCGTCATCGGGGTTCAAGGCCAGGCCAGGCCCCGAGTAGGGGTTTGGGGACAAAAACCCTCAAGAGCAGGGGTTCAGGGGTGCAACCCTCGAAGAATTATTTTTTTTGGGGGGGGGGGGGGGGCTGACATATTTTCAGCTATTTTTGGGCCAACATGTTGTAACTCATTCTAACCCTAAAGTGGAAAAATATTGTATAATATGGCTTAGGGTTAGGGATTTCATTATGTATGTTTTAGTAGCTTCTTACAGCTATATTGAGTTGTAAGGGATTACAGATTGTAATTAGGTTGTAATCACTGGATAATAATAATATTGGACTCCCTGTTGGTGGACGTAGCCCAGGGATTGGGTGAACCACGTTAAATCTATGTCTTGTGTTCTCTTCTATGTGGTTTATTATTTTATGATATTGGTTATATTTGCATGTAACTGTTATTTATGTCTTGTTAATCCTAACAAGTGGTATCAGAGCGAGGTTATTTTTCAGTTATCCTCTGCAAGAAGATCTCATGGTTTAGTGGGAGTCTCACGGTTGAGTGGGAGCAATGGAAGATGATGGGTATACTAAAGGTTGATAAGTTTAATGGACAAAACTTTCAGTTATGGAAAATGCAAATGGAGGACTATCTCTATTAGAAGGATCTATGGTGGTCGTTGGAAGGAAAACCAAGAAACTCGCAAGCATTTCTAATAAGGACTGGGATATTATTGATAGAAATGCCCTTGGTAGTATTTGATTAAACCTAGGAAAATTGGTGGCATTCAATATTACACAAGAAAAGATGATTGAAGATTTGATGAAAACCCTAGCAAAGTTGTATGAAAAGCCCTATGCTTCAAATAAGGTATTTCTCATGAAGGGTTTGTTTAATATAAAAATTGTGAAAGGTGGGTCAGTTGGTGATGATTTAAAAGAGCTTAATATAGTTACTAGTCAATTATCTTCTATTAATGTTATTGTTGATGAAAAATTCATGGCTCTCTTGATTTTGTGCTCTTTGCCTAAAACCTATAATGGCTTGGTAATGGTTGTTAGTAACTCTGTTTCTGGTTCTAATACCCTAAAATTTTATGATGTTATTAGTGTTATTCTAAGTGAAAAAATTTATAGGAAAAGCTTAGGTGGATCCACATCAGGTAGTGTCTTAAATGCATAAAGCAAAGGTAGAACCAATGAAATAGGAAACAATTCTAGAAATCATGGTAAATCAAGAGGAAAATCCAAGGGAAAAAGGTCTAAATCCAAAAGAGAAAATGATTGTTGGTACTGTGGAAAACCAAGTCATAAGAAGAAAGATTGTTGGTCTCGAAAGAATAAAGGAGACAAACAAGAAGGTAACAAGGAGGAAAATGTGGTAATTAATAAACTTGAAGAGGATGCCTTGCTTCTTTCTTTAGAAAGTGTTGATTATTCTTGGGTTTTAGATCCTGGGGCTTCATTTCATGGTACACCCCATAGAGGTTACTTTCTTGATTATGTCCAAGGGGATTTTGTGCTAGTTTATTTGGGCAATAATGAACCATGTCAGATAGTTTGAAAGGAAAAAATTAAGATTAACTTGCAGAATGTGAATCATTGGCTACTACAATAGATAAGACACATTCCAAGGTTGAGAAAGAATTTAATTTCAGTAGGACACCTGGGTGATGAGGGTTGCATAGTTACTGTTATACACTAAGTTTGCACCCTTGTTTCAAGCTCTCTTGGTCTTGATAACTTAGTATAACATGGGAATCATCTCTCGGTGTGAGACCTATGCTAACTGAGATGAGACCTCTAGGTTCTAGGCTAGTTTCTCTTGGATAATCACCTTAATTTGGTTCTTGACAAGAAAATAAAACTTTAGGGGGAAAAGGATAGAAGGAATGCTTGAAAAGGAAATAACTTGAAAGAAAACTACCTACTAGGTGATACACTAAAATGAAGGTATGAATTACAGTATAAAAGATGGATCCAATGAATAAACTTAGGTCTAGGGGATCACAACTCACTAAATAGGATTGCATAAGTATTTCATAGAAGGGTCTAAAAATTAAAGAGGGTATTTAGGGAAAGAGAGATTCTTTCACAAACAATAACACTCTTTGGGTTTAGACAACAATCTAGATGACCTGCAAACAAACACTCACCTCTGCAACTAGGTATAGGAATGAGACAATATTGTTAAGGGGTTATAGTATACTCACAAAAGCATTCACATCAAATCATCCGCAATAATACACAAAATTGTAAAAAGAGAGAAGGATCAATAACCCTAAGATATCACTGAGAACATACAAAATACTGAATTCATTAAGGGATAACTCACACAAAAAGACATAGGGACATGAAAAATGTCACAAAATCTTCAATATCTGAATTATCAATGGGAGGTTACAGAATGTAGAAAACTAGAGGATAGAAAAATGTCACAGATAGCCTTCTAAGAAAAGAGACTTTTCTTCTTTACAAAATTTCAACTCTGAGCTTGAAAAGCTCCAAAAAACATTATATACATCTCCTCTAATGCACACAGGTAGGAGCAAAATATCTAATTAGGGTTACATAATTTTTCATATAATAATCAAACCCTAATTCTGTCCAATTTGGCCATAAATGCACATTAAAATATCCCAGCTGATTAGATGTCTATGTTTGCGTGTCCATTTTATGTTTATACCTGTAAAAAATTCAGTCGCCATGATCCATCTACCTACCTACAACTCAGGCTCGCAATAGCTACAAAAATATGATATTCTGAGATATTTGAATTTTTTTTTAAATGATAAAATAGTCACAGGTGGCGCTAAAAATCTCTATCAACGGCCAATATTTAAATCTGAACTTTACTTTAAAACACCACCATCAAATCCTCCCTTTTTACCTGAGCTCGGCACTTGATTGTAAAACTAACTCGGCATTTACCTCAGGTTCCAATTTTCCTTTAGTTGAAAAATCCTTTAATACTTTAGCTGACCCGGGTTATGTTTGGCGAACATGAATAACTCTTTAGTCACTGATTCGGGAAATACCTTCTAACCCTGGGCCCATTTTTCCATTTGTCACCTTTCCATTCATCCTTGACTGCCCCATCAGGAGACACTTTGGCTAATTCTAACATTGGACCCACTGGGAACTAGATTCCAATCCAACGGTGGGCACATGATCTCATAGCCTTCGAATATTCCTTCTGATCATGCACCAACCATTGATCACCTTTTAACTGGGACCCCACTAACACATTAGGCCCACCTACAAGTCCTCATCATCATCAATAGCCAATCAAAAGAAAGCACATCAGTCACACGCAGCGCTGGACCCACTGACAGTTCTTTATGTTTCGACCAATAAGACACTAACAAATCACCCTGACCTAGAAACATGGTCCCACAGTCAAGTCTTAAGCTTTGACCAATCGCAAACTAGCATGTCATCTTGACCTAGCATGGACCCACCTGACAGAACCCGAACACTTGGCAAATTGAACGACGTGCGTAAGATCGCATGTGTCAGAAAAGAGCTATGAGAAGATACGCCAGCCATTGATCCTTGTCCTACTAACATCCCTGTAGACACTTCGACATGGCTCCACTGACATATCCAAATCATCATTATGTGGACCAATAGAATTAAACCACATCAGCAAGAAAGGACCCACCCATAAGGCTCTGACAACAAAGTGAAATCAACGGTTTGCGCATAATTTCATGTGTCAGAAAAACACCTTGAGAAGATATGCCAGCCATTGATGAAAAGGGACACAGTCTGCCAGGCCCGCTCTAACAAATTTCCCTGATACCAAATCTACGGCTAGTCTCATCTCCTTATGACCCTAGAATATTCCTTCAGATTATAAGACAATCATCTGATGTAGAATCTTACCGTTGTCTATAGAACTAACCCCACTTTGACCTGGAAATTTAGCAACTGAAGGCTTTCTCTTGTTCACTAAATACTTCAATGAACCATGGTTAAACGTAAAGAATACACGAACAAAGGTTTTTGCTGAATCGCTAAACAAAAAGCTTAACCCTAAGTAATATTGAGCAATTTCCCAATTGAAGAACAGTGACCGTTCGCTGAGTTGCAAGATACTTAGACCTAACCACCAAACACTTAGTGATTATGAGAACCACTGTAGTCGCTGAATCGCTGAAAGGAAAAGGGAACCATCGACTGACTTAGAGAACTGGCGACTGAAGGAAATAAAAATTGCACATGCATTTTTGGGGATTTAAGTGGCTGATAAAGGTAACGACCAAATAGAATGAAGGCTAGGGTTTGCAGGGTTTTGAACACAATGGCTACTTTTGTGAATTTTTATTGTAGACCAGGGAATTAGAAAACTTGCAGAGGCCAGAGAACATGACATAAAGATATGAAATTTTCAAGGATGGTTGACAAGGTAAGAACAGAGACCCTGGAGTAGATTTTGGCCAAATTTGCAAAATAGGAAATTTTGGGCAATAGTTACTTTTAATGATAGAAATTGGAAGGTTTCAAAAGATTCCTTAGTGGTAGAAAAAGGTGTGAAAGTAGGTAGCTTATATCTTTGTACAGGTCATATTGTTCCTTCTACTTTAATTGTTTTAGAAGATAATGAATGTTCAGGAACAGTGGATGCAGTTGACCAGGAAGAACATCAAATCGTTCTTGTAGATTTTGATACAACACTTTGGCACAATAGACTCAGGCACATGAGTGAAAAAAGTATGAAATTACTTCATTCAAAGAAAGGTTTACCTAGTCTAAAATGTGTCAATATGGATTTCTGTGAGAGTTGTGTGTATGAGAAATGAAAGAGAGTTAGTTTTGTGAAGAGCGGGAAGGAAAATAAAAATGAGAAATTAGAGCTTGTGCATACAGATGTATGGGAACCATCTCAAGTATCTTCCCTTGGTGGCTCTCTATATTATGTTACATTTATAGATAATGCAACAAGAAAAGTATGGATTTATTTCCTTAGACAAAAATCTGATGTATTTCAAACTTTTAAGAAATGAAAATGCTTGGTTGAGAATGAGACCTGTAAAAAGCTTAAATGTCTCATATCTAATAATGGTGGTGAGTATTGTAGCATATAATTTGAAGATTATTGTTCCTCTAATGGTATTCCTAGGTAGAAAACTATACCAAGGACTCTGCAAGAAAATGGAGTGGCTAAATGCATGAACAGGAAATTAATGGAGCATGCAAGGAGTATGAGGTTCCATGCAAGGCTTCCCTTAAACATGTGGGTAGAGGCTATAAAAACTATTGTTTATTTAATCAATAGAGGCCCCTCTACTCCTTTGGATTGTGGTATTCCAAAGGAAGCATGTATTGGTAAGAAGGTGAGTAATTCTTTTCTCAAAACCTTTGGTTGTGAAGCTTTTGCAAATATAGATTCTAAAAATAGAACCAAGTTGGAAGCTAAGTCAAAGAAATATGTATTTGTTAGATATGGAATTGATTAATTTGGTCTTAGGCTTTGGGATTTTAAAAATCATAAAATTGTAAGAAGTAGGAATGTCATATTCAATGAGAAAGTGTTGTACAAAGATCTGTTGCACCAGCATGAGAAGAAAGAAAATGATTATGTAGTACTAGATGATACTCCAAAAGATGATGTTCTAGTAGTTCCTTATGCTCCACAACAACAAAAAATACCACACACCCCAGTGAATGTTAGATGGTCAACAAGGCTAAGTAGACCTCCAAAAATTTTATCTCCATCTTTGTATTCTATTTTGTTAATAGATGTTGGTGAACTTGAATGTTATAATGAAGTTGTGTAGGTGGATACAAAGATTCAGTGGGAGTCTACAATGAAAGAGGAAATGGATTCCTTGCTGAAAAATCAAACTTGGGATTTATGCAAGTTACCTGGAGGTAAACGAGCTTTATAGAACAAATGGTTTTGCAGGTTGAAAGAAGAGGATGGAGGTAAGAAAAGATTTAAAGCCAGGTTAGTTGTCAAAGGATTTGCACAGAAAAAGGACATTGATTTTGATGAGATATTTTATCTAGTTGTTAAAATGACTTCTATTCATACTATTTTAAGTATTATAGCTGCTAAAGATTTGCAATTAGAGCAGCTTGATGTTAAAACAAATTTTCCTTATGGTGATTTTGATGAAGAAATATATATGGTACAACCACAAGGATTTGAGGTCAAGGATAAGGAGAGTTTGGTGTGCAGATTGCAGAAAAGTTTATATGGCTTGAAGCAAGACCCTCGGCAATGGTATATTAAATTTGACATTTTTATGAATGAGCATGGATACACTCGGTGTCATTTTGGCCATTGTGTTTATTTTAAGAGGTTGGATGATGATACCTACATTATTTTATGCTTATATGTTAATGATATGCTTGTAGATGGTGTTAGGCCATTTTTCTGTCAAATGAAAAAATGCTGTGAAAATGGCCTTTTCCCTTGCAAGTGTTCTTCATTGTGTCATGCCCTATGTTTTTCATTGTATCACCAAGCTCTAGTCCAATTTGCATGTGCTGAATCATGAAATCCTGAAAGTTATTCAAATTCTAAGGTCTGCAGGAAATAATTTCAGAATTTGCCACATTGTCGAAAACCTATAGTGTTTTTGAAAATCCATGATGTTTTTGGTCTGTGTGAAAACCCTCATTTTTTTCAACTCTATGCCTTCCAGCTTTTTGTGCACTTATCTTTTGGTGTCAAAAATCCTATGTGTTTTCGATCATTCACCATTGAGAAAACCTTGGATGTTTTCGATCTTTCACCGAAAACCCTGTGTGTTTTCGACCTTACATTTCTTCTTTTCTGCCAGCACTCCTTGTTCATTAGTCTTAAGTGTGCAAGTGTTATGGTTGGTAGGGCTAGATTCTTCAAGCGATAGAGGGAGGAGATAGACGGTCGGCGTGTGATTGCATTGAATATTCTCACCCCATGCGATCATGCGCTTGCCGTTGATCTTGTTTGTTTCCAGCATTTCTTCGGTGAAGTGGGCCCGGTGTCAGAGGGGAGGCAGGGGAGCATGTTCTTATTGGTTGTCGCATGGCCACATGTCAGACTTTTCTAACATGTGATCATGCGACCGCTTGCCACCTGTCCGTGTGGGTCCCAGTTCTGTTCAGCTACCTGGCGGTTTACTTTGCCTTAGTGTGCAAGTGCGATCAATGGTGGGACCTGATTTTCAAATGAATCAGAGGATCCTAACATGTCAGAGCATTAATGGTTGTCGCTAAAGTGTGAAGGATTTGTCAGGGCTATGCGAACTTGTGACAACCATCTGATCTTGCAGAGTTTAAAGGGGTTGACGAGCGATGAATCCATTTCTAGGAAATGATGATGTGTTGATTTTTGATTGGCCGGCAAGTGGTGATGTGGCAGTCTAATGGCCTTGTCACATGATTGCAAGGGTCATTTCCATGGCATGCGATTATGTGACAACTGTTATAATGGAACTGTTGCAGAGTAAGGTGGGTCCTGTGGTAGAGATGACTCAGCGGTTGCAGCGAATAGTGGCGTGACATGTGGCATATGGCGGGCCCAGGTCTAAGGCATGGTGGTTGTTGGCAGGGTCAAGGCATGGTAAGTAATGGTTTGTCACATGACCTCATAGCCTTTTTCAAGGCTATGTGATCATGTGACTAACCGCCAAGCTTAGCAGCGGCGGTTATGCGGAGGTAGAGGATTGCGGGTTGTCGCATGTTTGCATAGCCTATTTCTGGGCTATATGATCATGCGACCACTGTTGGTGTCACTGTTGTAGGGTTATTAAGTGGGGCTATGGTTTTCAAAGTGATGTAAAGCATGTGGGGCCCATGATTGTTGTGAGGTTAAATATGACTGCCCGATTTGCCGGGAAGGGGGAAAAGATCGACGACCATGTTTTAAATTTTTTTGATTAGCTGTTGCATTTAAATTCAAACTTGTAGATGGTTTTCACGACTAGATGTACCAAAATTTATGGTTTCTTCGCTAGATTTGACTACTTTGATGGTGGTAGGTGTTGCGATCTGGCCTGAGGGTCCTGCTGATCAGTGGCATAATGATTCTGTACCTGGTGATGAGTCTTGGCAGTGTGTCACATGTTCTCATAGCCTAGTTTCTGGCTATGCAATCATGTGACAACCCTTGTTTTGGTAGAGTTCCCTAGCGGTTTGGTTGAATGCGATGAGTGTTGCAGCTTGGTGGTAGTTGCAAAGTTGATGGTGAAGATCTGGGTTGCTGTCCTAATCTGATCCTACTTCCTAGGTTGCCATGATGAGTTAAATGCAGTAGACTATTTCTTTCTGCAGGCGACTAGGTCTTGTACATGCGAAATTTTCCAAGGTGGCTCTGGCATTGAATTTTGCTTCTCCTGCAACAAGAAGGTAGTAACTTTGCATCACAGTTAGCCTGTGGTTATGAAACCAATGCATTGTACATCAGTTTTTACCTGATTTTCTTCTTGGGTTTCTAGGCTTCTCTGCACTCTTTCATTTCTTGTTGCACTAGGTGGTTGCAGACTTAAACTTTTTCCCTAGCTGTTCGTAGCTTGTAGCATTCTCTTCGAGAATTACAAGGCAACTAGTGTATATATTACAATTTTTTTGACTTTGTAAGGGTTCCAGCTGAGAATTCTTTTTTGGTTCCAGTGGGAGGTTCTGTCCTGCAGATTTTGCCTTCTTCTTTGCATATAGGGTGTTCTCTCTATCCTCTCTGGCTATGGGAATATAATAAAATTGTAACAGATGTCTTATGTATGAAATGACAATGTATTTTTTCTTGTATCAGATTGTCTCCATTTAGGTTCTAGATTTATTGATTATAGCATCAATGGTGTGTAGTCTTTCTACTTGCATTTCCAGTGAGTGTCTGTAGTAGAGTTGTTTTCGCAGAAGCAACTAAGTCTAGGACTGGTGTTCAGATATGTATGAGTTAAGGTATCAAAGATATGTCATGCTTGTCTTCCAGTAGATGCTGGTTAATGTATTACTTATTCCTAGGTCTTCCTTTGAATAGGTGATAGCATATCTAGGTGCATAGGTGGTTCGGTAATGTATGGTCTGATTTGGGATGAATGTGTTGTCTTCTTGTTTCATAGCTCTATTTTAGTGAGGTATTTGACTCTACTACCCATTGGACAAGGCACTAGTCTATCAGAGACTTTGGATATCTCAGGGGTCCTTTCAATCCTTTCAAATCATTTCCTTTCAGTCCCACCCTTTCTCTTTCTTGCTATTAGTATAGGTCTCTAGCTTTCAGTCTCATTCCATGGAAGTAGGGCTATTGCATGAGATTTTCTATCATTAGGGCACATGATACCTATAGGAGATTGATTGTTGTTCCATATTAATCTATCTACAGGCCTTTGGTTTTTTATGATGGGTCTTGAGTGTGCAGATAAGGCAATATCCGCCTGAGTGAGTGTGGAGCTCAAAAAAGGAGGATTTCTCTCTATCCTCATCAATTGGTTTGTTTTTCTTGTCAAGCTTGAGTGCTGAACCTATTTTTCAAGCCCAACCATTTAATTCAAGTTTGGTTCTGCAAGAAAAAGAGCCAACAAGATGGTGACTCTACTGGGAAGACCATTGGAAAGATTCAAATACAAAAATAAAGCATTTGTTGATATTTTCTCACCTAGTTGTGAGTGGCGGCTCTGATTTTTCTCTATTTGATCAGTGCATTTTCTGATAGACAATGTGATATCCTGGTGAGTTTTGGTTGGTTGGAAGAGATACACAAATCATTGAAATACTTTCCTCTTCAAGGAGGTGGTGACTCTACATTGTAAAATCTGATGGAGCTGCAAGGTGAGCTCTAGATCTACCCTGCTTCCAGCCAAAGGTCTTCTGCTGCAAGATTCCTAGCTATTTCTCAAAGATCCAAAATGTCTCCTTATTAAGTGGTCAAGCACTAAAAGAAAGATAAGGTGTGAATAGAGGTTAGCATACTTCAAGTTTTCAGTTGCAGTTTGGCAAAATCTTATGGAAGTATTGCATTAATAAGTTGTAATGGGAAAGCTTGAAGAAGAGCTTGCATTTCTTGAGGAGGGCGTCCTTAGGGATTGCAAAAAATTGGTAAGGTTGAAGGTGGGCTGCAGACATGATCTATCCATATCTCTATTCTATGATAGATTTTGTGGTGCATATGGTGAGCTTCCTGATGATGTTGAGTTTTCAGAATCTGAGTTCGTTGGTTTATTTCTAGAGCTTTTTTTTCCTGAGTCAACCAATTGGTCAGATGCATTGTGGGAAGAATATTATGTATGTGTCAGAGATTGGATACTTTGTGATGGAAGCCTTCAGCTTGAGGATGCACTCAGGGTCATGTCCTTAATTCCTGATGTTGAGAGTGATGAAGACAATGAGGGTGTGGTGTCTTCATATGAGTCAAATGCGACATAGGGAGGAAAGTGATGATGGAAGTGAACATTCATTGGATAGTGAAGATGCTGAGGATGATTCATCCTCAGGGTATGAAGATAAAGAAAACATAATTAAATGTGATATCAGTGAGTCTTCATGTGATTCTGATTTTTCTTCATGTGCTGAGAGTCTCCATGAGGTTGAGATGGGTACTGATTTTAAAGTGTTTTCTAACACTTTATATGATGAAGACTATGATGAATACCAGCCCAATTTTTGTCATGATGTTCAACATGGTGCATTGCATGGAGTTATCAATCTATTATTTGAAGAACATGTGGAGGTCTCAGATCCAGTTGAATCAAGGTGTTCATTTTTCACATGTGAGTATCAGTCTGATTATTCTCCTGGGCTCCAGCTGGCTGCACCTGGGGAAATGCAAAGACAGGGTTTGGATGAGGCCTTTTAGCAGGAAGAATATGAGTTCTTTGTGTTTCCAATTGATGGCATACATGAATCAGTGGAGAAGAATAGGTTCTTATCTGATGGTGTTGTTCATGGGTATACTGAATTGTATCTTCATAGTGAGCAAGATGAAGAGAGTGCCAAAAGTTTTTACAGGCACTGTGAAGATAGTTATTTTGTTTTGCCTGACAAGCTGATTAGACATGTTGACAAGCCTGTGAAGACATATGAAAAAAAAATGTCTGATGTGCCACATGAAGGAAGAAATGAGAATCAAGTTTTTTACAGAGGCAAGAACTAACCCATGTTTGTTGCTGCAGGTTTTTGTAAAAAATGTACACTCTGTAAATATCTTTCCCTTTCCTGTTGTGTGCTTTTCCTTCCCGTTCCCTATGTTTTTTGAGTTCCTTATTTTTTTCCAGTGGTTGGTCTGCTCTCCCAGTGATTCTGAATTCTTTCCATGCCTGCAAGAGCCATGCATCCCCAACTAGAGCCACTGTTAGGCCATTTTTCTGTCAAATGAAAAAATCCTATAAAAATGGCCTTTTCCCTTGCAAGCATTCTTCATTGTGTCATTCCCTATGTTCTTCATTGTATCACCAAGATCTAGTCCAATTTGCATGTGCTGAATCGTGAAATCCTAAAAGTTATTCAAATTCTAAGGTCTGTAGGAAACAATTTCAGAATTTGCCACAGTGTCGAAAACCCACAATGTTTTTGAAAATCCATGATGTTTTCAGTCTGTGTGAAAACCCTCATTATTTTTAACCCTGTGCCCTCCGGCTTTTTGTGCGCTTATCTTTTGGTGTCAGAAATCCTATGTGTTTTCAATCATTCTCCATTGAGAAAACCTTGGATGTTTTCAATCTTTCACCGAAAACCCTATGTGTTTTCGACCTTACATTTCTTCTTTTCTACTAGCACTCCTTGTTCATTAGTCTTAAGTGTGCAAGCGTGATGGTTGGTGGGGCCAGATTCTTCAAGCGGTAGAGGGAGGAGATCGACGGTCGGCATGTGATGACATAGAATATTCTCACCACATGTGATCATGCGCCTATCGTTGATCTTGTTTGTTTTCAGCATTTCTTCGGTGAAGTGGGCCCGGTGTTAGAGGGGAGGCAAGGGGCATGTTCTTATTGGTTGTCACATGGCTACATGTTAGACTTTTCTAACATGCGATCATGTGACCGCTTGCCACCTATCCGTGTGGGTCCCAGTTCTATTCAGTTGCCTGGTGGTTTACTTTGCCTTAGTGCGCAAGTGCGATCAATGGTGGGACCTAGTTTTTGGATGAATCAGAGGATCTTGACGTGTCAGAGCATCAACAGTTGTTGCTAAAGTATGAAGGATTTGTCAGGGCTATGTGAAGTTGCGACAACCGTCGGATCTTGGAGAGTTTAAAGGGGTTGACGGGCGATGAATCCATTTGCCAGGAAATGATGATGTGTTGATTTTTGATTGGCCAGCGAGTGGTGATGTGGTGGTCTAATGGCCTTGTCACATGATTGCAAGGGCCATTTCCATGGAATACGATCATGCAACAACTGTTATAATGGTGATGTTGTGGAGTAAGGTGGGTCCTGTGGCCGAGATGACTCAACGGTTGCAGCGAATAGTGGTGTGACATGTGGCATATGGCAGGCCCAGGTCTAAGGCATGGTATTTGTTGGCAGGGCCAAGGCATGGTAAGTAATGGTTTTTCGCATGATCTCATAGCCTTTTTCAATGCTATGTGATCATGCAACTAACTGCCAGGCTTAGCGGCGGCAGTTATGCGGAGGTAGAGGATTGCGGGTTGTCACATGTTCGCATAGCCCATTTCTGGGCTATGCGATCGTGCGACCACTATTGGTGTCATGGTTGTGGGGTTATGAAATGAGGCCATAGTTTTCAAAGTGATGTAAAGTGCGTGGGGCCCATGACTATTGTGAGGTTAAATATGACCGCCTGATTTGCTGGGAAGGGGAAAAAGATCGATGACCATGTTTTAAATTTTGTCGATTAGCCGTTGCACTTAAATTCAAACTTGCAGATGGTTTTCATGATGGGATGTACCAAAATTTATGGTTTCTTTGCTAGATTTGACTAGTTTGATGGCTGTAGGTGTTGCAATCTGGCCCGAGGGTCCTGCTGATCAGTGGCATGATGATTCCATACCCGGTGATGAGTCTTGGCGGTGTGTCGTATGTTTGCATAGCCTAGTTTCTGGCTATGCAATCATGTGACAAACCTTGTTTTGGTAGAGTTCCCTAGCGGTTTGGTTGTATGCAATGAGTGTTGTAGCTTGGTGGCTATTGCAAAGTTGATGGTGAAGATCTGGGTTGCTATCCTAATTCGATCCTGGTTCTTGGGTTGCCATGATGAGTTAAATGCAGTAGACTATTTCTTTCTACAAGCGGGTAGGGTTTGTACATGCAAAATTTTCCAAGGTGGTCCTCGCATTGAATTTTGCTTCTCCTACAACAAGAAGGTAGTAACTTTGCGTCGCAGTTAGCCTATGGTTATGAAACCAATGCACTGTACATCAGTTTTTACTTGATTTTCTTCCTGGGTTTCTAGGCTTCTCTACACTCTTTCAATTCTTGTTGCACTGGGTGGTTGCAAACTTAAACTTTTTCCCTGGCTGTCCATTGCTTGTAGCATTCTCTTTGAGAATTACAAGGTAGCTAGTGTATATATTGCAAGTTTTTTGACTTTGTAAGGGTTCCAGCTGAGAATTCCTTTCTGGTTCCAGTGAGAGGTTCTGTCCTGCAGATTTTGCCTTCTTCTCTGCATATAGGGTGTTCCCTCTGTCCTCTCTAGCTATGGGAATATAATGAAATTGTAACATATGTCTTATGTATGAGATTGCAATGTATTTTTTCTGTATCAGATTGTCTCCATTTGGGTTCTAGATTTATTGATTATAGCATCAATGGTGTGTAGTCTTTCTACTTGCATTTTCAGTGAGTGTCTACAGTAGAGTTGTTTTCACAGAAGAAACTAATTCTAGAACTGGTGTTCAGATATGTATGAGTTGGGGTATCAAAGATATGTCATGCTTGTCATCCAGTAGATGTTGGTTAATGTATTACTTGTTCCTAGGTCTTCCTTTGAATAGGTGATAGCATATCTGGGTGCACAGGTGGTTTGATAATGTATGGTCTGATTTGGGATGAATGTTTTGTCTTCTTGTTTCATAGCTCTATTGCAGTGAGGTATTTTACTCTACTACCCATTGGACAAGGCACTGGTCTATCAAAGACTTAGGATATCTCAGGGGTCCTTTCAATCCTTTCAAATCATTTCCTTTCAGTCCCACCCTTTCTCTTTCTTGTTGTTAGTATAGGTCTCTAGCTTTCAGTATGATTCCATGCAAGTAGGGCTATTGCATGAGATTTCTATCATTAGGGTATAGGATACCTATAGGAGATTGATTTCTATTCTACATTAATCTGTCTGTAGGTCTTTGGTTGTTTATGAGGTGTCTTGAGTGTGCAGATAAGGCAATACCCACCTGAGTGAATGTGGAGCTCAAAGAAGAAGGAGGATTTCTCTCTATCCTCATCAATTGGTTTTTTTTTCTTGTCAAGCTTGATTGCTTAACCTGTGTTTCAGGCCCAACCATTTGATTCAAGTTTGGTCCTGCAAGAAAAAGAGCCAACAGATGGGTCTAACATGAATCACATTAAGGGATTGAAACAATAGTTAGCACATTCATTTGCTATGAAGGATTTGGGGGTAGAAAAACAAATCCTTGGTATGAAAATTTGTAGAGATAGGACAAATAGGAAGTTGTCTTTATCTCTGGCTGATTATATTGAGAAGGTGTTGAAACGTTTCTCTATGGAGAATGCCAAAGCTGTCAGCACACCTTTTCCTAGTCATTTGAAATTCACTAAGGAGATGTGTCCTAAGACATCAAAAGAAGAGGCTAAAATGTCTAAGGTACCTTATGCTTTAGCTATAGGGAGATTAATGTATGCTATGATATGTACTAGGCTAGATATTGCACACACAGTGGGAGTCATTAGCCAATATATGAGTCACCCTGGTATTGAGCATTGGAATGCACTCAAATGGATTCTCAGATATTTGAGAGGTACATCTAATAAGTGTTTACACTTTGGCCAATCTACTACTATTGTACAAGGCTATGTTGACTTAGATTTGGCAGGAGATATAGATAGTAAGTGGAGTACTACAAGCTATGTATTTACTATTGGTGGGATAGTAGTGAGTTGGATTTCTCAACTACAAAAGGTGGTTGCTTTATCCACTACAGAGGTAAAGTATGTTGCTGCTACAGAGGCAGGAAAGGAGATGATATTGCTTCAATTATTCATGGAAGAATTGGGACATCCACAGATGGATAATTTTCTACTTGCAGATAGCCAAAGTGTCATTCATCTTATGAAGAATTCTACTTTGCACTCAAAAACAAAACACATACAGCTGTGGTACCATTTCATTTAGTCAGTTTTGAATGGTGGAGAGTTAAAGCTGGGAAAGATACATACAGATGATAATCTGGCAGATATGTTTCCAAAGGTAGTAACAAGGGAGAAGTTGAACTCATGTTCAGCTTTAGTTGGTCTTCTAGACTGAACATAATAAAGGAACAGCTGAGTCTAGGGTGGTTTGATCTAGCAGAAGCCTCATATGGTAGCAGTATTGCAATAGGATCAGTCTCCAAGTGGGAGGTTTCTTACTGTGGATCCTGATCAGTCACCAAGTGGGATATTTTTGTCTTGTGATGATCGATCGGGAAAGTACTATACACCTTTCCTCCTGCCCTCGCTGGAGTTTCGAGAGTGCAGCCCCCAAAGAATTTTTTTTTGGGGCCAACATATTTTCGGCTATTTTTGGGCCGACATGTTGTCACTCATTCTAACCCTAAAGCAGAAAAATATTGTATAATATGGCTTAGGGTTAGGGATTTCATTATGTATTTTTTAGTAACTCCTTGTAGTGGTATTGAGATGTAAGGGATTATGGATTATAATAAGCTTGTAATCACTAGATAATAATCATATTGGACTCATTGTTGGTGGACGTAGCTCAGGGATTAGGTGAACCGCATTAAATCTTTGTGTGTTGTGTTCTCTTCTCTGTGGTTTATTATTTTTTTATATTTGTTATATTTGCATGTAACTGCTATTTCTATTTTGTTAATCCTAACACTGGCACACTTATATTTTAATCTAAAGCTTCCAGTTTAAATAAGCTTCTACTCTTATACAACTAGATCCATTTCATTGATTTTTTTTTAAAGTACATTCAATTGGCAATCACAACTAACCCTTCACTCAATACACTAATCCTCTATATCTGAGGGGAAAAGAAAAGATCTTTTTTTAAGCTAACAAAAGGGAGCTCCGAAAACATGATCCAACTACCAAATCACTAATAAATATGCAATAAATACTCATTAGTTAGATCTATTTTTTTGATATTTTTTTGCATTTTTGTAGCATTTTTATGATGTTAAATTCGATGCTAGTTTGGATGTCATCGAGGCATTTTTATTTTTCATTTGACAATTGTTTGGATGTCAATTTTATGCTTGGGATTGAATCAATTTTTTTGTATGTTATATTTGACAGTCGTATGACTGTCATTTCCAAGCATTTTTGTTTTGTTGCAATGGGTCATTGACCATTAAATTTATAGTCATAGTTTTGTTGTCATCATCAGATTTTAAAAATTTGGACCCCTTAGAATATGTAGTTTGGATTTGGTAGTCCGACTCTGAGAAGGCATAACTTGGTCATTCGAGCTCCTTTTTAGTGCAATTTTTTTATTATTTTGGTTAGAATCTCATAATTTTTTTAATTGTGCATCTACTTTCTAGTTTTGGTGGACAATTTTTTTACAAATTGAAGATTTTGGTGACTCTACTTGCTTGATCCATATTTTTACAACTTTAGAGGCTTCATTCGGGCTCATACAAACACACTTTTAGGTGCAAATTTTTTGAAAGTGCATATTTTTTGAGAAATTTATAGATTTTCTATCTGATTATAGGCTTATTTGGATGAAAATATCACTTTTATCATTTGGTCTATTTTGGCCTATTTCGGTACTTGTAATTGATTATATCCTTGAGAGATCATGTATCTTATTTTGTTGTGTCTTTTATAGCTTCATATTTTTTGTTGTAATCATCAAAATCAAAAGTCCACATTGTCCCATTTTGACAAGTGGTAATTGTACACGCACTAAATTTATAAAGTAACAAAATCATCTCTTTTTTGAGGGGAGGGGGGGGGGGATCTTTTATTAAGTTGATTTTTATTTTTATTTTTTTGGGGGTGGAAGGTGTCTTCTGTGTTTGTGTCTCCTTGTCTATTAATTTATTTTATTTTTGCATCATGGGTTTTTTTTTATTTCCACAACTAACTTTGCATAAATATGCAACATGGAAAGATAATCTATGTAGAAATTTAATGAGTAAAGGCTTGAATCATTATATAGATGGAATAATTAAAGAACCATCTAGTCGTAATATAGATGATAATGTAATACATTATTGGAAAATTAAAAATTCTAAGGCTTTAGGAATTATAAGAACATGGATTACCCAATATCTCATTTTTCCAAATTCATCCTCGGAGAATGACAAGGATGCTTGGGACAAACTTGAAGGTTTGTATGGTAAAATGGATAAGGATAAGGGATTCATAATTTGATAAGACTACATGATAAGGAGATGATAAGATATAAATCATAGTAGGTAAAATGGCATGTCCACCAAAGGTGGATTGAATCCTCCATTGTACATCAAAGTATGCGCAACATGTACAACAATGAGGGGATGATAATATGATAAGACCACTAAAGGTGGATCTCAATGATGAACTACAACTGATTGAATATCTGAATGAACTGAAGATATAGTGATTAGAGATCACCGAGTACTGAAATGATAAGTAAGATGATTAAATCAGTTAATATGTTGTCATTGATATCAAATAGTCTTGATAGTACTTATCATCTAAGTTACAAACATTTGAACATCTATTGGAGATAGAAAAGATGAAGAACTGAGATATCTACATGAGAAAAAGATGGATGTGATAGATAAGGATAAGATAAACATTGGGTAACTTATTGATGAGTCTATGGCTTTATATTGTTGACTTGAGTATGTTACAATAATCTATTATGAAGAAGAGATCTAAAATTGAACAAGTCAATGTGGTCGGTAATTGAATATTTTTGTATACACCGAGCCAGTGCAGTGTATATCGATTGACAATATTAACTGATAAGTAGGAGATATTTTTCCACAGCAAGTCAAATGGTGATATTGCTATCAAGATTTAACTGTGTAGTTTTTGAGTCAAACTCATTGACCCATAATTCATGAGTAGTGGTTCAACACGAACCCATCTCTCATGAGAATGAATGGAACACTTAGCACTCATTGGATCTAGGTGATGCTCACAGAGGTGAAGCACTGGGACTTCTCGGGAGGTCACCCATCCTAGTACTTCTCTATCTCAAGCGTGCTTAACTATGGAGTTTACTCCATGGTTAAACCCACTCTACTTCCAGGAAACTCCGTAGAGTGGGTTTAACCATGGAGGAAACTCCGTAGTTAAGCGCGCTCGAGCTGGAGTAGTACTGGGATGGGTGACCTCCCAGGAAGTCCCGGTGCTTCACCTCTGTGAGCATCACCTAGATCCAATGAGTGCTAAGCGTTCCATTCATTCTCATGAGAGATGGTTTTGTGTTGAACCACTACTCATGAATTATGGGTCAATGAGTTTGACTCAAAAACTACACAGTTAAATCCTGATAGCAATATCACAATATTAACCGAGGTAGTCTAACTAGTTTTCATTGATAAATTTCTATATTAACTGAAGATGGATGAAAATATTAAATGCAAAGAACAACTGACTAAATTTGATGAGCTAGATATTGTTATGATTTTGAGATTGAGGATTAATTTTTTTATGAGATCTACGATTGAAATTTGGAGAAGATCTAAAGGATGAGATTGAAATGAGCTAATGAAACATCTACCAAGGAAGGTTTAAGAGGCAAAATGGACAAAGGAGATTAAGCGGCAAAATCTAATGGCTGCTATTCAAAAATGGTTTACTTGTCTATATAAGAGATATGAGTTTCATTATTGAAACATGCTGAAAGAAGAAGACTGCAGAGATATCATGTGAAGACTATTCATGCATGTCTGATTAGATTGGTTATTAAAGAACCAAATTGTAGACTTAACTGAGCATCTACGAACTATTTACTAAGTGACAATAAGTTGATGAATATTGAAGAAGTTAATTTGATTATTGATCAGAGGATTTGTATAGGCTTAGCATAGATCTAAATATATGTAATTGAGTTGTATTTGAATCAGATCATGCTATATCAGTTTAACCATTGATTCAGAAAATCTCTTAATCGAGTGGAGTTAAGAATATTTTATTCTACCCTATGTCATTCAAAGAATGTACATTGTTGTCTTATTGACCCCATAGTGAATGCTGGTCAAAATTTAAGTGTTAGTGTTAAATCCTCTAACAAGGTCACACTTAACAATGTGGTTGTAACCTTTAATAGGGTTGTTTCTTCACCGAGCTCACTTCAAAAGAGTGAATTATTTTGGGTTACCAATCCTAGGTGGTTTTTCGCTTAATAGGGTTTCCACATTAAATCATTGTGTTATGTGTTATTTGTGATAATTTTTTTTCTATCGTACTTTATATACTGCATACATGATTTGGTTGGTAATCACAATTAGTTATTAACTGGTAATCATTATAACGAACATAGAGATTGATATTTTATGTTACCGAGCTATGTAATTTATTGCAATTGTTTGATAAGGTACATATTTATATTTGGGACTATTGGATAACTGATCTAACTAATTCACCCCCAATATTAATTATTCTAACAATTGGTATCAGAGCGTTGGTTGCTTTTAATAGAGTTTTAAGGACTTCAACAGAAAGATTACAAGATGTATAAGAGGGAAGTGCCAAATCTGAACAAGGACAACTTCACTATATGGCAAAGCCGAATGAGACTTCACATATCTGGAACCAAAGATTCTACCTTATATTTACTTGATCATGGCTACTTACAACCGATGGTAGGACCTTTGACTCTTGATCAATTGAGAGACCGACATGAACATAATATTACTATGATAGAGATTGTTGCTGCTCTATCTAATGCTGAATTTAAGGATGTCAAAGCTTACACTACTACAAAGAAAATATTGGATAAACTTTCTCTAGTCTATGGTGGTGATGCAAATGTGATGAGAGCCAAAGCTGAAATCTTAAGAGGAAGATTTGATGATATGAAAATGAAGGAAGGAGAAAACATTACATAGTAGTCAAATCGAATCAAAGAGGTAATCAATGCTATCTAAGGATCTGGTAGTATCATTAATGAAGATACCATGGTAAGTAAGATACTAAAAACCTTATTGCTTGAATATGCAATCAGAATATCCTCTATTCCTGAAATGAGGTCTACACCTAATAAAACTCTTACTCTTGATAGTCTGATTGGAAAATTAATAACTTTTGAGCTGAACAATTTTGATAACAGTGTGGTACTGAGTATTGAGTCTTCTTTTATGTCTTCTCTGAAGATTGGTAAATCTAGTAGTAAGCATAATATAAGGAATGAAATTGATAGTAATAGTGATGATGAGCTTGATAAACTTGAAGCTCGTATGGCCTAGAGACTACAGAAAGGTAAAGGTAGATATAAGGGAAAGTTAACTTTAGCTTGTTTTAATTGTAAAGAAGTTGGCCATATTGTTGCTAGATGTCCTAACAAGAAAGAGGAAGATAAAGATAAAGAGTGATCTGGTGATGAAAGCTATGGAAGAAGAAACAATAGAGGTTAATGATGCTACCACAAAGACAACTAAGATCACAAAGATAACAACAAATAGACATGTTATCTTGTTGATGAAGATGACACTGACACCAACACTGATGATGATGTTGAGGTAGTGTCTATTGCAATGAAAGATGATTCTGAAGAGGAGGAAAGGTATGTATAAACAAAACTCATTTCTAAAGTTAGTAAAAATGATACTTGGATCATTGATAGTGGTTGTACACATCACATGATTGGTGATGAAGATAAGTCTGATCATCTTGAGCACTATAATGGAGGATCAGTGAAAATGGGTAATGATACACCTGGCATGGTTAAAGGAAAAGGATCTATTCTATTGAATGAAAAAAATTAGATGTGACAATGCATACTGGGTAAAATGAATGAATTATAATTTGTTGAGTGTTTCAGAACTTAATAACTCAAGTCACCGGGTGGCATTTGAAAGCAAGAAGGTAAAGATCTATGATGAAAATGGAAAGTTTGTCAGAATAGGAGGACAATCAAAAGGTAAAGTTTATTTTATCTTGAAAATGATGAGACTTATTGTTTACTAGTGAAAAATGAAGATACATGGTTATGACATAAGAGGTTATGTTATGTAAATTTTGATAACATGATTAAGATTAGTAAAAAGAGAAAAGTTAGGGGGCTAAACCAAACTTGACCATGTTATGTAGATCATCAATGTTAGAAAGGGAAGATGACAAAATCTAGTTTTAAAAGTAAGGACTACTCATATAAAGGAATTTTGGAGTTGGTTCACACCGACTTCTGTGGTCCCATGAGAACTCAAAGCTACTATGGAGACAAATACTTTATTTTGTTTGTTGATGACTATACTAGATTGATGACAGTTATATTCTTAAAAGAAAATATGAGGCATTCAAACTGTTTAAATCTCATAAGGCTAAAGTAGAAAAAGAAATAAAAAAAGAATTAAAATACTGAAGGTTTGATACAAAAGGTGATTTTGTTTCTGATGAATTCACTAACTTTTGTAATGATCATGGTATTAAAACATAGGTTTCTACACGTAGAACACCACAACAAAATGGAATTTCTGAAAGGAGAAACATATCAATTGTTGATTGTGCTAGAACACTGATGATTGAGAAGAATGTTATACAAATATACTGGAGAGAGGTAGTTAGCATAGCTGCATATGTCTTGAATAGAGTTCAACTAAAGAAAGAAAAAACCAAGACACCTTACGAGTTATGGTTTGGTTACACACTGAGTGTAATTTATTTCAAAATATTTACTAGCAAGTGTTATATTCTAAAAGATGATAGGAATGGAAAATTTGACTCTAAAGATGATGAAGGAATACTCTTAGGATATTCTACTAAAAGTAAATCTTATAAATGTTTGAACAAAGTTACTAATAAGATGATAGAAAGTGCTAATGTAAAAGTTGATGAGTTTGCTAACAAGAATGATTTAGAAAGCATGAAGGAGATGGAAGACTATAGTAGGTTCACTTATGTTGAAGATCCAGAGTATCTATCGAAGCCGTAGGCTAATGCTATTGAGCATCAAGAAAATGCAACTGAGAATCAACAAATGGACATCGAGAATCGAAAAGAATCTACCAAGAAAGAAACTGTACCTAAACAAAATGATGAGTAGAGGAGAAATCAAGTGCTAGCAAGATTTTTTAGAAGACACCATCCTGAGAATCAAATCATTGGAGATAAGCAAGTTGGCATGCTGACCCAAAGTAAGTTGAGACATAACACATGCTTAGTTTGTAAGTTTGAACTGAAGAATGTTAGGGATGCACTTGAAAATGAGGAATGGATAAATGATATGAATGAGGAGATTGAAAAAATTGAAAAGAATAAGACATGGACCTTAGTTCCTAGACTGAAAGATAAAAATGTTATCGGTACTAAGTGGATTTTTAGGAATAAGTTGAATGGGAATGAAGAAGTTACAAGGAACAAGGTAAGACTTGTTTGCAAGGGATATGCATAAGAAGAAGGTATTGATTAAGGTGAAACTTTTTCACCTATTGCTAGATTGGAAGGAGTTCAAATATTGCTTGCCTATACTACACATAAGGGATTTAAGGTATATTAAATGGATGTGAAATCAGCATTTTTGAATGGAATTCTTGAGGAGGAGGTCTTCATTGAGCAACCTGAAAGGTTTGTTAATCTGGATCAGAAAGAGATGGTATGTAGACTACACAAAGCTTTATGTGGACTGAAGCAAGCACTGAGGGCATGGTATGAAAGATTACATGCTTATCTTATCTATATTTGCTTTGTAAGAACTAGTGAAAATAGTAATATGTATATGAAAGGAGATTCTGATGATAACATTTTGATTGGTGTAATATTTGTTGATGATATAATCTTTGGTGGACAAGATCATATTTGCAAATCTTTTGTTGATGAAATGAGAAAGGAATTTAAGATGTCTATGTTTGGAGAGATTAAATTATTTCTAGGTTTGCATATTATAACCCAGAAAGATGGGATTTTCATCACATAATAAAAAATAAATTAAAGAATTATTGAAAACTTTTGGTATGAAATATGCTAAATGTTGTAATACCAATGGTGACTAGCTGTAAATTGAAAAAGGATGATGAATCTACTGAGGTAAATTAGACTCTGTACCGATCTATGATTGGTAAACTGATGTATGTAGTACATAGTGGGCCTAATATTGCACATGCAATGGGGATTGTGGCAAGATTTTCTACCAATCCTAAATATTCACATATAGTTTTTGTAAAGAGAATCTTGATATACCTGAAGAAAATAGAGGACTATGGATTATGGTACACATTGGAAGGAAAATTTGAACTAAAAGTTTACACCAATGTAGATTGTGTTGGAAACATAGATGACTAGAAGAGCACAAATGATGGAGCATTCTTTTTAGGGGAAAGGATTGTGACTTGAATTAGCAAGAAACAAGTATGCACTTCTCAGTCCAATGCTGAAGCAGAGTATGTTGTTGTTGCTGCAAACTATTCAAATATAGCTTGGATCAGACAAGTGTTGGAAGGAATGAATGAGGTAATCACTAACCCAGTGATTATATATTGTGACAACACTAGTGCTAAACATTTCTAAGAATCTTGTGATGCATTCAAACACAAAACATATATCTATTAAGTATCACTACTTAAAAGAAAAAGTTCAAGAGAAGAAAGTACAAATGGAATTTGTAACATCTAAGGAAAAACTTGTTGACATCTTTACTAAACCATTACTGAAGGACACATTTGAATATTTGAGAACTAGACTTGGGATCCATCCCCTGTCTACCAGTCACTAAAGTGATCTAGAGGTTGCATCAAACTACACTTATCACAAGATCATTCATGTTGATGCACATAGCTCACACTTTGGATCTGGTCTAAGGTTGTGAAAGATTGTAAAAGCTGGAACAAAAATTTATTTATATGTACACTGAAGGTACATGATATGAACTGAATAACAGAGAATACTTGGCTACTGGAGAGCTATTTGTTTGTATATTTTCTCTGTTATTGTTGTCAAAGGGAGAGAAAATGAATATGAAAATATGTTTGAATGAATATTAGTTATTGAGAATACAGAGAAAGGGAGAGACATATTTTTTGCTAAGGCAAAAGGGAATCTGAGAGCTGAAAAGATCAAATTTGAAAGGAGAATTTGCACTTGTTATGATGTTATGTTTTGTAGTGATTAAACATATTAAATGCTTACCGAGCTACAACATTTTTCTTACATAGTTGTAGAATACATGTTTGGTATGTCTTTGGCATATTTTTTATTGCTTGTGTTTCCATCAATGCCAAATGGAGAGATTGATGAAGTACAACTGATTGAATATCTAAATGAACTGAAGAAATAGTGATTAGAGATCAACATGTACTAAAATGATATGTAAGATGATTAAATTAGTCAATATGTTGTCATTGATGTCAACTAATCTTGATAGTACTTATCATGTAAGTTACAAACATCTGAACATTTGTTGGAGATAGAAAAGATGAAGAACTGAGATATCTACATGAGAAAAAGATGGATATGACAGATAAGGATAAGGTAAACATTGGGTAACTTATTGACGAGTCTATGGATCTATATTGTTGACTTGAGCATGTTACATTAATCTATTATGAAGAAGAGATTTGAAATTGAACAAGTCAATGTGGTCGGTAATTGAAGATTTTTGTATACATCAAGCCAGTGCAGTATATACTGACTGACAGTATTAACTGAGCTAGTCTAACTAGATATCACCGATGCATTTCTATATTAACTGAAGATGGATGAAAACATTAAATGAAAATAACAACCAACTAAATTTGATGAGCTAGATATTGTTATAATTTTGAGATTGAGGATTAAGTTTGTTATGAGATCCATGACTGATAAAATTTGGAGACCTAAAGGATGAGATTGAAACAAGTTAATGACACATCTATTGAGCAAAGTTTAAGAGGCACAATGGACAAATGAGATTAAGAGGAAAAATCTAATGGCTGATATGAAAATGGTTTACTTGTCTATATAAGATATATGAGTTTCATTATTGAAACATGCCTGAAGAAGAAGACCGTAGATATATCACATGAATACTATTCATGCATGCCTGATCAGACTAGTTATTAAAGAACCAAACTGCAGAGTTAACTGAGCATCACAAAACTGACAGTAAGTTGATGAATATTGAAGAAGTTAATTTGATTATTGATCAGAGGATTTGTATGGTATTAGCATCGATTTGGATATTTGCAAGTGATTTGTATTTGAATTAGATCATACTGTATCATTTTAACCATTGATTCTGAAAATCTCTTAAATGAGTGGACTTAATAGTCTTTTATTCTACCCTATGTCATTTAGAGAATGTACATTGTTATCTTGTTGACCCCATAGTGAATGCTGGTCAAAAGTTAACTATTAGTGTTAAATCCTCTAACAAGGTCACACTTAATAGTGTGTTTGTAACCTTTAATAGGGTTGGCTCTTCACCAAGCTCACTTCAGAAGAGTGAATTATTTTGGGTTATCGGTCCTAGGTGGTTTTTCCCTTAACCAGGTTTCCACATTAAATCATTGTGTTATGTGTTATTTGTGATGATTTTTTTTCTATCATACTTTACATACTACATAAATGATTTGGTCGGTAATCATAGTTAGTTATTAATTGGTAATCGGTATAATGAACAAACAAATTGATATTTTGTTACCGAGCTACATAATTTGTTGAATTGTTTGATAAGGTACATCTTTGTATTTGGGACTATAGGATAACTGATCTAGCTAATTCACCCCACCCTCTTAGTTATTCTAACACTCACATACAAAGAGGTGTGAGATGACAACTATCACTATGTAAAGTGGAATTTCTCCTAACCATGTGCTAAAGTGAAATTTAAACTCCTAGGTGTCTCAAAGAAAACTAATATGCAAATGCATTATCCTAAGTAAACTTAAGTATAGTATAATTAGTAATATTTAATTACACCAATAGACTAGGTAGGAGAAATAAAGTGAACATGTGATTGCAGCCATGAGATGATGAGTTGGATGAATCTAGAAGATTCCAAGGATAGAGATAAAGTTTGTAAAATGAAGATCTACAGTTGGAAAAATTCAAGGATGACCAGATGATGAAGATTGAAAATGTTCTAAGGCACAAGTTCTGAGGAACGTTTAAGAGGCAAAATAAATGATGGAGATTAAGAGGAAAAATCTATGGCTAAAAAGAAAATGGTTTATCATGTTTATATAAGGAGAAAAAAATTCAAAGAGAGTATTGTGTGTGAGAGAAAAGATTGCATACATGCAAAGCTGGTTAGACATGTTAAAATAAGAATCGAGAGATTCTTAAGACAACACCGAGTGACATAAGGAGTTAAATGAGTAGAATAGAGTTAGAAGAAGAAGGAGATTGAAGAGATTATGATGACCAGAGTTATATTGAGCTTAGCATAGATCTAAAAATTAGAAAAGGAAGTTTCATTTGAATCAGGTCATATATTGTTTCTTTTTAACCATTGCTACAGAGAAAATCTCTTAACCGAGTGAGACTTAACCGTCTTTATTTATATATTGGAATTCTATGAATGTTACTTATTTTCTTATTGACACGAAGGAATGTATGGTCATACAGAAATGTTAGTGATAAGTCCTCTAACAAGGTCATGCCTTACAATGTGTTTTTTAACCTTTAACAGGGTTGGCTCTTAAGTGAGCTCACTTCAAAAGAGTGATAATATTTTGGGTACTTGTCCCAGGTGGTTTTTCCCTTAATAGGGTTTCCACATTAAATATCAACTGTTAAATATGTATGCATGTGATGTTTCAATATTTTTCTTTACACACTACTATAACTATTTTAATCAATACATGTTTACATTATCTGGCAGTCAGTTAATTAATCAGAAAGGCACAATCAAGCTATTGTTAAGCTTCTTTTTTTTTGAGGTTGGTATTATAAAAATGAGAGGAATTTGGGACTATATGACAATTGAAAATAATTGATTCACCCCCCTCTCAGTTCTCTAATAGAATCCTTACCAAATCGACATTTTTCCTAATGATATTTTTATTGATATCCCTAAATTTCCTGACTATCCTATCAAGAGGGGCCATGCCCTTACTCTTTCTCCTCAATATCATAGTAGGTCCTAGTATAGAAGGATGTGTATTTGTCTCCACATCATCACCCTACTTGACCTCCATGGTTCTACTCCTTTTCTGTAGCGGTGTGTCCTCCATGTTAGACATCTTTTATTTGGAACTGATAGAAGGAGAATTGCCTTTTGAAAGGGAATGGAAAACCTCATCATATTCATTTAACTTACTCAAAGGATATTGTATTATTTTTCATTTTCCTCATATTTACCACATGATTCAATTTTTATTGTATTGTCCGCATTATTTTTTCTAGTTTATTATTTTTTTCTCATGGTCTCGTTTGAGGTCAATGATCCCTTTAGCAAAGGAATGAGTATTGGCCAAGATAACATCTAATTTATAAACCAAGGAGGGATTTTTCTTCACGGTATTAATCTTAGAGAAAATCCAGTCAAACAAGGCTTCCTAATCTTGCATGTTGCTATTAACCCTAGTATGAGCTGACGAGCTCTCCCAAATAGAAGACCCTTTTTAATTTGGAATATCCTCTCCCAAATATAACAAAATATCCACATCAATCTCTTTATCAATCTCTCATAAATCTTGTAAAATAGGGGAACCTTATGTAGAAGACCTTGAGGGGCTTTCATCCAAGTAGGGGAATTGTTAACTTTGGAGGGAGACCCATATGCCTTAGCATTTCATTTATGCTTGGTCTCAGAGGGTTTTGACTTCCCTTTTCATTTTCCCACATTAGGTTACAAGGAATACATAACAACATCTTATGACGAAACAAAATAAGAATCCTCATCATATGAGGAAACAATTTTCTTCCTCTAAGAAGAAGAGGGAATAGAGTAAATAGGGTGGAAGGTTGACTTACATTGATTCTCATAAATATGAAACACCTCATCATTATATGAGTTGACATCTATATGTTCAATGTTTGTGTCCTCATAATGCACCCTAAAAAATTTCTTGAACTCAATCCTAGTTTCACGTGAGAAATATTTCTACATGAATGGATTTCACATTATCCATGATGAGTAGAATAAGGCCCTCGTGTAAAATAATGGTAGAGTTTTTCTTCTAGCGGGACAAAATATTGTGATTTAGGGATGAAGCAAGATAAAATGGGAGTTAAATACATTTGTCATAAAAAACTAGTCCAAAATAAAAAAATCATAGTTAAAAAATTTCTAGATTTTTTTATCCAAAGTTAAATATTGCATTATTACCTTTGTGATATGAAGCCATGTCTTAGGAAGAGAAATCCATTTGAATCCACCATTAGTGTTTTATTGAGAATTATCTCTTTCACCAGGAAGAAATAAGATATCAAGTACCTCAGTATCATATTTTTACTCCTTGTAAAACTTTTCACCCTTAATATAGGTGTTAGAGACCTAGGTGATGATCTCTTTATTTATCATAAACTCCAACCCATAATCATGATGAACCCAAACCTTCCAACCCTCAAAAAAATATTCAATAATCATGGTATCTGTTAGCTATTTTTCTTGCACAGGTAAATAACTAGCCCATAAATTGATCTCTCCCCTTTGATGCTCTTTTCCTGGCAAGAGAAATGCTAATTGATAAGGATGAAATCCTTCTTCTACTTCGGGCTCCACAAACCCAGGTGGGTGTACCTTAATTCGTCTACCTCAAATGGTAATTTTTCTAAAGATCATAGGCAGGTATAAACATGGATTAGACAGGACACTAATATCCTGTAACTGGATTCACCCTTCCAAGCGAATCATTGGACAGTTTCCAGCCCGTCTTGCTAGATTTAACAATCAAAGTACCCAAAAATAGAAAGGGAAAGTTATTTTGAAATATTTTGGATGCAACTTTGGGAAACCAGTGCCTAATCCTTGGGCAAGGACTCAAAGAGGGATACATTCACAGAAAATCCTAAATCCACAAAAGTGAAATCCAAATCAGTATGCCTTGCATATGATTTTTCTCATCACCTCACTCTTACATCAAATCCACAACAAATTCCCCAATTCCCAGAGATAACCCATCAAGATTTAAATCCTCCTTGAAGAAAACTCAAAAGGAAACCTCACAATTTACCTTGTAAACCAACATTCAATCTACCTTGCAAACCAAATGTACAAGAACATGGAAAGAGCCATGAAGACATAAAAATGCTGTAAAGGGATTCTGATTATGCTTTATTAATCATCCTGCTGCAATACATTTATCAATGACAAAAAACCACAAGAATTATCCACAAACTAGAACCAGAAGCTGCATTAATGGAACTCAAACTTGCAGAGCTTTGCTCATGCAAAAAGATTGGAACCCTTCAAACTGAAAAGAAACTAAACTAAGAAGAGAAGGGGGAAACACCAGAAAGCATCACCAACTGACACTTGTCAAACTCTAAACTACTCACTAAATGAGCCATCTACCTTCAAACTAGAAATGGGACATGCTCTGTATTCTAGAAAGCACCTGTCATCTCCTCAAACTGATTGTGAACCACCGAATGCAACAAATAAGATATTTCCAAAATATCTTCCTCGCCCCCTGTTTATTTCAACTGCAAATATCTCAAAACCAACATGACCTGCATTGAAACTGACCTCAGAAATGGATTCCTTGTCTTCTCACCTTTCCGACGGTATATAATACTTGCCATCTGGGCGAAAAATACAACCCCCAACCATTAATTCTATCCATGCTCTGCAACTTAGATTTTTTGAATTTTTTATATAGTTAAAACTATATAAAATATATTTATAATTTTGATTTTGAATCTGAGAATGCACGGGAGAATAATAAAATATTATTTTTAATACTCCTGGAACCCATCTAACACGTGGCAAGCCTGGATTGGTCGGCCTACCACCTCACCACTGCCACCTCATCTGACGACTAGGCAACCATGAAGCTATTCTCACATTCGCTTAATAATTTATGCTAACCACCAGTCTTCTAGCGAATGCGGGACTACTGATCTTGTAATCACAAAATTATTGGGGCCTAACCGCCAGGATTTGGCGAACTGGCGAACGGGTTAGTCGCTAAGTCGCTAGCATTTTTTGCTAACCGCTCAAGCATCTCGTGAATTAGCAATTGTGTGACACGTGTCCTACCGCGACCACCACCTGTCTCTACCAAAAGTACATTTTCCTTAGCGTAGGCATAAAAACCGAGATGACACTGAGCACATGCGGGCAAAGTCTCCGTTACTTCAATTTACATTGATGTTGTGTGTTTCTACTTATTAACAGTTGAAATCCCACTCCCCTTGTGCATGTGGGATATATGTTTTAGCTATTTTAAAGCTTTTTATGCACCTCCCTCTGAAATATGGGCCCTACTAGAACAATTTTCGAAGACCTCCTGCACATGAGCGCTCCTGCAATTCCTCTGTTTCTCTTACTTTACACTACAAATGAGCGGCCTCTGTTATAAACATAACAATTAGTCAACACCCACTGCATGTGGGATAAACCCCTCTCTTGTATACAACACGGCCTCTTCAAGGTGAGTGCCTTCAATTGTAGATCGGTAGCCTCTATTTCACTGCGCAAGTCTTCGGCTGTGTCTTAAGCAAATGAATCTCCCTATCAAGCTTATTTGTTAGATTTGATGTCTCCGCACTTTGATTTGCCAACTCATCACAAATGCAGCCTCTTTCCAAGTTCAAATTCAACCGCTATCCTGCAGTGACTTTGTCGATCTCATACCTCAATTCACTACACATTCTTTCAATGTCAGTTTGTAACTTTTCTGTCTCGCGTTGCAATGAAGAGAAATGGTGCTCCTGGGAACTGTGAACTTTTGCCTTGAACTTTGAAAGTGCAGATTCTTGTGTCATTTCACTTCTTTGCACTTCTACTTTTGAAACAAAGGATTGTGCTACATTTTCAAGGTTATCATTCAGTACTTTTGTGATGGTAGCCATTATTGCCTCACACAAGGCCTCCTCATACCGCTAGTATTCAAAACAATGAGTACTCAACACATATTATTCTCGGTGTTTATCTTTGGCTTACGCGAGGCACTTGCTGGTCTTCCTGTGCAGGCATCCCATCATTGACGTGAATGCCCAAATTTGGCACCATCCCTTATATGGAGTCTCCTCTTCTACGCTCGCAGACATTCCACCTTGCGCGCTGACTGCTGGCCTCACACCCGTGTTGGCTTCTCCAAGGTGTGTGAACGCCATTTTTTTTGCAAACTCACCTAAGCGTGAGCCTCCCTTTAGACATGCATGGGTTTTTGTTTGCATTCTTCTACAAGTTGTGTGAGTTCCTTTTAACGTAGAGCTCCAATATGCTGGCTTTCATTACCATTCACAGTAGTGCGTGAGTGCCCCCAATTTGTTTACACTGGCATTCTCACTGCTGAATTGCGTGACTTGCTGGCAGACTGGGTGCCTACGTTTCCAGTTCCCTTACTTGCTTGGCATCCCCACTCCAAGGTGCGTGGGTTCTAGCTCACTAGCGTGAACTCCCACTTTGTTAACTATTTGGTGAACTGGTTCTCTCAGAGAGCAATGCTTATTTGATGTCATCCAAATTGATTTGATTTGGAACCTTCGAACAAATGCAATTGGTTGGTCTAAAACCGACTTCCCCTCATAGTGTACATCAACATGAGGTAAAATGAGAAATTTTTAATGTGGTCTGGATGTGCATCATCGCATATTGGATATGCATGGAATAGATCTGTTAGGAAAGCTTCAGAAACATTAAAGCAACTGCGACAGGTAAATACATTTTCGATGCTTGGAAACATCAACAGGCACATGAACTGTTTGACGATTTACATAAAACATCACACATTTGGGGTTTTGTTGAGATCATATTTGCTGCAAATCTCGGATTGTGATAGAAATCACCAGCTCCCCCATTTGGATCAATCTTTGAGGAAAAAGGATTCCTCTATATTCTTGGAAATACCTTTCTCTTTCAAATCTTTAATTTCAGAATGCTCTGAAATGTCTTTTCTTTCTCCTTCAATTGTTGACGATGTACCTCCTTGGAGTTCTGTGTTTGTTATAACATTTTTCACTTTGTAACTCTTCTTATGTCGAGAATCAACAACAACATTCAACAACTTGTGTGACTTTGAAGATAAAGAAGATGGACAAAATCTCATATTATGTTGTAGCCACCCTTGAGATTACAGAACACCCTTTCCATGGCGTAAAAATAGATGAGCATTATCATGTCTTGCATTTTGAATAGATATATCAAGCACTTCACTTCTGATAAGCAACTGCATACTGCCATCTGACCATCTCACAATCATATTCTTCATCTCTTTCTTCCATCTGTGAAGCTAGTCGGGTCTAGAGTGGGCCCGGCTAAAAAAAATTTCAAACTCAAACACCTGATCACTGAAACGATCTCAAATATCTTGTATGCCCTTTGCATACTTTTGAATCCATTTTAAATCAAACCCGGATCATTGAAATGTTGAAATTCACATTTTATGCAAAGTGCCAAAACTAGGTTAGAGGGCTCCAAGAGCGGCTTTAAAAATTGACAATTTCACCTGACTGGGTCACACCACTGAACATGCATGATCATTGATCCACATTTATTCATATTGCAAAATGACATTTCTTGACTGTAACCCAGCTGAAAGATTTTAAACGACAAACATAGCACTTTCATTCTGCCTTGCAAAACATCATGTCAGGGAACAATTTTAATCATCGTGATTGATTTTTAAAGGCAGACAAATGGATTAGCAGGGGGCTGAAATTGTGACTGGGGTTAGTACTCCAGATTTGCAAGAAAATGCAAAAGGAAATTCATCAAAAGAGTCAACTGGTGAAAAATTATTCACTGGCAAAGTAGGGCATTTGGATTCTTAGGAAAACACACTTGGCAAAACTCAACACATTTCGCGAAAATTGCAAATGGAATGAGCTTGGAAACTTGGTCAAACGGATTGGTCATGGTTCCAGATTTGGCATGGTGGGAGTAAAACATGATTGCAACATAACCCAATCATTAGCTTTCTCATCGGATCACACAAGTGTCCTTTTACACATTGTCAAATATAGCCCTTAAAGCTTCTGAACTTCTGGGTTTCAGCAAAACAGTGAAAACTGGAAATGGATTTGGCTTTGAAAAGTACTGAAATGGATTCACCAGGGGCTAACAACGGACGGGCCAGAAGAGGAACATGCCTAAAATATAGATCCATCATTAATTCTTCTTGACCAACCACCGGATATCAGATATAGCTTCACAAACAGGGCCTCCGAGAAACAAATGAACAAGTGCACAAGTGCAAAACTAAGAAAACACCTCTGTAAGGGGATGAATAAATATGGTCAAAACTTATCACAAGGACCTGAAACCTGACACATAGAGAGTATGCAATGTGTACAACAAGATGCTAGGCCCAGAATTTCATGAAACTTATCAAATTTTATATTATTCAACCTCAAAGTAACCCTTCCCGGTGATTTCTACATTGAGCAATTTCTGACTTAGACACCTCCTAGAAACGAACTGATGCAAACCCATTTGAACATGCCATCTAAGGACTCAAAACAACTTGATAGGATGAATGCAAAGCAATGAACACATAGACCTCAAGATATGACCCCATATACACCCATACTAGCATGCAATACAAAGCCAAAATGAGCACCTAATCAAAATTTTACATGGTACCTCAAAACTGCATTTTGAGTACCAACATTGGCTCTATCTGGGGATGGTTGAGCGTAAGATCAGCACAAGAATCTCAGAATCTCTTGGAAGAGCAGACCACCCCAAAAACTAGCTTCTCCTTATCACTCCAAAAACAACTTCATCTTCTTACGTCTCCAATCTAACAACTCCTTTTCAACATTTAAAACCGGTTCCACAAGCAGGCTCCTTTATTGAAAGAAACTACACTACTCTTACAGTAAGAAAACAAACCACTGAAAGAAAACTACCACTAGTGCTGAAATTGAAAAGTACCTCCACCAATCAGCACCTACCTCTATCAAAAACTTGGTTCTCATCCCCATGCTCTGGAATCAAACATTTATCTTCATTTTCAGCTGCATAGTCAAATGGATAAAAACCCACCATTGGAAAATCAAAAGACATATGATTATCAACATTTTGCAATCCATCAAGCATGTGAGTGTCAAGCACTAATTGTTCATTCTGATCTTCTACACACATATGCTTACTACACTTGCCAATATCATCACTTTGCAAAAAAGAAACACAGTCATGATTTACCGCATCAGGAAACCTATCACTTGACTGATCTTTACAAAGTGAGAAAAAACTTGTCTGCTGATTGCAATCTTTAAATGCATCTTCATCTTCATAACACGATTGCAAACCAAAAGAAAAAGTCTCATACTCACACTGTCACACATACTCGAAAACACTGTGAGACTCATAGTAGATAACACCTTTCTCGTCTGGCTGGGATGAAATTTGGGAATCTAACTCATATCCCTTGGAATCAACTATTTTAGCTCCATCATAGTCCGGTTGTTGAACATTATCTTCAAACAATGGATTACACACTAAATGGAATTGTTGATCATAGAAGTTTTTGCACAAGGCCAGCTGATTAGAATCCATATCCTCATCAAACAATGCATTAGAGAAACTACTAAACACATTATTAGATCCGCTATTACAAAAAATCTGATCAGAGGAAAAAGAATCAAAATCTGAAAATGAAATTAGATCATGAGCATCAACACCACAATTATCAATATGTTCATCTTCGAAAAAATAACTAGTGATGCTTTCACAGTCTCCAACTGAATACTCATTTTCTGAACTACATTCATTCCCAGATTGAGAATCATCACTACACACTGAATCATAGAAATTGCCATTGACAGATTCATTTCTATTATTTTGATCTCTAGTACTGTCAATATCAGCATCACTGCACTCATCATACAAATCTGAAATACATGTTTGATTTTCATACATATCATCTGAAACATCTTCATATTCATTCTCAGATTTGGCCTTTTCAATTTCTGACAGACATTCCCTAATGTGTACAAAATGTTTTTCCCTAAATGTTGCATATTGATTAACTGATTCAGGCATACACAACTCTACAAAAAAGTCCATTAAATAGGGTTCTCTGAACATATCATGAAGCTCTACTTGTCTTAGAGCTGCTGAAAATTTATCATAGAACAACAAGACTGATTCATCTTTCCTTCTACCTATTCTTGTTCTCAGAAATAGGACAATTTTCTCTTCAATTTGTTGCCGTAACATCAGTCTATTGTTTTCAGCTTCGTTAAAACTTGGCAACAAAATTTGAAATTCATAAAGAACATTTGAGTCCAAAGTGTTTTCCATCTCGGATGTAGAACTACTATGACATGACATCTTACTTCTTACTCAAAATCTTATGCAGAAACAACTTCAAATGTATACACTTCTCACCACAGATTTTTCAACTCAACTTACAAATAGAGAAGCATACACAAGACTTACTGAACTTCCTTGGCTTAGTGACTTGTTCACCGAATAAGGATCTTATTAGATATCATAAATGAATGAGGAAATACCTAGACAAGATTTTTGCTGCTGTTGTAGCTTCATCGTTTGATTTGAAACTTGAAGAACACCTTCAAATTTCAGGTTCATTCTGACACAGAGTCGCCACCTCTTTTCAAAGGAATAAAATTTTTCTTTACTGATCTTCTTTGAAAGCTTCAAGATTCTGAGTATGTTTCACAGCAGAGTCATATAATTTTGCGAACTAATTTCAATAGAAAATCCAGGTATACACAAATCTGAAAAAGAATTTCAGAATTCTCAAACATTGAAGACTCTTTCCCATATGAACATCGACCAGACTCATGGGTTCAACTGAAAACAATAAGGAAACTGTGATGTAACCTCACTGCTTATGCAACTGCAATACTTTGCTTCCCCAGCAGAGTCACCATTTTGTTAGCTATTTTTCTTGCACAGGTAAATAACTAGACCATAAATTGATCTCTCCCCTTTGATGCTCTTTTCCTGGCAAGAGAAATGCTAATTGATAAGGATGAAATCCTTCTTCTACTTCAGGCTCCACAAACCCAGGCGGGTGTACCTTAATTCGTCTACCTCAAATGATAATTTTTCTAAAGATCATAGGCAGGTATAAACATGGATTAGACAGGACACTAATATCCTGTAATTGGATTCACCCTTTCAAGCGAATCATTGGACAGTTTCCAGCCCGTCTTGCTAGATTTAACAATCAAAGTATCCAAAAACAGAAAGGGAAAGTTATTTTGAAATATTTTGGATGCAACTCTGGGAAACCAGTGCCTAATCCTTGGGCAAGGAGTCAAAGAGGGATACATTCACAGAAAATCCTAAATCCACAAAAGTGAAATCCAAATTAGTATGCCTTGCATATGATTTTTCTCATCACCTCACTCTTACATCAAATCCACAACAAATTCCCCAATTCCCAGAGATAACCCATCAAGATTTAAATCCTCCTTGAAGAAAACTCAAAAGGAAACCTCACAATTTACCTTGTAAACCAACATTCAATCTACCTTGCAAACCAAATGTACAAGAACATGGAAAGAGCCATGAAGACATAAAAATGTTGTAAAGGGATTCTGATTATGCTTTATTAATCATCCTGCTGCAATACATTTATCAATGACAAAAAACCACAAGAATTATCCACAAACTAGAACCAGAAGCTGCATTAATGGAACTCAAACTTGCAGAGCTTTGCTCATGCAAAAAGATTGGAACCCTTCAAACTGAAAAGAAACCAGACTAAGAAGAGAAGGGGGAAACACCAGAAAGCATCACCAACTGACACTTGTCAAACTCTAAACTACTCACTGAATGAGTCATCTACCTTCAAACTAGAAATGGGACATGCTCTGTATTCTGGAAAGCACCTGTCATCTCCTCAAACTGATTGTGAACCACCAAATGCAACAAATAAGATATTTCCAAAATATCTTCCTGGCCCCCTATTTCTTTCAACTGCAAATATCTCAAAACCAGCATGACCTGCATTAAAACTGACCTCAGAAATGGATTCCTTGTCTTCTAACCTTTTCGGCGGTATATAATACTTGCCATCTGGGCGAAAAATACAGCCCCCAACCATTAATTCTATCCATGCTCTGCAACTTAGATTTTTTGAATTTTTTATATAGTTAAAACTATATAAAATATATTTATAATTTTGATTTTGAATCTGAGAATGCAGGGGAGAATAATAAAATATTATTTTTAATACTCCTAGAACCCATCTAACACGTGGCAAGCCTGGATTGGTCGGCCTACCACCTCATCTGACGACTAGGCGACCATGAAGCTATTCTCACATTCGCTTAATAATTTATGCTAACCGCCAGTCTTCTAGCGAATGCGCGACTACTGATCTCGTAATCACGAAATTATTGGGCCTAACCGCCAGGATTTGGTGAACTGGCGAACGGGTTAGTCGCTAAGTCGCTAGCATTTTTTGCTAACCGCTCAAGCATCTCACGAATTAGCGATTGTGTGACACGTGTCCTACCACGGCCACCCCATTTCTCTACCAAAAGTACCTTTTCCTTAGCATAGGCATGAAAACCGAGATGACACTGAGCACATGCGGGCAAAGTCTCTGTTACTTCAATTTACATTGATGTTGTGTGTTTCTACTTATTAACAGTTGAAATCCCACTCCCCTTGTGCATGTGGGATATATGTTTTAGCTATTTTAAAGCTTTTTATGCACCTCCCTCCGAAATATGGGCCCTACCGGCACAATTTTTGAAGACCTCCTGCACGTGAGCACTCCTGCAATTCCTCTGTTTCTATTACTTTACACTACAAATGAGCGGCCTCTGTTATAAACATAACAATTAGTCAACACCCACTGCATGTGGGATAAACCCCTCTCTTGTATACAACATGGCCTCTTCAAGGTGAGTGCCTTCAGTTGCAAATTGGTAGCCTCTATTTCACTGCGCAAGTCTTCGGCTGTGTCTTGAGCAAATGAATCTCCCTATCAAGCTTATTTGTTAGATTTGATGTCTCCGCACTTTGATTTGCCAACTCATCACAAATACGGCCTCTTTCCAAGTTCAAATTCAACCGCTATCCTGCAGTGACTTTGTCGATCTCATACCTCAATTCACTGCGCATTCTTTCAATGTCAGTTTGTAACTTTTCTGTCTCGCGTTGCAATGAAGAGAAATGGTGCTCCTAGGAACTGTGAACTTTTGCCTTGAACTTTGAAAGTGTAGATTCTTGTGTCATTTCACTTCTTTTCACTTCTGCTTTTGAAACAAAGGATTGTGCTACATTTTCAAGGTTATCATTCAGTACTTTTGTGATGGTAGCCATTATTGCCTCACGCAAGGCCTCCTCATACTGCTAGTATTCAAAACAATGAGTACTCAACACATATTATTCTCGGTGTTTATCTTTGGCTTACGCGAGGCACTTGCTGGTCTTCCTGTGCAGGCATCCCATCATTGACGTGAATGCCCAAATTTGGAACCATCCCTTATATGGAGTCTCCTCTTCTACGCTCGCAGACATTCCACCTTGCGCGCTGGCTACTAGCCTCACACCCGTGTTGGCTTCTCCAAGGTGTGTGAACGCCATTTTGTTTGCAAACTCACCTAAGCGTGAGCCTCCCTTTAGACATGCATGGATTTTTGTTTGCATTCTTCTACAAGTTGTGTGAGTTCCTTTTAACGCAGAGCTCCAAATATGCTGGCTTTCATTACCATTCCCAGTAGTGCGTGAGCGCCCCCAATTTGTTTACACTGGCATTCTCACTGCTGAATTGCGTGACTTGCTAGCAGACTGGGTGCCTACGTTTCCAGTTCCCTTACTTGCTTGGCATCCCCACTCCAAGGTGCGTGGGTTCTAGCTCACTAGCGTGAACTCCCACTTTGCTAACTATTTGGTGAATTGGTTCTCTCAGAGAGCAATGCTTATTCGATGTCAACAAAATTGATTTGATTTGGAACCTTCGAACAAATGCAATTGGTTGGTCTAAAACCGACTTCCCCTCATAGTGTACATCAACATGAGCTAAAATGAGAACTTTTTAATGTGGTCTAGATGTGCATCATCGCATATTGGATATGCATGGAATAGATCTGTTAGGAAAGCTTCAGAAACCTTAAAGCAACTGCGACAGGTAAATACATTTTTGATGCTTGGAAACATCAACAAGCACATGAACTGTTTGACGATTTACAGAAAACATCACACATTTGGGGTTTTGTTGAGATCATATTTGCTGCAAATCTCGGATTGTGATAGAAATCACCAGCTCCCCCATTTGGATCAATCTCCGAGGAAAAAGGATTCCTCTATATTCTTGGAAATACCTTTCTCTTTCAAATCTTTAATTTTAGAATGCTCTGAAATGTCTTTTCTTTCTCCTTCAATTGTTGACGATGTACCTCCTTGGAGTTCTATGTTTTTTATAACATTTTTCACTTTGTAACTCTTCTTATGTCGAGAATCAACAACAACATTCAACAACTTGTGTGACTTTGAAGATAAAGAAGATGGAAAAAATCTCATATTATGTTGTAGCCACCCTTGAGATTACAGAACACCCTTTCCATGGTGTAAAAATAGATTAGCATTATCATGTCTTGCATTTTGAACAGATATATCAAGCACTTCACTTCTGATAAGCAACTGCATACTGCCATTTGACCATCTCACAATCATATTCTTCATCTCTTTCTTCCATCTGTGAAGCTAGTCGGGTCTAGAGTGGGCCCGGCTAAAAAAAATTTCAAACTCAAACACCTGATCGCTGAAACGATCTCAAATATCTTGTATGCCCTTTGCATACTTTTGAATCCATTTTAAATCAAACCCGGATCATTGAAACATTGAAATTCACATTTTATGCAAAGTGCCAAAACTAGGTCAGAGGGCTCCAAGAGCGACTTTAAAAATTGACAATTTCACCTGACTGGGTCACACCACTGAACATGCATGATCATTGATCCACATTTATTCATACTGCAAAATGACATTTCTTGACTGTAACCCAGCTGAAAGATTTTAAACGACAAACATAGCACTTTCATTCTGCCTTGCAAAACATCATGTCAGGGAACAATTTTAATCATTGTGATTGATTTTTAAAGGTAGACAAATGGATTAGCAGGGGGCTGAAATTGGGACTGGGGTTAGTACTCCAGATTTGCAAGAAAATGCAAAAGGAAATTCATCAAAAGAGTCAACTGGTGAAAAATTATTCACTGGCAAAGTAGGGCATTTGGATTCTTAGGAAAACACACTTCGCAAAACTCAACACATTTTGCGAAAATTGCAAATGGAATGAGCTTGGAAACTTGGTCAAACGGATTGGTCATGGTTCCAGATTTGGAATGGTGGGAGTAAAACATGATTGCAACATAACCCAATCATTAGCTTTCTCATCGGATCACACAAGTTTCCTTTTGCACATTGTCAAATATAGCCCTTAAAGCTTCTGAACTTCTGGGTTTCAGCAAAACAGTGAAAACTTGAAATGGATTTGGCTTTGAAAAGTACTGAAATGGATTCACCAAGGGCTAACAACGGATGGGAAAGGAGAGGAACATGTCTAAAATTTAGATCCATCATTAATTCTTCTTGACCAATCATCGGATATCAGGTATAGCTTCACAAACAGGGCCTCCGAGAAACAAATGAACAAGTGCACAAGTGCAAAACTAAGAAAACACCTCTGTAAGGGGATGAATAAATATGGTCAAAACTTATCACAGGGACCTGAAACCTGACACATAGAGAATATGCAATGTGTACAACAAGATGCTAGGCCCAGAATTTCATGAAACTTATCAAATTTCATATTATTCAACCTCAAAGTAACCCTTCCCAGTGATTTCTACACTGAGCAATTTCTGACTTAGAGACCTCCTAGAAACGAACTGATGCAAACCCATTTGAACATGCCATCTAAGGACTCAAAACAACTCAATAGGATGAATGCAAAGCAATGAACACATAGACCTCAAGATATGACCCCAAATACACCCATACTAGCATGCAATGCAAAGCCAAAATGAGCACCTAATCAAAATTTTACATGGTACCCTCAAAACTGCATTTTGAGTACCAACAGTATCGACATCATAAAGTCTTTTAATATAACCAATTAAACCCCCATCTAATATGGAACTCAAAACTAGCTCCCTATTTTTCCATCTTTCATACACAATTTGGCCCATACTATTTCTATCTCACTCATAGCACACAAAATCAAATCCTGCAACCTATAACTCAAATAGAAACAAAAGATGCAAAAAAAAATCATCTAGAGGGATTAAAGAATAATGTGTGTTTCCATTTGTTTTTATGTATGAATCATCATTAACAAAGCTTGGATTAAATCACCACCCAATTGTTTCATTGCATATGTGCAAACTCAAACTCATCGGGTTATGATCATTTGAATAATAATTAAATATATGATGTGAATTGACTCCTAAGTTAGCCAGGTTGTTAATCACCCAATTCCCCTCACGTACATATGAGATATAAAAAAATATTCAAAACCTTCCACTAACTCCATACTATCCTTAATTATAGTTTTAATGGTCCAAATACGTGGTGAAATTCCCTTGAGACAATTGATAATATTTAATGAATCACTTTCAATTCAAACCTTAGTCAAGCCTTTTCCTCTATCCATTTTCAATCCCAGATACACCACCACAACCTCTACAAAATAGTTTGTTTGGATCCCCAAAGGGTGTGCCATTATCAAGACAAATCTACTTTTAGGATTAAAAACCACTCCCCCACAACTTGAAGGTTTAGTATTTCCCTTAACAACCATGCCTATATTTACTTTATACCATTCCCAAGGAGGAGTTTTCTATCTGATATATGACCTTCCCTTCTTCTACTTGAATAAAGGTTTATAAATATCCTAATTTAAGTTCCAAGATTGAGAAACATACAAATCCTCAAGAGAGGGGATTAAAGGAAGACCAGATCCACATGAATTAGAAGAGACAACATCAAAATTAACCTCTATAGCCAAATAAATTTTTCAAGTGACAACTTCTGTAGAACATATCTTATATTTGAAAACTCAAATATTTCTTTGTTTCCGTAAGCCCCATGTAATATGGTGTAACATAAGATCCCAAAGTGTACTCATAGAGTGTTTAAGAGAGGGAGACTTCCATTTAAGTCAAAATTCTAAAAAGGAATTTAGAAACACCCAAGAGATGGACCAGAGCTCGAAAAAGAAAGACCAAATCTCCCTTGTAAAGGTGTAAGTGATACAAATATGGAAGGAATTTTCAACATCCCCTAATTATAAAAAAAATGATTAGTAAATGAAATACCTCACTTGTAGAGATTATCAAGGGTCAAAATCATGTTATCCACCAAGAGCCAAAAATTTATATTAACTTTTAGAAGCACATACGAATTCCACTCCAATGAACAAAAGGGCCTTGAAAAGGGGTGTTTGATAAGATTTTGGAAAGTTGTTGAAACCAAATAGTTACCATGCGAGGAGGGGGTCCAAAAAAATTCATCTTCTATCATGTAAATATGGATATAAACTAGATTCAACTAATCTTGGAGGGGACCAAGGGTTGGGTTCACATCCCTTAAATTCATCAAGGTAGAGTCCACAATCCAGTCAATGACATAGCAGCCAAATTTCCTAACATATTCATCTTTGAATTGCATAGAACATGATAAAGAGATTAAAGATGTATCACCCAACCACCAATCCTCCTAGAAAGAGATCTTACTACCATTACCAAGAGACCATTGTGATGCAGACCAAGGGATGGTGGATCCAATTAAGGATACTCCAAACCTTGCAGCTTCAGAATTACATAGCGAAAATACACAACACAAGATGTTTCAAATTAATTTTCATTGACATGCCCAGTTGTAAGGCTTTTTGAGTTAAGGCCAATTACAAACAATAGTAATTCTATAAGATCCACACACAGATCCAATACAACCATAGCTAGTTTAGCTCTAAAGATAATCAGAAGTTGATGGAAACCCTAAGGTAGATCTAAACTTGAGCTCACAAGCCTCCAAGCAATCTCCTTGTTCCCAAGTGTGCAAACCACTAGCTCTGCAAATACAAACTATCAAATAACAATTTGATCTACAAGATCATGCAAGATCTTTTACACAACTTCACCAACTTGATCTTTCAAGCTTCTCAGTCATCCAAGTCATCTCCAAAAACACCTACCCAAACACCTCTTAAATACTAATCATCAGCCACAAGTCAGCTAGTTGAAACCCTTAACTCTTCCTAACAAATATTAAATGCCATACAAGTCAGCTTACAAATTGTATACAAACATTTAATTCAGCATGTTGACCTTTAACAATAGCTACCAACAATAAATGCACCAAGTCAGCCCAACAAATCACAAAGAACTCCAGTTGGTAAGCTAGAACTACCGAGAAAAAATAAAATAACCGAGCATGTCAAGCATCACCAAGTGCCAGTATCAACCAAGCACCACAGACATGACTGAGTAACACTTTCACCAAGTGCCAGAGACTACCCAGTTCTTTCAGCGATCAAGCTTCCTCCAATGATCAAGACCGTCAGTCAAGGCTGCAACCGAGACCGAGGACCAAGAATGTCCCTACATCACCCCAGAATGCCCCTACATTAGACACCCCAGGTTCCAAAATATGTTTATATGTGAGAAGAGCATCTTCCATGGTTGAGCACATAAACCCCGAACTAGTTCTTCACATGCAAGTCTCCCATCTTCTCTGCTTGCATATTCTTCCACTTTAGTTTCCTCTGTGTCTTTAAGTCTTTTCTTGACAACATACAGGTCAGTTCTCCAAAATAATAATTCATTTTCTCTAGATCCACCAACTCAACTCAGGAACCAATACTTAGGCTTCTCCTACCGAGCATTGTATCCATCAAAGGCATCAGTGAAAACTTCCTGTCATCCTTCTCAATAGTAAACACTTCTTCACACACTCATAAATAGATCTATGGTCATATTGCCAAGGTCTATCGAGCAATATATCACAACTATTCATCTTCACAATGTCACATAACATAAGATCCTTATATTGGCCAATCTGAACATCAATGAAGCATTGTTATCTAACTTCCAGAGCATGATCATCTTGCAACCAGCCAATCCTATAAGGATGTGGATGTCTCATTCTATTCAAACCAAGTTTCCTAACCATGTCCTCAACAACAAGGTTATTATTACTACCATTGTCCACAATAACATCATAGAGTTTACCTTCAGACTTGCATCGGGTCCTAAACAAGTCACTCATCTAACAAGGTTCCTCATTTGTACCGAGCAATGTTCACCGAAGTAGAAATTTCTCTGATTCAAGTTCATTCTAAATGTTCTCATTTACCACAGTAGTTCATTGGTCAACCTTCTTCTATGTACACTCAAAAGAATGGTGTCCTTCCTCTCCATAGTTATAGGAAGTACCCTTAAAGATAACTCTACCTATCTTCTTCTTTGGCTCCATAGGTTTTTGTTCATCTTCTACATCAATCAGTTTATCCTTCACTGACTGATCAATTTTCTCCTTCCCTTGGGAGTTACTAGGATGTTTCCTTTTCAACTTATCTTCTTCGTTCAGAGCATAGTGATAAGCATCTTCAACAGAATCAATCTTCAGCATACCAAGCTTATCCTGAATATTGAATGTCATACCATTCACATACTGAGCTACCTTTTCCTTACCAAGTTCTCTATGTCCAGACCGAATAGTAAGCTTTTAGAATTCCTCAGTACAATCTTCAACATACAACTCCTTATGCTTTAGATTCTGCAATTTTTTAAACAAGTCAAGCTCATAGTCAACTGGTATGAACTTATCTTTCAATTTTATCACCCTCAACCTCCACTGATTGATCTTCATTTCACCTTCATCTTCTCTATCTCTTTGTATTTCTTTCCACCAAAGAGTAGCATACCCTTTCAGCTTAGTCTATGCCAATCTCACCTGAAGAGGATCTTCAATTTCTTCCATCTCAAAGAAATTTTCAAGTTCACCAATCCAATCAATCAAATTGTTGGGCTTCAAAGTACTAGAGAAAGTAGAAACATCCATTTGTTAACTATTACTAAACTGATCTCTAGATCTATGCAACCGAGCAGCTCTGTCTTCACCAAATCTGTCCCTCCAGTCATCACCACTAGATCTAGTAGGTTCAAAATCTTTAGCATCTTCTTCATAGCCATCCTCAGTACCAACATTCCAAGGTATAACTAGTTACAGCTCTCATGATCTTAGTAACCATGTCATGCTTCATTAATTCCATCTCAGATGTGAAATTTGATTTCACCTTCTCTGTGATCTGGGATTCCATAGTATCACAAAGATCAGAAATAACTCTAGGGTCCAATCTTCTTAGAGGCATCCTTAAAGATATACAAAAACCCTCTGCAAAAAAACCCTCACCGACCAACTTGTGATAATCTTCAAGTTGTATGCAAGTCAGATCACAATCTACAATCTTACAAAACAACTAGGGCACAATTTCACAAGTTTAGTGCTA